>JAAWXA010000023.1:3773907-3949067 GCA_038090715.1 Florisuga fusca
TGGACTATTTAAATGGTTAGGGAACTCAGGGGAACTGAGATGCTGCTCTACTTTTAATCTAACCATACATTTTGCAAACAGTCTGCAGCACACAAACATTTTTGCTAGAAATTTGATGGTCTTCAGGAATCAACCAGCCCAATCAACCATTTCAGAAGTCCAGTTTAATGGCTCCATTAATTCCAGTATGATTGTATTGAAATACAATTTTCTTCTCTTGATCACTTACCAGAGCATCATAAAAAACTGCGCAGCAGTTTCTGGCCTCAGAAACTGAGGCACTTCAGGTATTAACATCCCTGACTTCACTGAGGTCTGAAGGTCCCTGGTGTGCATTGTATATCAAAGATGAACTGTTTGCTTTCAGCACTGCATAACAACAGGACAGTTCTGGAAATAAACCTAATAAAACATTTCGCAGCAATTAAAAAAAGTTTTGCATTTTGCCATCTCATTTTCATATGATGAAAACCATGAAAATGCAGAGATTCAAGCAGCTTGAATACTCAATTAATGAACATTTCAAGGTAAGTTCAATTATTGTTATGACCAGCACAATAAGGTTTACTCACTCTGATATTTTTTTTCCCTAGAACTCTCTTTTTGTAACCTCTTCTGCAGTCTTTTGAATCTGTACCAGATTCATTCTAATAGCATTAATGTAAATAAGACACACAGGAGACAGTTCAGCTTTTTTCTAGGATAGCCATCCAAAGCTTTGCTTGCCAAGAGGCAACAATACTGAGCAATATTGTGCAGAAGTCTATGGTTTGGAAATCACAATAAAGGAAGAGTTTCATTGTTTTCAATCAGAATATTAAGCAACTATTTAGCAAAGGAAAAGAGCAATTTTTAATTGAAGGAAACATCCAGAACACATGAAACATGGTGAAACAAACTATTAGGTCCAATTATGCCAGTTCTGTGAATGATGTTATGCTATCTTTAACCAACTCACATTTGAAAGCTCAGTTTTATATTGGGCAATGGTTCAAAACCCAGAGACACATCAGTCCCAAGCAGTAACTCACAGACAAGTGCTAGACTGTGGCTGACTGACAGCACTTCCCACAGCAATCTGGGTCTACCTTAAGGAGCTTCTATTCAGCTCTGCTTCAAATCAAACTTCATGTAACTAAAGAAATCTACCAAGGTCACAATGCAAGACAATCTGCCTGCAGCCATCCTTTAGTCTAGCATACAATCATGCATGCAAGATTTTAAGAACAAAAATGCCAGATGCTTTCTGTAGCACCAATCTTAGCATATAGAATTGCCACAAAAACCAAAATGTAAAATTTACAGCTACTAAGCCATGACAGAGTCTGTTGGTGAAGACTACAGCTTGAAAATGTAACTATGAACTTCTGTTTATCTCAATGCAAAAATATAACTGAAAGAACTAATATAACCAAAAGTATAGCTGGGTGAGGCACTGTCAATTACAGAGCTGAGAATTAAAGCTACAGAGAGGGAAAAAAAATGTGTTTTGGTGAGAAAGTAATCTCTAGAGTTACAATTAAGAGGAAATTCATTGCCTCTGCTTAACATCTGTATTATATTTTATCATTCTGATAAAAATAATATATCTTGGANGTATAAGAGACAGCAGTATGTTTTCCTATATAATGCGAGCACCATATTTCAATATTAATTATATACAGGTCTCTTTTGGGTCAGATGCTAATTATATCTATTTAGAATTTATCACGCTACTTCCAATAATGTTCTGTCATTGCATCCCGTTGTTTTTCCTTGCCTGAGGCAGAAGGAAGCTACAATAAACCTGAAAATACTGGCAAGAAACATTCATTTTAAAACATATTGGGAAAAGCTGCACTAGGGGCCCTGTCCAATGCTCATTGAAATCAACAGGAATCACCATAATAACCTCAAGGGAAAATGGTGTGAACCTGTTAAATGCCTACAGTTCTATAGGAGGAGCTCTGTGCATCTCTCACAATATAACGAACTGGTTGTGCTATAACCAGATGTAAATATAATCAAGGAGGAAGTCAGCTTGATGGTAGAGAGGATGTGCAAAGAGGGACTTGAGATGGTTAGACTGGTACTAAACAGTACTAACCAGTCACAAGATAAAGGCTCAAACACTCTTTTCAACCATCTCCAATGTAACTATGTTAGAATATATAATACATATATAATATATATAATATATAAAGCTATATATATATTTATAGATAATATATATAGATAATATATACAATATATACATCATTTTATGATATATAGATGTTAGATTTTGCTGATAGGTCTCAGCAGAGAGCAAGCTGATTTTCAGGTACAGAAAGTGAATTATCTGAAGCCAAATGTAATTTTTTTTTTGGTGGGCCAACAGTCAATGGAGCAAATACACAGTCATTTCAGTGATCGCCACAGCTTCATGACAAATACTTGCTAGAAACTCATGGCTAGGTAATCTCTCTTAGCATCCCACATGACTGAGGTGTCCAGGACAAGCAGCTCTATGTAGCTTTCATGCATAATCACTCAAATGCTCAGACATGTGTAAATTAAGCAAGCATGCATGCTATTTTTTTTTTTTTAAATATCTGAGGTCATAAGTCATATCATTTCACCTCATATTGTGTGAAAACCTTATAGTGGAAAAGAAGTTTGAGTCTGAGACTTTCATTTTACTTACCTATATGAAAGGTAACAGGGCCCATTAAATTGGTAAAATGACACATGAGGGCCCAAAGACACTACTCCAGATGTGTATAAGANCTCTGTTCTGCTCTGGTTGATAAGGGAACACTCTCAGTTTCAGCATTCTTTCTACTAATTTAACATTTGAAGCAACTTTCTGAGACAAAATATAACATGAGTCTTTGAACTCTTCATTGTTGAGAGTTAGTCTCTACCTCACCAGAAAGGGCAAAGAGCTTCCTCATAAAAGATGTTTCTAGCAGGACACAAATATCATCAATTGGCTAATTGGGTGGGAGAGGTTAAGGGAGCTGGACTCACACAGAAATCCTGCTGCACTGCAAAAACTGGAGTTTCTTGTGTGTTATGACTTTACCACAGATTAGACCATGTTCATTCAAAGAGATGAAATCCACTTCATTAGCAAAAGTCATTTTAGTCTTGTATGGATCTCCAGCCTGCAACCTCCAACTCAGGCTTCAATGAAATTAATTAGAACATGGCCCTAAAAAATCATCCAGCATTTATATGTTTCTAAGACCATATATTTAAGATAATTATGCTTAACATATTATAGTTTTTTAAATTTCTGCAAAGAGCATGGTTTATATTAGATTCTCCCTCATGAGCTACATTGTTTCATAAGGTCTGCAATGAAGATGGAATTTTGGATTTGGAAGTGATGTCTCCCAAATTCCAGATGAACATCATCAGCAACAGAGATTCATATCTCTTGTGAAAAGAAAATAATTTGTGATGTTTTTAATTGAAATATTCAATGGGTATGAAACAAATGAAAGATTCCATTTTTTTTTTACTTGGTTTGTTTCTTCTCAATTGAGAAAATTTCACTCCCTCCTTCCCCTTAAACTTACACCTTTCGGGGCATTAACCTTTCTTTCTGGGGTGTGCCTCTTAATTTCAGCACATGTACTTCTCATTTCTAGTCTTAAGGGGGGTTCATCTCACTTAACTTCAGATTCCTCTAATGGGCAAAATATCTTTGAACTTAATCCTCTTGATATCACTGTTATGGAGTTGTTCACCTAAGCTTCCCTATCTATCTGCTGTCCAAAAAGATGAATCACATGTAGGTGGCTTATTTGCCCCAGCAGACCATTGAGGTGATGGGCATCTCCATGGTCCTTAACTGTATTTGGTGACGTGAGTCCCATCCTTGATGGGATTCATTTTCCCCACCTAGGCTTGATATTAAAAGCAAACATAAAGCCCTTTCATAATCCTGTAGCTTTGCTTTGATATAAAGATACTTTAGAAAATAGACAAATTGGAAACTAGTTATTCTAGCCCTTCTTTTGATTTCATAAATGCAAATTAAAAATACTTATCTGCTGTATAAAGACTTGGCATGTTTAAATAACTATTATCCTTTAAATACATTCCACTGATGTAGGAATCATTATTCGAACAGATAGAATAGGCATTAAATCCACAGGGGAGTCATTAAAAGATGGCTATTTTTCTCTGTTTGACCGAAGTAGCAGTTGTAATGTATTTATTCAGGATTTAGCAAATGGAATTCAATTAGAATTGAAATGGTGTTAAATTGAGTAATTCCTATTGTATTTGTCTGACAGACAGGAGTGGCATGACCTGAAAAGTTAAAAGGAACACTGTTCAGCCAGGATCTCTGTGATGTGTAGCACTTGTTGACAGAATGTCCCTAGCCAGGTGTAGATCCTGCTTAACTTCTTAATCACCTCCTTAACACCTGTAGTGAAAAATAAGCACCAAAACCCACTTATTATGTGATAAAGTCACACCTTAATAGGAGCAAGCTCCTTTATTCAGAGTGGCTGAAAAAGAGCTTAAAATTCATTGTATTACAGTCATGTGTGAATCTAGTGTTCTGATATGGTTCCATTCTATGCAAGAAAGAATTAAATATTTTACAGTATCTTGTTTTTGGAACAACGTGTATGGATGAAGAACACAGAGAACCCACTGTACATAAAGCAAGAGCTTGCACATGATGTGGTATAGGCAAGTATCATAAAAGAAGGCAGGTATGTGACTTCCCTACTTTTGTCAAACCTCTTCAACATGAACAGATGGGGCTGGGGTGGCTTCTCCTGTGCTGATCCCTGGAGATGCAGCCTGATGCCTGATTGTTCCTCATCAATAAAGGTGCATCCGGTGATGTGTTTGCTTGTCTGTCCCTCCTGTTGTGCATCTCTCACACACACACAAAAATCAACCTGGAAATGACATCTGGCACATTCTCCAGAAGAAAACAAAGAAAAAATGAATGAGAATGGTCTAGGAAAATTATGAGTCCTGTTAAGGAAAGGACCATGCACTCACAACATCCACTCACATACTTCATACACTCAGAAACAATCACAACAAACTTCACATACACTCAGAAACAATCCACTCACATACTTCAGCCACTGCCTCAGATCTTCCATTGTAAAATTCTGGACTAAAGCAGTAGTTGTAGTTAAGGACTTAACACCATGTGGATAGAAACACTTCTTTTTAATAGTGGCAAGTGAAAGAGTCCTCTTAGTTTGGTTCTGAAACACAGAATGGGATCTCAGAGGGAAATTATTTTATTTTACTTTTCTATTATTTCTATAGTTCAGATCCTTCTACTCTTAAGCACCTATACAATTTCACATCAGTATTCCCAATAGTTGCCAAATCACTAATTCAACAAAGTTCTAAAGCTCATGCTTAAACTTGAGCATGTCATTTACTGCTGGTGACTGAATGGGACTGGGGTGTTAGTTGGACTTAAGGGAAATAAAATGCCAGTAGAATCCTCACTCATACCCTGCCATGATCCTGACAAATTGGTTTCATTGTAATTAGCATGCAAGTAATGAATTTTTACAGGAACAGAAGTTGCTCAATCAGGTCAATAGAATTCACAGTTGAATAAAGCTAGATTTTGCTTGTTCTTTTTAAAATGTAGATGTGATTGGTAATACTAAAATGCATTTCTGAGAGCATTTTGGTGAGCAATTTTTAAGGGACCAAATCCAAAGATCGTACTTCAGCCAATGTTTGCCTAATTTAATATATTTGCAATGACTCTTTATTAAAATTGATTGTGAGGAATTTACACTAAATACCCATTATTAAATGTGGAGGTACGTAATTTATAAGAAGCATTTTACAACTTTCACCTAAATTACCTGAAAATACTTCCATGTGATTTATTTTATAAAGAAGTATACTATTTGGAGGAAGAATTATGCCTTTAGCTGCTCTCTAAAGTACTCAGATGTTCAGAAAAGGAGGCAAACATATGATAAAAATCCCGCTGGACACCACAGACCCCTTTGGAGCACTGGAAAGCAGATGGTGTCTTTAAAAAACAAGACAAGATCAGTCTTACCAAAAAAACAGATGCTATGCATTTTCCAGGAAAGATCACTGGCAACTAATAAGTTCACACAATAAACTTCTGCTGACTCAAGAAACATATTAGAGAGTTTACAATAAAGAAAATTATCTGGAATATTTCAAGGGAGAAATGACCTGTGGTTCAATCAAAGTATTTTTTTCATAACTATTAAAACCGTCACATCAATCCAGACCTGTTTCTCAGACAAAAGATGAAACAATAAAAGCTCCAGGAGGTGAAAATACCATCTAAAATTCTAGGGAAAGAAAACAACACTGCTTTAAATTCCTTAAATGAAAGGCAAATCAGGAAGTATAAAAGATTAAAAAAATTACAGTTTAAGAGCTCAGAACGGTTTCTGGGACAGCTGCTGGACACTATGTATGACAATCACTCACCCTGTTTGTAATATGTCACGTATCATTCCACACAGAAAGCAACAGAACATTTTTTCTTTTTAGGAATATATCACTCTGTGAACTTTACTGAAGTAGGAAAAAGCCCACAGTCTCATTCTATAACTGGATTTTATAAGGGAGAATAAAGTATAGGAGACTATATGTTGGAAATTTTGATTAAAGACATGTCTACTTGTACATTTGGAAGGAGAGAAACCATAACTTTGGAAGTTATCTGGTCACAGCAGGACTGAATTTCCATTTGTTGTTTCCATATGTAGCAATGGATAATTGGGCAGTTGCATCATCTCAGGGGACATATATTTGTCAGAAATGTGAGATATGGATATAATAGAGAAAATCTCTTGAATAAAAGACTCCACTGATATAGCACGTTGAAATTTCATTAATTCTGATACAGGCAGTACAGTGTATATAATTTTAAAAATCCAAATTCTCACTTCTTAACCCCAAAATGTACTGACCTTTCACAAGTAGCGTTGTCCTTCTCTTTGTATCTGTCATTGAGATGTACCCTAAATCTTGAGGAGTTCATATCTGTAATACAGGGATGACAGTAATAACAATACAATGTTTACAGAAGGTTTATAAAAGAGAAATTCTTAATCTATGTGAAGTGCTCAAATACTGCAGCAACAGATTCACAGAGATGAACATTTTAGGTGCATATTTTTCAGTGTGGGCCACAAACAATTCATACAAACAAAACCAAAAGAAAAAAAAAGGTAGAAGAAAAAAGAATGGACATTTCACAGAAGCTTCCTGACCAGCACATTCCAGCCCTACAAATGTAATTTAAATTGAAAATCATTTCCATTCTGAGCCTTTCACAGGCCTTTCACGGGTCTTGTTTGCGTTTCTTTCATAACAATTCTGCATTTGGCTCATCATCCCCTCTTTTCTTTCCTTTAAATCACAGTCAAACTTGGATAATAAAAGTTGAAAATAGAGACATAAAGACTTTCTGCTACATTTTTCTTACTCAGGTTAGAAGATAATTCTGTTTACTTGGTTCAGGTAATATTCCAGTTGTATTGCAAGCTGCCACAGAGGAATGAAAAATTGATTTTCTTCTTGTAAAGTATAGTGTACATGAACATCTATAATCTTTATACATTTACAGTGATTATAAAAAAAGCCACATAGTACATAGGCATGTTACAATCACAGAATATTCTACAGGTCATACTGTCTTTAGGCTCCTTTAAGCTGAAGCTGGAATATCTGCAGATACAAAACCAAAATGCAAGTTTAGATATCTGGATGGATTGGGTGCTGCTCTTCCTGCATCGCTGAGACTGCGTACAAGGGCATGCTGGATGCAGACTTTTCAGTTGTATTCTTGGGCACTCACTGTGAATTGTGAACAGTTATTAACCTTAATACATCTAAATTATATTTACCATGTGGGCCTGCCACTTTGCTGCACAATTTGCTATAGCCTGAAGAACACCATCTTTTCCCTATGCCTCCCTATGCCTCCATAAAAGCATTGACTCAACTACAGTCTTCATTTTGCTGGGCAGAGTGAAATGCCACAGGCTGGGGCAAAGGGAGCCAGGTAGGTATGTGGCAGAAAACCATGTGATTGCTTAAGGCTTCTCCTTGTGGGCAAATTAAACACTGTAAGCACCCCAGTGTCATCATTAAGGCTCTGGAACTAAAGTTGTATAACTCCTGATGTGGAAGATCTTACTCTGCAATCAGTGCCTTTTCTTTGTTTGGCTTCTGTTGCTTTGGAAGCTGCAATGATACCACTATAGTTACACTGATGAATTTCTCCACATAGACAAATCCTTATATAATGTCAGGCTCATTTATTTCCCATTCAAATATTACAACTTTAAAAGCTATCATTGTTTCATTTACTTGTTTGGCATTTACCTTCTTTTAGATGTTGATACTTCTTGACATATTATTCAATCAGTTGTTAGATAGAACAATTATTCCCCTTAACCGTAATTAGAAATGCCATATATTTTCTTTTGTTAATTTCCCTGCATCAAAGTTGTTAACTATCCAATCAACTGATGTTACAACTACTACACATTTCACTGCTGAATGATATATGCTTCTATCAAACATAAAAGGCAAATCCTGGCTCTCTTTCCCAGAGACCTTCTTCCTTCTGGTTAGTATTCTTTGTATCTCTTTGTTATTCTATGCCCACAACTAAATTAATTTAAAAAACTTGCTAAAGATATATATTATATTATCATACAGTCTTTTTTTTCTTTTTCTTTTTTTTTTTTTTCCTTTTTTTTTCCCCCGTATGCTATCAAGCATGGATCCAAAGACAGGATAAAACACCTCAAACTATGTAGAAACAATTTTTAAGAATTTGCTTATAAACTCTCCATGAAGATGCACACTGCAACTGGTGACACAGATTGCCTGTGGCAGGAGCTGCCATTAGTTGCCATTTGAACAGTTTGCAGATTTTAAACATAAAGTGAAAAACCTGCAAGCTAAACAAAACAGATTAAAAAAAAAAAAAAAAAAAAAAAATCTGTTTGTGAAATAGAACAAAAGAAATTAATTTAATTTACCAAGCCAGAACAAGCTTCCAGACATTTCCCCCAGCTACCAAATTGTTGGCAAAATGGATGTATGCTAACCAATAATTAGCCCATGTATGTTAATTGATTTGACTAATCTGAATTTATCTTAGCAATGCCACGTGACTATTATAGGATAACATTAAATGTCTGTTGTTTTACCAGTGTTAATATGCTTCCTTAGCCATCTTCAGCATTAGGGCAGCTTAGTCAAGTGAACAGTCAATGAAATCAAAGCAGCAACAATTTCCCAGCAGATTTAACATGTTTTAAAATCACGGGTCAAGTATCTGTATCCCTCTTTTCCAAGCAGTGAAAGTAAGGTACAAAGGGTGATTACTCTGATATCAATGTCCATAGAAAAGGTAACCTGGTAGGATCATGGTCTCCTAAATCTTCTTTTCTAATATCAAAGGTCCAAGAGATATGGAGAAAAACAGTACACAGGTGGGGAAGAAAGGAGGACAGGATGGCAAAGACAGAAAGAACGCTCAATGAAGGAAGGCATCAGTAAAAAAATGATGAAGGAACAGACATAAAATCCTTGTTTTTCTTTAAAAAACAGTCAGCATCTGATATGTTCATTGGTAAAACACAAATTAAACAATAGAAGTAAAAATTAAAGACTTTAGCTGGAGGAACAGTCAACCCAACCTAAGAACCCACTTAATAAAAACCTGTCCATCACTTCTTTTTCAAGTATGGAGTTTCTCCAGCTCCAACAAGCTTGTTTGTCCCTAACGTTTTGTTCTTCTCTCTTCTGTACACTTAATTGGCCTTTACACTTAAGCCCCCTCCAGTTTCGCCAAATATAATAAATATAACTTTGCTATTTACCAGTTCTCAGGACTTCAGGGAGTGCTGAGTTCCCTGGGAGCAAAGGAGTTTCATTTAAAAGCAACTGATGGCTAAGTCTGCTCTTCCCTGGGCTGGGAGGTGAAGAGGCCAAGCCACACCATGCTCCAATATTCCCCTTCCCACTGACAGCAACGTGCTGGGATGCCTCCTTCAAAGTAGCTGCTGCCTAAGGTTTGTCTGTCATATCTTACAGCAAGATGAGGGAATGGAAAAGAGGCCAGGAAAGGAAAAGAAATTATCACTCAAACCCTGCAGTGTTCCCCAAGTGTAATTTCATGGGATTACCCATTGACTGCATAGCCAGTTCTGCACAGTGGGCCTGATCTGCAATGATGTGAAACCCTATATTAACAGAGGTATCAAGGTATCAGTGCAATTTTTTTTATTTTTTTTATTTTTTTTTAAATCAGATATCAAGAGAAAACTTCATCGTGACAATGAGAAGAGATGGTGACAGGAAGCCAGGTATTGACTGGTTTTCACTGCAAAAACTTTCTCCTCCATGTCTCAAAAGGGGTCTCAGCCCAGAGAAATAATTCTAGATTTTGGGAAGCCCAGCTTTGTATGACCTGACCTTCCCCATCTCTGATTTGATCTTTCAATTTAAAAAAAAAAAGTTATATCCATTTTACAACTTCAGCAAGGTGAGAAGTGGCATCTTAAGATCTGCCTTCCTTAGCAGTGTAGCATAACACAAGTGCCATCCATCTCTGGCATATACACTTTAACATTTGCCCCAGCATGGATATGAATTCATGATCATCTCTTTACATTAAATATTAGGAGTTCTTAAATTTTACTGCACTATATCAAAATAAAATCATCTCTCTATGGAAAAGGGACACTGCAAATTAATACAAAAATAAAATAGCTCAGCAGCTTTCAGACCAGGATACAGTGACCAAACCACTAGCAAAAGCAGTAAGGCAAAATAATAACCCTTAAGCATTTAAAGCACTAATGCAATCAAACAGTAACTGCTACTGATGTGATTTGTCAGGTGTTCTTCCAAAACTTATCAGAAAACCTGCAACAGGTTTTGTTGTGACTTTATTTTGCACCCTACTCACTCAATTTGTTATTAATTGCTCCTTACTTACTGCAGGTGTTCCAAACTCCTGCAGGTTTTCCCAAACAATATCCTGGATTTGTCAAGCAATTCTACATTTGACAAGTTTCTCACCATAACTTAAACCTATTTTTCCTCCTTCAAAAGCATAAAACAAGGAAAGAGAAAAAAACAAACCCAGGCCCAATTCCACCTCTGAAGTGATCCCCCTGAATTCTGGGCAGCTTATCCCAGTTAACTGTGGTTTATCTGAGCACACAGAGGCTGGGATGAATTGGCTGCACACTGGGCACTCCCCACCAGCTCCACTTGGACAGCCTGAAAGCTGAGTAGCTCCCACTGCACAGCAGGCACAGAGCCAGTGGGAAAAAGTTTGCTTGCACTGCATTCACACTCTAATTCTTGAAAATAGGATGGTTTCTGCAAAAGAAAGCAAGGAGAGGGTTCAGTGTTACTGAAGCATCCATCTCTTCCTCTCATTTGTCCCCCTGTACTGCTACATTCAACTAGAAATGGGTTTTGCTTTTTCCTGACCACACCACTGTTTGCCCGAAGCTGACTGGGAAATGCAAATGTTCCTTCAAAACCTGTAAGTGCTTCTACCACCAGTTCAAACAGTGAACAAAGCCATTGCTCTGCTGTGATTGCTCCAATCTCCAGCAGCCCACAGGAGGTGGAACATTCTTCCTGCTGAGCTGCTTCGGACTCAGGCCTTCAAATTGCAAATGAATCCCCTTTCAGAGTCTCAATCTGGTATTTTTTGTTTCAACATACTACTTGCTAATCAGTTACATAATTTGAATTAATCATACCCCTGACTCAGATGAGATGCTCAGGGTAGTAGTAATGAGATCACTTTGGACTGACAGTGGATGTGAGCATGACTCCCTTGCAGCCCTGGGTTTGAGGGCAAATAGGGCAATTGCTTGAAGCAGAAGGATCTCTAGGAACCTGATATAAAGGTCACAGTTACATAGGAAATCACCAACTGACAGTATTGAACTCTGGATCCATCAGCAGATCCTTTTCATCTTGAAGCAGCACACCACTGAAATTCACTGCCATTCTCCACACAGATTTTTTCTGTTTACCCTGCTTTAACTTGCACGCATCCTTTGAAAGCCACACTGAGCACTGGATTTCAGAGCAAAAAGCTCTCACAACTGACTGACCCATGGAATGACTTGCACACCTTTCAGTGGCAATATACAGTGAGGATATTTCTATCCAGCAGGGCCAACAAAGAGATAAACACCTAGCTGACTGTGTGAAGTACAGTTTGCAAATTAACAATGGGGATTTTCACAGTGATTTATAAAAAAAAGACCATCTCTTATCCTGTGGGGGGAAGAAAGATGGAACACAAGGAAATGCTAGAGGCCATATGAGGATGTGGTACCTTAAGAGGCTGAATCCTGTGCCAGAGTTACCAGTTTTGTGCAATAAATCACAAGCAGGTTAATATCACTGAAGTGGAGTGGTGTCAAGTCTGTCCAGTAAATGGAGCTTCAAGCCTCTTGTTTTGTTTATGTTCTTCAAATGCATAAAATAAAATGTTTAAAATGAAGGAGAATATGCCAACAATTTTTATGCCTGTATGGAGCCAGAAACTCAAAACAAAGTCAAGACTCTGATAGTGTCACACTTTTAATTAAGGACACATGGAAGTAGAGGCAATGACTCTTGTTTATGAAGATTTACGTGACGAGAGAACCAAAGAGAGAAGGCAGAAGGAAGCACCACATACAGCTTAGAAGAACTGGCAGGCTAAGAAAAACTTAATGAGCAATTTGGGGCCAATTAATAACTGGAAACAGTCAAGAGTGATAAGCAAAAGAACTTTCCAGTGGTGATCATCAACACTGCATGTTCTTTGTGAAAAAAAAAATATTAAAAATTATAATCAACAGGATCTGCATTCAGCTATTTTTCTTGCTAAATGAAATAATCTGCAGAATCTGAATCCTGATTACACATTTAGGTCAAGGAAAGACTAGTGTCTGCATAACACACCTTCAATTTTGTCTATGATCTCTAAGCCAGGCCAAAATAAATATATATGGCATGAATTATATATAAATATACACACATACATATGCATACATATATGTATACAGGACTATGATTTATTCATTATCCTTGGACATCCTGGATGAAACAAGTGAAAATCAGTATGGTGGGAAAGTATTTACACTGACAAGAGTAAAAACTGATGCACATTATTTATGAAGCTGTTCTGCCAAAATAGGTTTTCATGATCCTATTTGAGTGAATGTCACCCTTACCTGTCAAGTAAAACACACACCAGCTTACTCCTTCTCAGAAAGAAAAAAAGTACTCCCCCAAAATACCTTTCCATTATAACTATGTATCAAAGCACGGGCAGATAAAAACATCAGCCTTGATATATGCATGTTTTTAATTGGCACTTTACAAACAATGTACTCAGCGTGTGTATGCACAATCTCAATGCCACAGAAAAGTATTTGTAGTCTTTAAATCAATGTTTGCATTTTTATTTCTGTTGGTGCTGAAGAAGGCAGAGAAATAACTGTCATAAAACTGGAAAGCAGCAAAAGGAAAAGTAAAGATATTCTTCTTATTTGTCAGAAAATAAGAAGTTCAGATACATCTTGTCATTGAAACAGTTTTGTTCCTAATGCTTCATTTTTTCCTCTGTGTAGTTGAAGACTATTATAGAAACTAATAGAGGTGGGCAGCAATTTGATTTTCTGTTGTATGTGTCATTCTGAGATTTTGACAGGCTTTAAGTTTCTATAATGAAACAAAACAAAACCAGAAAAGAAGTTTACTGGGAAAGAATCTGATTTGTGGGTAGCTGAAATGTGTCACTGAGGTTCCAGAGATATACATTTTATAACAAGATAATCCATTTTCAGTTTTTCACAAAGAGCGTGATCAGAGCTTGTGTTTCTGTGAAACATGTTATTTTGATTAATGAGAAAAATATGGAAAAACATTTCACTGAAATATTTTGTCTAGAATTTAAATTTTATGTTATGCAGGGACTCTGGCTCAGATATATAGCACTACAAAAATGAAGGAAGCTCCATGACAGCGTTAAGTTAATTCTGGATTTACTCCAAAACTGCTAAAAGCAATATTTACTTCTGTATTTTTAATAAGAAAAAATGTGCACAAGGTACAGAACATCCTCGGAATCATTAATAAGAAGGATGAACGAATAGAAAAAAGTGAAAGATATTGCAGAAATGGAAAGACCAATACAGGAACCAACATTTCAGATTTTGCATGGAATTTAATGAAGCAAGCACTGGAGGTTTTAGGAGATGACAGCGAACATCCATTTTCTTTATTTGTACTACTATGGTTTCTAAAGAATCTAACGGGAGACTGGAGCCTTGTTATCTGAGAAAATGTGCGAATATTACAGCAGGAAAAATAATAATTTTCCCCCTCAAATTTGCATGTAGTCTTAAAAAAATTAGGTCCCAGAATATTCTTTTTTCTTTTATCAATGACAATCTTTCCCCTTGCCTCAGAGAAAGCATTCTGTGAATGCATGTAAAAATCTGGATATGGCCTGTTTTCAGTCAAAATAATTAATAATTGTTAGGCAAAATTTTGCTTCCAAGTTGCACTGGCTCAAGTTAGAGCAATCCCACTAACCCAGGAAAGCACAAAATCTCTTCCCCCTCTCAAATCTATAGCTAGAGCTGAGATTACATGCTGCGCTTCACTTTTTCACTCTACATGGTTGATCTTAAATCTCCACCTCCTTAAAACCATTTTACATCAACTTTTACAATGTCTGCATGCAGCTTTCTACTCAACAATTGGAAACTAGATTTTACTCTGAAACGTCAGATTAGATCTACTTACTCCAGTTTTACGTGGGCAACATTTCAACAGCCTGTGCAGATGCATGATGAGAGTACACAGCATTAATCAGGACCATAATGTCTCAATGGCTTCACCAAGTTCTTACTCCCTTACTCCCACCAGCCAAAGATGGAAAATGATTTTTCCATCTAGGAAAAATCCAGGTCATCCTGGATAGGTCATCCAGCGTGATGCAACAAACCATGAAAGCTCTACAGCACTCAGGGTACAGAAGCTCACTAACGATGACATTTTAGAGGTAAGGTTGAAAATAAGTGCTAGGTGGGTGCTGGAAACACCATGGTGAGATGGGACTTCCTAATTACTGATTGTATTAAGAGCCACTTGTAAACACACATACACAAATTACCTCCCTTCGGTTGGTAATGTCCATTCAGTAATAGAAAGAAGCAGTTTTTCTAGTGATTCATGCTGCAGGTGTGTTGTAAATGAAGCCAGATCTTATCAGCACAACTGGTTTCCTTTTTTTTCTTGCAGACTTTGAGCTCAGTAGGTCATTTGCTGCTACAGCAATATTTGTTCTGCATAAATTGTATTCAATTTAATAAATATGATTCAGTAAAGTTTAAATGAATTTTTATTTTCTTTATAATAAACTGAAAGTGAAGGTTGGTGAGTATGGAAACATTCAGGATTGATTTATCTTTTAAACCTAGTATTGTCCAGAAATGTTAAAAACCCCACAGTGTAAAGATCTCATCTAATTTTATAGTAGAAAATGTGCTCTCACCTCGTGCTGCAGAGATTCCTGCAGTGGAGAGATCCAGTGACTCCAGTGGAGCAAATGACTTCTCCTACCCCCATTTCAGGCTCTGAAACTTGGCCCACTTGTACTTTCATTAGTGAAAATAATTCTATCAAAAGAAAATTTTATTAATCCATTTCAGTTGCAAAAATAATTAGTATGCTTATTGGGACCAAAGGTTCATGTTAAAGATACAAAAATCGTTTGAGACTATATCTGATGAAACTGGAGAAGCTGAGAACTATGTCAGCAGTCTACACATCAAATGAAAACTTATCATCTAGTGCCAGCTGTGAACAAAAGTCTGTTCTTCCTGCCATTTGGTTAACAACAGCAATACACTGAGGCAGTTGCCACTTTTTTGCCACTTTTATTGAACACTTTCAACTGTAATACTTCCAATAATGTTTTTTAACTTAAGATAAGCATAATATTAAAATCAACGAACAGCAAAATAATATTTTCCGGTGGCATCCTATCTATGTATAGGATTTTCCAGAGAGTAAGCAGACTCAGCCAGGAAAGCAGCAGTATTTACAGAAGTTTCCCCATGAAAAAAAAAAAAAGTTAGGGATCAAGTGTAAAGCATGGAGAAGATGAATGTAGATGTCTTTCTACAACATACAAAAGCTGTTAATTTGACTGTGGTCAAGAATATTTGATACTGACTAAAGGGAAAAACTTCCTAAAAAATTAAGGGTTTGAGACAGGAGATTGATTTGTGTTTGCTAACTCAGACGAATGAAAACAACTGCCAATCATGTTCTTTCATAAGAAAATATCTTGTAGCAGCTAAAATAGAGCTAAAATGTTGAAAGGCAGTTCAGTGGTAGGTGCTACAGGTTGAGAATATGCTGCATATGTCACATAAAGCTGATAAAATGTGCCTGAACTAAACTCAGTTATGCTTAACAAAATGTCATCGGGTTGCACTGGAGTCAATACCCTCACCTCACACCCACATTAACGCAGTGAAGATCAGAATCTGTTCTCATGTTCTAACATCTCAGTCAATAATCCATACATTTTTATTCAACATTTCTGGTTTTAGATCACATATGCTGCAGAACAAGCAGTGGTAGTGACATTATTGGCTATGAACTGTAGGCTGTATATTACTGGAACTGCTATTATCATGTGACAGTACTGAAAATGCTGTGACAGGGAATAGCTGAGCAAATAAAAACAGCCAATAGGTGGAAAATTAGAATGGTACCACAGAGGATTTGCTGGAAATCTCTCATACAGCAGCAGACAATGAAGGCAACTCTTTACTGAAAGACAGGTTATCTTGCTTGTTGCATTAGGTTTGGATCATTTAACAAGCTGCTCATACACTTAGAAAAAGAAAAATAAAAGGCTTTTCTTCAACAAATGAAATACAAAAATAACAAGCTTTTTTTTTTCTTTTCTTTTTTCTTTTTTTCTTTTTTGTAACTGGACTACTTACTTATGCCAGCTATTATCCTTGTACTCAGTGATATCTTGTTTGATTGGGAAGTCCTTTTTAACTCACTGAGACAGCAGGCAATGTTGCATGGCACTAAATATATTCAACTCATTCTAATTTTGAATTTTGATCATATTTCCCATTTACCCAACTAACCCATCCCTATCCTGGCTATCTGGAGTGGTCTAAGCCCCCAGTAATCAAAAATCAAGCAAGCAAGCAACCAACCTACACTGAAAATAGGAAACATTCATGAAAGCTCAAAAAATGTGATTCGACTTTTTTATAGATGTCTCAACAGAACCCTGAATTCAAGCAAAATTCAAGCAAAATTTTCCTAAAAGTTCCCCATTGTTTTGCTCAGGAAACTGAGGGTAATCTGGGGAGTCCACATCACTTTAATCAGTCTGACAGCAATACCTGGGCTGTGTGGAAAATTCAGACTTTGTGCCCCTGTTTTGTATACACCGTAGTGCCTTGGAAAGCAATACTTTTCCCCTTAACTTTGTCCTTTCTATTTGGAGAATATTGATCTTCCCCAGCTCTCTGTTTTTCATGGAGTGCAGCAAACACTGTAACTTTTTATTTATCTCCTTGCTTCTAAGTTGCATTTTTCTCCCTGAGTGGTCAATAAAGGACTTGGTTATCATTCCTTATCCCAGCCCCTAATTGACCTCACCGGGTTATCCAGTCCCACACCACTGAGCTACCTTCATCCTTAACAGCCATTGTTTCAGGTCTGTATTCTCTTACCATCTACTGCACAGTGGTGTCTTTACCTGATCCCCTTTGAATGAACAGAAAACAATCCTATTAAAAAACCCCAGATTCTGAATGAAATCCAGTACAGATACCTTCAAGTGAGGGAAACAACAGCTCAAAAAGGAATTGGTGGAAGCATGTGTGGAAGGAAAAAAAAAATGTCCTTATTTTTTAGCTGCATGTGATGCAGAAAAATGCTCAAGGGACTACTGACTGCACAGAAGACTTCCTTCTCTGTCTGAAAGTGAAGGAGCTGATGGAGCAGGTGAAGTTCATGACCCACAACTGAGCATGCAGGTAGAGGTGACCCCACATACACTTGTTGGAATGTGTAACATCAGCCATGGCAATGGCAGTGCAGGTTGCCAGAGAACCCCCCATAAATTCTCTAGATTTTTAAAAAAAGGAATAAAGATGAAAAAAAATGGAGAATATGCATATATGGATTTCAAGACACATGTAAAGAAATGTAGTAAGAGTAGTCTCTATATGTGCACTCCAGGTCTGTTCATGTTGAGCAAGAAGCTGTCTTCAGTGAAGGCCACCAAGAATAAATTCGTGTTTCCTAATGTGCTGTTCTGGGGCTTGGTGCTACCTCACACTGGGTTTATACCAGATAAGCAAAAATGTCAGGTTCTAGTCAGTGAGGAATTATGCCTTGTGGCTTCCAATGATAGACAGGATTGGGACACTCTCCCCATCTAGGTCTAAAACATATACTCCAGCAGGTAACAGTCTGAAGAAGAGCAGAGAAGGAATTTCATTCCATAGTAGCATTTTTCATAATGTATAACATTTTATCAACCCTTCTACTCTTTTCAGTATTGAGAGTTTGGGATTTTTGTAGTTTGTCTTTTTTAGCCCTTTCCTTCCTTCTTTCCTGATGCCAATAACTGCTTTTGCCTTTTTTTTTTTTTTTCCTTTTGTCTTTTTTTTATCCTGATATGATAATTTTGCAGTAATCTTTCATAAATCTCTGCACATTCTCAGGAAGTAAATGATGGCACAATTTATCACAATTGAAAATGCATTTTGTGCCATGACAGTATAATCAGGAATTTTTTCAGGAGGCATATTAAGTATATACCAATGTATTAAATCTACTCTGCTGCAGATCTATTTAGCCGATTTATTCTTTGTCTCTGGCTACTTTGCCTTATCACAATACCTGCACAGTCCTGCATTCTCATAGCAAGGAAGTGAAACACTGTAAAAAAGTAGCTGTAGGTTAACTAATGCAAGTGGGAACAGGATGCAATTTGGCTGCACTTTTGTATCAATGCAGAACACATTAATTATGCAGTGATCAAAATAATTTCACATGCATAATGCTGACCTCATTCACTAGAGGGCAACAAAACCCCAGTTTAAAAAGCCTCCACCTTCTACTTTCAATGACAGAGCACTTTTCATAAGATGCTGCATGGATTTCATAATGAATACCCTATTAATTTTACATAAGTGCAAAGTTACTTCTGAAAAGCCAGTTAGACTGTTGAATATACATGACCCAACCTCCCAACAGGTGCCAGAAAGACATTATTTGAGTCTTGCCCCTCACCCCAGCACCAGATCTGTGGGTGTGTTCATTTGTTTGATAATATCATTTGACTCAGGTTACCCCACTCAGCTCCATTTCATAAACCCCCCTTGAACATTCCAGTTCTTGTAGATCAAAGCCTGTGGGCTTATCTAGAGATCAGAAAGGTACCAATGTTCAAGCTACTTAAACTGTAGTGATGAAAAGCTCTTATCCATCTGACTGGGCTTTGCTTTTGATCAGCATGTTTTTGGGGGTTGTTTTCTCTGCCCCTTGGCTGCTTCTTATAACATTACCTTCTCATTCCAACTGAAGAGGATGCATACTTTCATGCTTAACCAAAATGCAACAGAAAACCTTTGCTTGTAATTTTTAACAATGTTTGTCAGGAAATCTGAGAGAGCTGATACTATCTGTGCCAGCAGTCTAACAACTAATTAGTTTACTATGGGCCACCACGTTAGCTCTGCTAATTTAATTTTGAAAAGTTCACTCTGCATAATAAAATCTGGTTGCTGGATCTTCTCCTCTGGTTGTAAATAAGAAATAGCTCTTACTGTTCTGGTCTATTGAGAGAAGGCTTCATACACCGTGAAAAAATGATTACACAGACACAGACCCAACCAATTGAAAAATAATTATGTGAATTTGTCTTTCGTCCTTAGATGCAAATAATGGCTAATGCAAATAAACTGCCAAAGAAGTATTTTATGTGCTTTTTATAGCATGAATAAGAATATATTTAACCCATTTTTGATGAATAGCTGAGTAATTTCTTCACTGGTTTTGTTATAGAGGATGATTATTAGGACCAGATGCAAACACCTATCCTTTATAGCAATTGCTCCCAGAAACACATCCCTGGACTCCCCTTCAAAGAAGTTCATTCAAGAGGTGACCAGATATATACAAATGCATTCTTGTGTTTCAGAGGTAGTGCAAAGATTAGGAAAGAGGAGGGGGATCAGAAGGGGAGATGTACAAATACATTTTTCTATTACACAGTTGACAGCCCCTTGGGAAAACAACTCTCTTTAAGAAATGTGCAACCTTGAAATGTGTGCATGCTGCAAGGGATATTTTCAATGTGAACCCTGTGTTCTGATTTTCAAAGTCTCCTTAATCATTTGGCTATGCTGTGGAAGAGGATTATAGTGAAGTTCCTAAAAGAAACAGAAAGGTTTGATTTTTTTTTTTCCTTCTCCTTCTAGAAAGGCAGAGTATACTATCCCTGCTACACCATCTTGGCAGCACACTGCAGCCTGCACAGTGCATGCCTAGTTAGCAATATTCTCCTTTCCAAACAGTACAGCATGACATGTTCCCCTTCCCACCAAAGTCTTTAACAATTTCCTTTGAAATGCAACTCATTATACATAAGCAGAACTAAATAAAAAGTACTCTAGAGAGAGAACAGATTGCTAGATATAGATTAGATGCGCAGTCTAATCCTTCACAAGCATTAAATATTTAACATAATCACACCACAGGTGACAGGAAGATGTCTGCATTGTTTAATTAGACTTAATTAAACATAAGGAAAATCTAATACTAACTCAGGTATAGCTTTCAAATTGATTACAAAACTCCCTTTTTAAAGTACTTTTGTATCTGGAGAAATGCATTCTTTCTTTCATCAGCTGGGGAATCCTTGCCATGCAGTGCTCAAAACCCATGAAGAGATCATCTGTTGTGTTCAAAACCCCATGGATGATACTAACTTTACTCTGCTGGGTTAAGGACAAAGCCAAAGGACTTGGCACTTCCAGCATGCTGTAATGCTATGATATCTTGGCCATATTTTCTATAAACCATTATGCTTGAGACATAATTTTTTTCTATTACCTCTTTTATGGTCTTATTGTTTACAAGAAAATAGATAGAGCATTTAATTATGAGATGGACTTAATGTTCTATAACAACTCCTGTATGCAATACATTGCCTCTGGAACTCTGCTCACAACTCACATTAATGCGACAAAGGAAGAAAACAAAACAAAACAGTATAACAGGGAAGATGCTTTGCAAGATGAGGGCAATATCTAATGCTATGAATCATTCCCTGGTAATATTCCCATGTCTCCCAGTTAAAGTTATGGTTCTGTATTTAAGCATAGCCAAATACAACATGTATTGTCAAAGAACCCTTGATATATTATTTCCCAACCATCTGACTTGGTGACATTAAATGGAATAGCCTGGTAAGGGTCCATCCTAGAAGGAGTATCCACATAATTGGATTAGAAGCTAAACTATTATTTCCTCTGCAAACTGAGTGTTAGAAAGGATTAAAAGAAATCAAATCATAACCTTCTTAGAAATAAATTACCCAATTCAGTGAGCCCAGCTCTTCTGGGCAGCCATTCACTTCAAGATCAAAGTCAGTTGCACAGATTACCAGACTCAGGGCTGTCTCTTGTTGTTGTGGGATATATGATAAATATTGTTGTGATACCTTAGATGAAACAACATATTGATGCAATGTTGGAACACAAGTACTATAGGTCTAAGCTTTTTTTAAAGCTTTTGTTTACCTGATTCCATGCCTCATTTTCTCCTCTCTGGTTTCTGGGTCACTGCAACTAATTTTTGGAGGGGAAATGCAGAATGGTAGGTGCAAAATTTTGACTTCCAGTTGTGTATTCTCTGCACATGAAAGCTGGAGTTACTCAATCTTTCAGCCTCACTATGCATCTACTTAACATGTGCACATCTCACATACACAAAGGAGTGGTTTGTACTATGCATATGCACATGCATATTTTTTCATCTGGATATATGGGACAGAATTTTAAGCCTCTTCTTTCCTTAAAAAAAACAGATCCACCTTAAAGTGCTGCTACAAGTTTGAAGGAGAGAGGACATCTCTTTCTTGAAACAGCAAAACATCCATCAAAGCATTACAACAGCAGTTGTGTATAATGCCAGTAAGTAACACACAAACTCTTGCTCTCCTCACACACAGCAAGTGACTACTTTTTGCTGACCTCTGGCAGGAGGTTCAGACTTTGCTTTTTGCTACTCTAACCTGTTATTGTCACCTGTTGGTGGTGAACCACACCCTATTTATCTTTCCAAGTCTTTAGTACATACAGTTTTCTGACATGTTTCTGTCTGCTTTGCTAGATCACACAGCTGATGAAAGCAATAATCATATTCATGGGGTGGTATCTCAGTCACGATGGTCCCAGTCAAATAGGGTTTATCTGCAGAGAATAATTGGATAGGCTGTGGAAACTGCCACACTTAAAACAGAGAAGATATAGTAAGCTTACAGGAAATACGTTTTAAATGATCAGAAAAAAAAAAAAAAAAAGAATTCTACAAAGAGAAAAATAAGGAATGTCAATCAGAGGAAAGTAGTGTAGTAGGAGGACCCTAAGAACGACTAAAAATGAGTGATCATCACAACCCTTCCAGATAGAAAGTATAAGCTATTTTAATCCTAGACAGAGAAGACTCAATTTGGTGAGCTGAGAACTTTTTATTTGCAGCAAACTCGATGGAAATGGGGAGCATTAACACTTAGCAGAAGGCATTCAAGACATGAAGGGAGCAGATTAGACCATGGAGGTGATTAATTCCCAGTTACACAAACTCAGCTCAAGGTTGATGCAGTATATTTTAGGGCTCTTCTGTAGATGGTACATTGATAAACTGGAGACACTACTGAAGAGAGCAATAAAAATGATGAAGTGGACACATTGGTTGTCCTAGCTAGTCAGGTTGGATGAAATGGATATGTGCCTTATGGAAAAGCAGTGACAAAAAGGGGACAAGTTACTGACATATAAATAATTGAAGGTTAGTAACTGATACTCCAGTGAGAGATCAGTGCATTTTAAGGAGTTGAGCTACAAAATCTGGAAGACTGTGATTCAGTCATAACAGTCTCTCAGGGTGCTAAGACCATCCCACAAAACCCAAAGGGTAAGATAATTCATAAATATATCACTGATATTTTTCCCAATGTGTCCTCCTAACTGGAGCGGAAGGAAAGGGAATGGTCTGCACCAGGAAGAAATCCTGATTAACCCTTTCCTCCCCCAAAGCTCTCCTCACAGGCACACTTGTCCAACAGGATAGTAGGGGAGCAGCCTGCCCATCCCACCCACCCCACGGAGGTACTTTCACTGGGCAGCTCTGGTTCTACCACTACATGCTTAAAGTGTCCACAGGTGAATGCTGGCAATATTGTTCACAGAAATTATAATCACATTTTGGGGTCAGTTTTAAGATAGAAAGGGGAAAATAACAATCCAGTAACAGGAAAGAGCATTATCTGAAAAAAGAGAACAAATGGTAGAAATGACTGAGCAGGAGGACTGCAGAGACAGGATGCACCATGAGCAGTGCTAACAGTTCAGAGGCACCTTCTCATTCATTCTCAGATATCTTTGATAATGGTTTGCTAGATAAGTTCCTGTTTGGGGGGCGGGGGTGGGAGGGTTTGAGCAATTCAGGGGAAATGACAATTCAAAGTCAGTTCAATCCTGCATTTTTCGTCAAGCAAAATTCATATACAATTAAAGTTAAAGTGAGTTGGCCATTACCAGGACACAGCATGTGCTGTATAAATGTCTTCTGACAGCATACATTCCTGCTGAACGTAAAACTCAGGAAGAATGACATACGCTGGGGCTGTGCTAAGTCCCACCGGCACAGAACCAAATTAATATGTATAATAAAGCCCCACAGCCTTCCAGACTTTTGAGTTGTCAATAAAAGACATTTTGCAGTCAAAGCCTCAATGCACGAGCGTCTGTTACAAAACTCATATTAACATGAAAAGATTTTGTATCTTTTGATGAACTTTGAACTGTTGAACTTCATGTTGGCAGCAAAACGAGATATAGATCCCTGCTCTTCTAATTACTAAATCACAGCCATCTAAACACTTGAAAAAGCCCCCTGAGCTTTTGGCTGCAGTTCTGAGACAGCTGGGATGCTCTGATGCCTTCCAGTAGAAGGCAGCGATGTGCAAACACACCAGACACTCTAGTGCAGAGAAGCTGCTTCTTGCTGGCAGAAGATGCCAAATTTAGCAGATGTTTTTTTAACCACTACTATGTGATGCATGGTCCTGAGTAGAGGAGGAGAAAGTCAGCAACGTTTCATTTCTTCAGGCGCAATCCAGCTACTTAGTAGGTATATGATTTGCAAATGAATGATAGAACTTATCGACATCATTGTTGCAAATAAAATCCAACATAAAATCCTTTAAGACACAATATACTTCAGTACTTATTCATACCTCTTAAACTACCTCCAGTGATTCTGATGCTTCTAAGCTTTCAGTATTTCACAACACAATCTTTTCTGGAGCACGGAAAGAAGAATTTGTGCATACTATACATCACTGGAACAGATTCTCACATTTTTAAAGACTAAAGGACTTGAGAAACAACTCCCTGCACCACTCCCTGCTCCCCCCACCCCTAGAATGCAATGCACTACCAGATCTATAAAACAAAATTACATACAATTTATCTCCCTCGTGACATATCTATTATATACACTGGAATGGAAGAAATTTACAATATCCTTCCTGCTGTAATATGATACTTATTTCAATCACTTAAAAGAGAAAATAGCTCAGAAAACTCTTGCTCTAAGCAAAGTCCTCATTTCTCTTTAAATTTCAGCCTAAGGTGCAATTCTTATCTTGGTTTATTCAAGAGAAAGCACTCCATCTTCCACATAAATTCTTTTGGATTTCCAAGAAACATAGATGCCAGGTGATTTTGACAATGATAACTAAACTGTTCAGTGAGAGGTTTTTGATACTACAGTGACTCGCTTTAAGACTTCAATTGCTGAGCAGTAAGCTAAACTTACAAAATATGGACATCTCTGAAAAATTCTGTTTAACCAGCTATGCCTAATCAAATTGGTACTTTGATTTTTGTTCTTACAAGAACAGATTTTTCCAGTTGTCCCATTACTTATAAATCAGAATAGAAATTCCAAAGAGCCGAGTGCTCATTTTAGACATTTCAGTGCTCAAATCTACTCACCACATCCCCAGTATATGATTTACTAAGGTCTGCAGAGTCAGAGGACTCTGAGTGAAGCCGTTCTGACCCACATCCACCCACTGAGTCAATGGATGTTGTTATTTCTGCATTATTCTTATTAAGCTTAATACAGCTTTGTTGATCAATACACCTTTAAACAAGTACCACCACATATTAGTGGGATGTTGCCAAGACTGTAAACTGTCAAATTAGCACTGTTAAACGCAAGCTCTTTGTTTACAGTGCGAAAAGAAGCTGTTGTTGAACAAACAAGTAGGTAAACATTTACAAAGCTAGAGAAAAGGCTGCATATCTAAAGCTGGGCCTAGGGTGGTGCATTCCTTTCTCTTTTAAGAAAAACCAGCATGAAATTATTCCAATGCAGTCACTTGTATAGTATCTTTTCATAGTTGATCTTCTTCACGGAACTAAGTGAACCTGAGTTCACTCGCCAGGAGCACTGCTTTCTGAAAATATTTAACTTGAAAGCAAAGATGCTTTCTCTATAGGTAATGGGCTCATCAAAGCGACATCCAAGTAACACATTTACATGAAGACTGAAATGAATATAGCACAGCAAAAAGAAGAGATGGAGCATCTTTACCCTTAGAAGGAAGTCTGGTTCCTTAACATCTCTTCACTCCTTCACATCAAATGCTTAACAATGGTTCTCTCTGATACCACCAAGAAAGAAAAAGCTCACCTCACATCCCCAGTAGGCATCAAAACCCTCCAAAGCAACCAGATGCAAAGGGTTTGTAAAGCTTAGCCATAAGCATGCTGACTCAGACAGAGAAAAGAGTGAGGGAGGTTGTAGGAAGCTTCATGGGGTTCCGTTTTTCAGCACCTCTTTGTGAGCAGCTTGAGTCTTTCTCACAGCAGTGGTTTTGTCAGAGTCTTATTCAAAACAGTTTTCTATTGTGACCTCATTTAAGTCAATGGGACCTAAAGGAGAAAAGTGAAGCAAATATGTAGGAGCTGTATTTTTAGCAGACCTCCTTTAGCCAACACCATATTGGAATTCCAGTTCATCCCCATGTGAGACTGTCCATGTTAGGGTATTATTTCAAGGAAGAAAAAGCATCCCGTACTTCTCATCATGTTCTGAGCTTCCTGCACTGACAAAACATATGCTGCCACAGACAGCATCTGGAATCAGAAATTATTACAAAAAAGGTGGAAACCTAGAAATATGCATACTTAATATAAAGCTCCATGGACCATTCATCCCCTACATACCATTAAAACTGGATTAAATTTAGTGCCAGTCTTGTTCCTGACCTGGAGTTTCTCCCACTATTAACTGACTTTGACAAACATCCCATGACATTTTTGAAAGCAAAGGCTGATGTTGCTGTACTGTGCTTTCAGCCAGGAGCAGCACTTCAGCATTATCAGTACCCTAGTGCACTATTTCTCATGAATGTAGCATGGAAAGCCCCCACACGTGAAGATATTCTGCTGTGTACAGATCAAATATAGAAAAAAATAAACCTCAAGCTATTTGTATTGACTAAATCAATCACCTTGGCTATATCAGACCAAAGACTTTCTCACTCTCACTACCATCAAAGAAATGAATATGCCCTTCTCAGATATCAGAGCTCCCTTTTCAACACAGAAAGCAAACTACTGATACGCAGCAAAACGCAGGGAGCAGTCCAAGGTCATAGAACATGTTGCTCCTCTTGCCCACTGAAAATAATAATCCTCATTTACAATGGACTCTATTGGGGAAAAAGGAAACAATGAGATTTTCCTTCAGCTTCAGGCTCTTGTTGGCTCAAGGACCATGTCCCAGCTGATAATGGCCATCCTTTAAGACAACCTTATTTCTCAGTTCTTCCATCTTTTCTGTGTGCAACAGATAGCTAGAGTTTTGCCCAGTCAACTGTAAGGGCAACTTAGAGAAAGCATCCATCTTCACAAAATGAACTTCCACAGAATGCATTTGCTCTCATCACTTTGATGTCTCCATTTTGGTCTATGCAGTCTCCCAAAAGCCAGACTGCATTCTATCAACTGATTTGTCTGTGGAGACTGTTCCTCAGTATCCTGAAACAGCTTACAGCCACCAGTCCTGCACCCCTTGGGTACATAAACCAGCAGGACCAGACAGATCAGTGCATTCAGCAGCACCCCTGCACCCAACCTCTGCATATTTACAGGGACAAACTCTTCAGATTTAAAGTGGTACCCACAGACAGTAAAAGGTTTTTCATGCAGTTGATAGATACATCTGGAAATCCAGACAGGGTAATTGAGAAAACTATTTGCAAGAGACAAATGCAAACTTGAAACACACAAGTAAATGTCAGGAATCAAAAGGCTTGGACTATGAAATCCAATTTATTTATAGACAATAACTTAGCTATTTGTGTGCATGGAATACCATTAATACAAATCAGCTCATAATATTTTGGTGGTGATATCAGTCTAATTTGAATTTTATATTGCACAGTAGTATTGAATGCTAGACTTGATTTTTTTAAGAGTAATTAATGAGCTAAGCTACCTGAGAGAAAAACAAAATGATGATTGTAATTAGAAGTGTTCCACGGCTGCTACCAACTGTTTAGATGTACTTACAGGTAGCATTCCTAATTAAAACCCTCTTGATGCTCAGACATTTATTCGTTATTAAAAAAAGTGGGACTTTTGCATTAAGGAATCCCTTAATAGAAAAATAATAGAAAAAGTTACATGTAATTACATTCTGTGTGCTATTTGTGATGAGCAGTTCCTATGAGAAAATGAGCTGCAGGTGTGTAAGTGCCAGCATTTATTTCACTTGTTTGGAGGATTCCACCTGGAAAGTGGAATTTGGGCTGGGATTTTAAAAAAAAAACAACCTGTGGGGTATAGGGGGGCTTAAGGTACAGATGGGTGCGTAACTCCCTGAGAGCTCTATGAAAATTGCATTATTTGGGGTATAGAGGAGGAAAACCAAATTACCCCAAGTTGTTCTGCTCAGATCTGTGTAAAATAGTTAGTTGCAAGCACAATCTAGGATTTCCTAAACTGAGCTTAGGTCACATGAATGTCTGACAAAGACAGGCTTACAGGGAATAAGGATGATCAGACTTACCCCAGTCAAAATACATTTCAAGCCACTGCTTTCAAGCAAAAATTGCAGTCATTCATGAAAATGAAATCTGCAAAGCTGCAGCAGTGCTCATTCAGATTAGTTACCGGCCAAAAGACTCCACTAGTCAAATTTCCACTACTTATGCATTCTACATACAGGTTGAAAAAAGCAACCCCTAAGCCCCAGGTGTAACCAGATTTGTGAAATTCCAGGGCAGTAACTGGAAGCTGCAGTTGTACCAAGGAGATTTCTCTCTGCTGTTGCACTTCCCAGCCTGCTTGGCTTTTCTTCACCCACACTGAGTCTGCCTCACCTGGGTATGGGTGCTTCTCACTCATACCCACATTACTGGTGCAGTTATGTTTATGATTCTGGAGCCCATTAACTTGCAACCATAAAACCAACTAATGCAAGTAGCCCTTCTGCAGATGCAAACAGCCAGACCTTTACTGATTTCACTCAACTGATGCTGGGTTTAGACCACACGAGAGCCTCATCACATAATTGACATTGTTATCCTTTGTGAGCAATAGCAGTAATGTTAATGAGATCTTGCAGTAGTAAATTCTGCCTCTCACTTTACATCAATGCCAGAAGGTGGTGAGGAAGCTGAAATAAGGTATAATTAAGTCCACTACCGGATGTTTGAAAGAGGAATAGTAGCTTCAGCTGATCTGAGGAGCTGGGAGATAATTTGTTTTCCCACCAAAATCCCTTTCCTGGACCAGAATTAGGCTCTAAGTACAAAGGACACAAAACCTGCCTTCTCTCTTTCTGCAGATTGCACTTCTATGATACAGGGAATTTCTGCACATTTGCTGTGCTCAGCTACTTCATGATCATTAGGTATGATTATTTTTTTCTAAAAAAAATTAATAATATATATGTGTATGTATAGTTAGGAAACATCTTAAAAGGAACAACAGATGTGGCTTTGAAACTGGGTAGTGGAGTGCAGGGTGTGTGCTCCTGACTCCCAAACTTAGTAGCCATAAAAAGCAGTATCACGGTGTAAAGTGAGGGAACCTCTTTGCTTTGATAGTAGATGTCTTGCTGTCCACTGCCTTCACGTGGGAGTGTTGGGACAGGATCACTCGTACTGCAGTGCCAGGAAGGTTATGACTTCTTAGTGATGTAGAAGGGTGTGGTTTGCAGCCTAATTAAAGTTATTTTTTGTTTTCTTCATAAATCACAGCATGTCAAACCTATTCTCAGCCACAATCATGGATCTGGGAGTTTGGCTGCTTTGATCCAGGTAAGAATATCCCAGAAAAACTACCTAGACTCCACATCACAGTCTTATCTCCATTCTGCATGAAATCCAAAGAAGCACATTGCCTGACTCAGACCCAAGTGACAGCAAACTGTGGCTGCAGTATCACTGGGATAGTCATCTGGATTGTAACAAAAATTTGTCCTGGTTCTAGGACAGGGAACAGTTCAAGGGAACATGCACTGGTTTGAAAGCAAGCAGGTTTAAATTCAGGTCTGTAACATGAAAGCAACACCAAATGTAAAGTATGTTCTGCCTCTCTTGAATGCTGCAGCACACAGGGAATGTACACACCTTGTCCTGAATTTCAGATATTTTCCTGAATTTCTACCTGCATGAACCCCTTCAAGTTTAGACTCATAACGCAAAAGAAGACATAAACCTAGAATTATTAAAAGCATGCCATAGAAATGCAGTTCTATAGAGTACATCATTCAGTTTAAAAATTAAAAAAATTAAATTCTGGAGAAATGACATCCATAATTGAAAAGTTAATCAAGCTTATTATTCTGATAACCTGGGTGCAAGGCCAAAGAAAAAGCCAGTTGATTTATTTTCTGTTCTGAGTGAGCTGAAATTCAGGGTCCTGTTTCTCACAAGCAGATGCAAAGAATTCAGCAAGAGAAACTTCCCTTTGAAATTATTTCCCATCTGAGGCAGTGTTGAATTATATCTTCCATAACACAACACAGCCGTGCTAATAACAGAGCTCAGTGTAAGCTCCCTACACTGCTCATTTCCTGGAGAGCTTCTTTCAGTGAGTATCAAGGTCCAAGCAGCAACAAAAAAAGGAGCATAAGCTTCTTTTGTATAGCAGCTAATGAAACCTAGAAACTATGCACCATGATCTTAAGTGGATTTCTAAGATATATTGAAAAGTTCTTGGAGAGTAAATGAGGCATACACCAGTCAGGAACAATGACAATACCCACCAGAACAGAGATCACAGCCAGCCATTCAATCCGTCCAGTGATGAGACTTGGAAGACAAAGCATTCAGATGATGTTTTTGTAAGATTCAAAATAGTTAAATATTCAGTACTGAAGCAAAGCACTTGTTTGTCATCCACCACATGACAGCTGCTGTCATGGGCATTAGTGAGCTTTGCCAGAGCCAGGCAGAGAGGCGTGGGGAAAGTTTTCACTGTGGGAATAGTTTACAGAGGGAAAATTTTTCCTTGCTTTGTTCACGTTTGCCTGATGTGGTCCACAAAATTAACTACAGGAAAGAAAAAAAAATAAAAATCAAAAATCACAGAGTGTGTACACATAACTGAGATTTGCTCAATCATTTGAGCAGTTATAGAGTTTCCTATACAGAAACAGAAGTGGGAAAAATTTCCCAAGAGAAGAACATCACAGCTAGTGCTGTAGCTAGACAAGTCTAATTGCCAGAAGTAATAATCCTTTATAAAACTCGTTGCAAGAAACAGGGAATGAGAGGGCAGATGTCCTTGGGATTTGTCTTCTTCAGGTCAGATTCACAGGCCCTATTATCTGTCTTTTTTTTCCTTTCTCTCTGAATACTGGTTGAACTAATAGAAGGCATTAGCACTCCCTACAAGAGCAGCCCTCAGCATATGCTAAGGACTTTCTCTCTTTACTTGTCCTGGCTGCCAGGGACTGCAGCTCTATGAAACATTAGATCTGAAAGAAAAAGCTCTGCTGGCAGAGCCCAAGTGGCACAGTGAAATTTTCAGGGACAAGGGAGCAGAGAGAGATTAGGACCCCAGGGGAAAAGGATAGGTTCTGATGTTGATTCCACTGAATAATCATTCAGTAGACCTCTGCAAGCCATTTGGGAACAAGACCCAAATATGAAATAATACAGCAACATGGAACTGAAGAATATGGTTTCAAATAGCCTGTGTAACCAACCACACCAGAGTAGATATTTTTCATAACTGGCTGCAGCATGGATCCACTATATATGGGTGCTCTGGGTGAGATAAGTAACGTTTCCAAAGGATCCAGTAAGACTTTCACGAATGCCATTTTATCACCATCATCATCTGTATTAGTTCCCAAAAGCCATAGCCATAGATCACAATCCCTAAGTGGAAAGCCTTAAAGAAAAGGCCCATGACAAACCTGTGCCTATGCCTCACACAGTTTACAACCTCAGTTGCAGATAAAATCCTTTTCGCAGCTCTAATCTCTTTTGCAGACATTTTTACAGTACCATGACAAAGAGATACAAGGAACTTTCTGCAGCAATACCAGGAGTTACACTAGCATGGTCAACTGACACTGTAAAAGGTTAAGATTTTGATCTGGTTGCACAATGCAGCATACAAAAAACTCACAGAAGCTATAGAGGGGGCAGGTTATACCTTGCACATCCATCTGCAGCAGAAGCCAGAACAAGCAGATCACCAGCAACAGCAGGATATTTTGTAACATATCTCTCCTTTTTTGTCACTAAGCCATATAAAGCATTTGCTGTAGAATTATTCCTACATCTCTTCTGTTGATAAGCTACTTAGCAAGGTAGAGCTGAAGTTAATCTGAGTGCTGTATGAGAACTGTGATGTGCTATTTCACTGTACCACTGTTTGATGTTTGGTTGCCTCTTTCCAGGCAATTTTTGTGAATTGCAGCTGTTATCTCAAAGCTAAATCCTTTGGCCCATACACAGGTACAGGCCTTGAATGTAGAAGCATCACCTGAGAGGAAGGAGGATTACACATTTTCTCTTAGTTTGCATCTGTGAGCGAGGGAAGGAATTTGGAATTTTTATCAAATTCCTTCTGAACTGCACAATGAAGCAATAAGATTCTGCTGGGCTCAAGTTTGATAAATGACTTATTAATACAATTGACTCCCGTACATTAAATCTATTTCTGAAGAAGAAAGTTCATGTAAATGTATCAGGCACCATTCCAGGGACATGTGATAGATATTCCACAGTACAGCGAGTATCTTGCAATTATTTTTCTACTGTAAATCTTTTGACAGTCTAAAATAACTCAATCAGAGGTTTTCAACCACTAAGTCTATAATTTCAAGGTTTTCCCCTCCTCTAATCAGCAGTTTTATAACCTACTGATCTTCCCTCAAAAAGAGCTGGTGATGATCAGTGTTTATTCCAAACCATTTAAGAAGGCAGCTGTTTATTAAAGTGCCAACAGCTATGATTGATTTCTGATGCTCATGAGTGCATCTGTTTTCTAGTTAATGACATCACTGCAAGCAAACAGCTATTGCAAGCTGAGGCTCTAATGGAGAACTAAAGCAGCCATCCCTTCTCTATAAAAAATAAATCTATTTCACTCAGAAAAAAAATAGCTATTAACATGTCAAAATGTTCAAGTTACATTAATGCCAACTGGCATTCTTATAGGCAACTGGAATTTCCTCGAAAAGGATCTGTGGGTTAACAATATTTATATTAAAATTTCTAAAAAGGACATCTGCTAGTTGAAATTCCAAAAGTGGTGGCTGATTTATGATCTGGTAAATCACATCTGTACAGGGGAAAAAAAGGACTGAACTACAATGAAACTAACATCTGTCATCAGACAAATGCAGACCATGACAGAATGAAAAATGGAAGTATTTCAGGTTGGGAGGGTTCCCCTGAATTCTTCTTTTTTTATGGTGTTTGAGATAAGGAATAAAAATCAGTATACTCCAAGCTCCACTGAAACTTGCAATAGTAATAGCATTTTAAACATCATTTCTTAGGACTGAATTCCCATCTCGTGTAAAGTAACTCATTTTAGTGGCTTTACCATCTCCTGCCTCCTACAGAATGCACTGCAGACCATAGCACTGTCAAGAAAGCACTTATGTTATCTCCTTTAGGAGTTTTCTTAACATAACTTTATTTTTGTTAAAGAAAATGAGAAGAGCATACATAACCATTTCCTTTACAATTCCTTGTGTGCATCAAGCAGGGATATGGAGCCAAGAGCACTGCTGCCTACTTGCGGAAAGCTCTAGGAAGCGTTTTATATTTTATCACAAATAGGGTTTGATGTGCTCAGAGAACAAGGCCATGACTCAGGAACCCTGAACTGTGAAGCTCTTACCCTGACCAAAGCTTTAGCTGTGCCTTTTGGGAGGATAAGAGAGAGAACCAGAGCCAGAGAACTGAGCTTAGTCTTGCCTGGAGTTCTGCCTCCTGCTGCCACATGCTGTCATGTTGGCCCACCTCAATCTTCTGGTATTTCCTTCAGAAGTCCCTTACATGTCTAACACTTCAGTCTTTGCTTCTTTTGGTCTGCATGTGTTTTGCTTGACTCTGTGATACTGCATATTGCTGAGAGAGAATTGAATGAGAGGCATTAGACCCTAGAAATCAGCCATTTAAAATTCTGCACACTGGAAAAATTTTTCAAAAATACCAGAAATACTGAAATCACAGCATGAGGCCTGAAATAAAGCCTTCAAATTTCTTGGCTTTTGAGTCCTTTTCTTCTCTTCCCTGTAATGCCTAGTTTCTCACTAGTAGCATCACCTATGCTTCTCTTTTCACCCCCATTTTTCCACAGGAGCACTAGGGAACATCACTGTTCTCTTTACAGAACACAGAGGTGACCTATTCAAAGCCCAATAATGAGTCTCCTCATTCAGGTTTGAATCTTTACCTTTGAGACTCTAGGTAGTCCTACCCATCCAGTTTTCATCCTCTATTTATTTTCCAATTTTTCTCTCACATAAGAGTTCTGCATCTCATACCCTTTCCTAGCTTCACTCATAAATTCAATCCAACTACAAATGAAATCTGTCATTGCCATTTCCTCTTCTTCTTGCACCTTGAATTAACCAGCAAAGCATATTAGCAACATCAGAAGGTGCAGGTGAGTCACTTGACTGCAGTGATCTACCCATGGCATCTATCTTCTGCTTGAGACTGCAAATCTCCTCATCTGAACCTAAAGAAAATTCCTATAGCATCCTTTGATGCAGAGCTGGCAGAAGCACCAGGTGTTTCTGGGCACCAGAGAGCTTGGACTCAGGTCTCACTGTTGCTCCACTGCTCTACAAGGTTGGAACCTGCAGACACCTTGACTTGTCCCATCAGCAGCTCCACACAATCATTCACAATCAACAGCAGGATAATAAAGTCTTTGTTTCAGAGATAGATTTTGTATAGTGTTATCAACATAAAATGTAACCTCCTGATGCATAAAACCCATCACATACCTCAGAATTAAATGTTTCCATAAGCTCCACAGACCTGAGGTTTGTAACTCTTGCAGCCTCAGTTTTCAAATTGGGAACTGAAGTCAGGGGCTTGACTGAGAAATCTTGCCCTGTGTTTTCAGGGAATTTTGAGATGAGAATTCTCCTTTCATATGCTTACAGTGGAAATAATTAAAATAGAGGGGAACTTGTTCTTTGTTTTGATGATTCATATTTACTATGAAGGCAGTGTACTAATTTGCAATATTTGATACTGTTTCACTATATAAATTAGACAACATATTCAACAATAAACCCAAGCTTCTTACAGCCTTGGAACAAGCAAAACTTAGGGTTACTTTCTCATGACTTTTCGTTTTTAAATTATTTTTAATTTGTTCTTCATGAAACATAGGGGAGAAATTTTCCATGACAGCTTAATGCATTATGCTGCCCTTACTCCATGGGTAAGTGTTTTTCTAAGCATCCCTGACGCTGAACTTGAGATCCTAAACATTTTTGTTAAATTATTTTTTTTTTTCTTTATGGACATGCATTATCACTTCAGGTAGCCAAGCAGCAAGTGAGCTTCCCACTGTGATCATACACAGCAAGACATCCACTGTGCTCCCAATACATGGAGCAATTATGCAAACAGAGTCGTGTGGAAGCAGACCCTTCTGAAAGGTGGTTTGGAGGAACATATTGCAAGAGTTGTGGCTGGGGAAGTATCTCACAGCAGAAACAACAGTAGCACTGAAGCTGATCAGAACACTGGAGAAATTATATTGACAATTTTAAAAAATCTTGTCATTTCACTGCCATCACTTCCCAACAAATCTAAGATCTGGTTTCTGGGTAATGCACACGTGAATAGGTTGTTGTGGAGTAAGTAGTTCCTCCAGGTAAGTGCATCTTCACAGGAAGCTTCTGCAGAACAGATGACAGACATCACATTTACACATGGTTTTGCCCAGTGGTAATCAACAGATTTCAAATATCAGAGGGCCAGAAATTACTTGAGAGGACTGCAAGGGACTAAACTATAGAAAATCACGTCCCATTAATTCTGCTGCTCAGAGAACAATTTAAGGTTCTAATTTATTTTTTGTCTCATTCTCAGATGACATATGGCTGTGTTTTCTAATTATAGCCTGCACTTAAACACTGACTGTATAAAGAGAATACACTTGTGTTATTTAAAAGCTTTAGGGAGGATAATTTTGATGCCCAGTTTCCTCTGATTTTGAGGTGGGGAATTGCCAACTGTCCTTAAGCAGCTGACCAGGGTATCCAAGCAGATGCACTCAGCAGCAGCACATTATATGCTCTCAATGGTGTGACTTGAATAAGAGAATGAGAAGCAATATATTATTTCTGCAGCCAACAAATTAGTAATGGCTTGTTGGTTTGTTATTGGGGTTTTTTTGTTTGGTTGGTTTTGGGTTTTGTTTTTTTTTAATTCCTACTGAGGAGAACATACAAGTTCAAGATGAGAAGAAAAATATACAACAAGGTAAATTTATTAGGCTGATCCCTAAAGTGCCTCACACCATATGCACATGTTTGTGGGGGATTCTGCTTCAGTGAACAACTCAAACAACACTTAATTTCTCTGATCCTGTTTGATCCCTGGAGAAATACTTGCAGGTCGCTGTGTAAATGAGGAGAAAATTGGTTATAAATCAACTTAATTTTCAAATGGATTAATCCAAAGAGAGCTCAATTCTGTGTGAAATAGTAGCATTTAGAAAGGAGTAATAAGAAAATCTCAGAAAGAAAACCCCTTGACTTCAATTGAAGCTAGCATCTAAATTTTCAGCTAAAAGGACATTGTCTCTCCTTTTCTCAGGTACCCAACTTTCAACAGTGATACAGAACACAAAGGTATAATTAATCATGTTGAAATTATTTACATTTTTTTGTAAACATAACATATTTGATCCCCCTCTTTCTGGCTTAACTATGGGATAAAGTCTAGGCTAGGAAGAATAGCTGTTTCTTTTCATTTCTGAGACTTTGTATTTCTTCTGAAAGAAAATAGTTTTAAATCAGAGCAAGCTGACACGGTTGTGTTGATGTCACAGAATAAACCTTTGACATAAATGACATTCTACATCTGTCTCTCTGTTCTGCCATGTACCCACCGAAGAAAAAACAAACTTGCAATTATGTCCTGCACAGGTACACAGGAATACTCACTCCCCACTCCTCTCCCCATGGAGCTTGATAAGAGTGGTACCTTTGAAGGGCATTTTCTTACATAAAAGAACTACTACAAAACTCACCACAAGCAAGTTGTGTTCAAAAGAAAATGGGCTGCTCTGATACGCCTTCAGAGCTTCTCCTTTTGCTGCCCTTCCGTGGTTTAAGTGGAGAAGAAGTAGAAAAAGTTTTCCAACTAAGGTAGTACGTTTGTGTGTTCAGTTATTGATAGAATTTTTCACAGGAAGATTTCACAGAGAGGGCTAATCCTGCAAAGCCCTAGCTCTAGTGAAGTGGAGAGAGCTTGCCAAAGATGCTCAGCATCTCACAGGCCAGACTCCAACTGACAGCACAGGAACAAAATGACTTCAAGGTCATCGAAATGCAGAGAACTTAAAGCTCTGCGTGCTTCAGACATCAGCTGTGCAGAGTGCCTGGATTTCACATTAGAAGTTGCCACATCAGTTTTATAACAGATTTTGGAAAATAGAGAAAAAGTAGCAGCAAAAATACAAAACAAATAAGCTTCAAAGGCAAGAAACTCAAGATTCCAATAAACGTGTACTAAACCTTAAAGGACTATATGGCTTTCTCCTTAGCTGGAGGACAAATTCTCCTCTCTTATGCTGATACAGATGTTACTGTTAATGAGTAAGGTCTGGTCCAGCTTCCTTCCTGAAGCCAGCATTTTTTAAAAATAAATATGTAGCATGCTGGTACTTAGTAAGGTGCCTTTATCTCTAAACATAACAGTATGTTAAATAAATTAGTCAACCAACCAACAAACCCATATGAAAAACCAAAACCACCATTGCAGTGATGCACACCTGACCCATCAGTAGTTTTGTCTTCCTAGATGCAGAAGGGCCAGTGATTGGAGCACACAAATAGAGCTAAAAATCTCTTCTCATCTCAGCTCTGACTTAGTATGTGACCCTCTCCACCTCCTTTCAAGCAAATTATGTACTTCCTCTCACTTTTTTTTTTGTCACATGGTCAAGAAAGTACTATCCCCATGTTTCTCTAGCTCAAACCAATTGTGAGAAGAAATAACCATTTGTGAAATGCCTTGAATACATATTATCTAAGCACAAGTAAGGAAAATAATGGTAATTACTTGGAGCTTTCATTTTTCCAGCACATTTAAGACAATTTTCTTTGTCTCAGTTAGAGTGATCACACCCAAACCTGGTCTCCCTTAAACCCTTGCTCTCAACATGCAAATATATAAAATAGACCAGGCAAGTCTGAAACTCTTTAGTAAATACGTTGGCAGTAAGGTAAAAGTGAATTACAGAGTTATTTTCTTGAGCATTTGCATTTACAACTCTTGCATCTAATTCAAGCCATTCAAATACAGCTTGCCTAGCCTCCTGTAGATAATGATATCTGCCAAAGTACCTAAATGCTTGAAAATCCAAGATCTTCCTTCCTGAGGGAGAGAGAAATGTATATATGTATACATTGCCATATACATATATATATACCACACAGATATAAAGAAGCACATAAAAACATGAGTGTTTCAGGGAAATCAGGTATCTATAGTAACAAGATGCTGGTATTCTAATGTCACTGTACTTTCTCATAATGGGACCATTAATGAAATAGTTGTTTGATGTTCCATCACATATAATGATAGCTTTTTGTGCTGTAAGTAGACAGCTATATAGATGTGTGCAGATAAATTGTTATTGCCAAAAAAATCCTCTGCAGGGCCATTAGTAAAAGAACATCATTCTATCCTCACTTTCTCTGATTTATAGTTAAAATTTTCCCAATGCACATTCAATATCAAAAATACCTGTCATTTTAAGAATGATATGGTTCCTCATATGCTGTAATTAAAAAAAACAAACAAAACAAAACATTCTCCCCCCTCCCCAGATCCCATACAGTGATGGCAAGAGTTCATTTGGAATTCATTTGGAATGTAGAATTAGAACTGTTAGATGAGGATAGTGACATTCTATCACAATCACATTCTAGGATCCACCCTGCAAACATGCTGAGCCTGGAATTCCCTCTCAATCCCTGGGAAGCCTGCACTTTGCTAGTTTAAAATTATTTCTGTGATTTATTTTTTTTTAAAATTAGATAAGGAGATATAGTGCAGTTGTGGATAAGGATTATTCACTACATTTTTTAAAAACCTGTTAAAATTGCTACTTCTTCCTATGCCACCACTGCTTTATTCTTCAGCAGATAAAGCAAAATCCACTCACATTCAGAAAAATACCCTTGGCTGATCAGACTGTCTCATTCTTGACTGGCAGGAATTTACATGCTGCAACACAAAGATCTTTCTCTCTTTTGGCTGTAAAGTAGAAAAAAAAAAAAAGTTCTGAAGTTTCAGATGTGAAGGTGGAATAAGATTCTCTGCAGCTCATTTGTACCAACACACATTAGCAAAGTGTTTAAGGACGGGTTCATTTTCACTTTTCTGCACTCCAAGGCCTAATGTTGTAATGTTTCAGAGAGAAGGAGCTTCCTGCTGTTCTCAAACCCTGCTACTGAGGAGCAGCTCAGCTCATTAGGTATTACAACAGCTATTCTGCTATGTAAAGCATGGCAGCATCCTATCTTCCTCTGCAGCTGGACTTAAAACTTCTGTGACAGGCAGTGACTTGTTTGAAAATATTATTACAGTTATTTGAGGTCTATTTTAAAGAAATAAGAGTTTTCAAATCATGTTTATTGCAGATGGTGAATTATAAGGAGTCACACACATGATATAATAAACTGCCTTTTGCAAACAACTGATTTGTGTCATCTTTTCCAGGCTTGTTTATAAGGAAGCCTTCACTCTGGCTCTGAAATTTCACTTAGATTTTTAAGCTAATACTTCTCAGCAAGACTAAAGCTTCCAAAAAAATAACAACACCTTGAAAACAAAAGCCAACATATTCAGACATCCATGCAAAGGCACAAACAAATGCCTCAGAGACAGAACAAAATCAGTAGATACAATTCAGACAAATGTGTTCCAAGGGAAATGACATTTAAGTGAAGCACAGTGTGTATGCTGTCCCTTTCAGTCTCAAAGTAGCACATCCTCAGAAATGCCTCATTCTGCCTCTTATCCCTCACCCACCCTAGAACTTCAAGCAGACTTTTTAGTAATGTGGCTCTGAAAACTTTGTACATTGAATATAGTGATCAACTCTTCCAGAAACCAAGAGCACTAAACCTTCCCCAGTTTACACATCATGATCGAAAACCAAAAGAGATCCAGACAACATCCAAGGAGATGCAGCAAGCGATGCCATGACAGAGAAGACAGAAGAGAGTTTCATGTTGCCCCAGGGAGCAATTGAAAGGATGCTCAACCACAGAGTCTTTCCCTGATAGCACTTAGGGATCCACATCTGTAACACTTTCTGGGTATTTGGTAGGTGGGTGTCTTCTGTTACTTGTATGAAGTATGTTCCACTTTATTTCGTACTTTATCAAGGTTGGACTAAGAGATGTCTCACACAAACCCAGAGGCAATCACCATATTAGCCAGCGCTGGCCAAGGGGCTACAGCTCCTCAGGACTATCTTCTTATTGTGTGTCTTTTGAACAGGAGTTTATTGTATTCTTACTGCCTAGAAAATTAATTGTGGAAGAGTGGAATACTACTGAAATTAATGCTTATTAATGTTTAGAAGGACACACTTTTTATTCACTCTTGTCCTGCACATGTGTAAATATTTCTGTAGCACAAAAAGGTAGTGAGCGTCTTGCTAAAGCAAAACATACACAGAGCTTTTACAACAAAACAAAAGATGGATGTCTTACTATGGAAAATACATCCTTACTGAAGACATTTTCACCTTGAATCCCATCAGCCATCACTTTCAGATGAATTCTGTTATTGTTTGTGTGCACTCAAACAGCAAAGGATGTTTTACACTGCTACGGTTTTATAACAGTTTGCCCTTGGCCTAGGCCCACTGGAATAAGCAGAGCTAGTAAACATCCTGCACAAACACTGCATTTCTTTTCTTACCTGCATTTAAGGTGTAATGAGTCAATTTTTTTCAGAGTAATTACAAATAATTTCTACGTTTTCAAAACTTTATAACGTATAGTAAAACATGACTTACAGGATAGAAATCATGAGAAGCAGCTCTATGATTTTACCTGGTGATAGACTGAGACAGTTTGAGGTTTCATGCATTTAGTGGATGGAACATTTTGAGACAGAAAGCTAAATACTACACTTTCCTAATGAAAAGGGACAATTAAATACGTTGTACACTCAGTACTAAATTCTGATTCCTTTAAATATGGCTAACTGGGGAAAAAAAAAAAAAAAAAGGACCACAAGGGTGAAGAAAAGCCACAAACTACCCAGAGCACTGAATTACTGAATTTGGAATGCAAATTCAGGTGTCTATCAAATAGAGAATCTGAAGAATCACAACTGATACTGGTCCAACTTAACATGTATTTATAATGACTCGGATAGATAGTATTGGCTAATATTTTGTCTATAATCCTGAAAACCATAGCATGAGGATTTCTAGTCAATAAAAACTCAAATTGACTTCTTTAAAAACTTAATCCAGGCACAGATATTTTTCCTCTCTGTATGTGCAAGAGGTGCCTCTGACTATAGAAAAGCCTTTGGGTGTCATTGCAGTGTAAAGAGCAATGTAGAGCAGAAGTGGGTGATGAGTAAGTTGTGCTGGTCTCCAGGTATGAGAGTAACATCAGCTGCCATTCTTACTGAACTGAAGAAAAACTCAGTGTTTGAATTAACTTCTCAGAGTAAAGTCTGTCTAACTCTGGTCACAGGTGACCAGCAATAAGAGAATTTGCTGGGCAGTAGCCCATCACCCTTCTCCAGCCTGTGAGTCTGCATCAGGGGCCACACAGACTATCATTCCATACAGACTGTTAGCATCATGGCTACAGACAGTATCAGACCCAAAGGACACAGGCATTATACTGCCTAGAATAATATTAAAGGAGATAACAAGTAATAAAACTACATTGATAAATTTTGTTGATTTTTAGTTCCATTTACAAAAGTTTTCAATTACTCCTATGGATTCTAAAAATATAAACTGATTCCCAAAGGGTAACTCCAATGTTACATTTTTACTACATAATGGAGTATTCCAGATGAATAAATTTTTACCAGGACTAAGTTTAGTTTTTTTCTTCTTACATTTTCCCAAAAGTCTAGACACAGCAGATAGGTATTATAAGTACCTCTGTGGAGATTAATTGTTATTAAGGCTTTACTCAACTGTCATGAGATGTAAAGATTTTCTTTGAGCTTAACCAAAAACAAATTACAAGCATTATATTCGATGTTATTTCAGTCAGTTTTTTCTAACACCTCTGAACTGCACAGGGGCTATGAAAGTGAGGTGTTGTCTGAGAGCAGTTTATTGCTGTGAAGCTCCTTTGCATCTCTGTTTTCTGCTTCCAAACATTTATTTTTCTTTCAGTGAGTTAAATACTGTGCTATCAAGGATACTGCAGTTCAGCTTGTCAAACAGGACTGCTTCTGGGCCCATGAATGTTCTTCTGGATGTCTGGTCTGAACTGGAAAAGCACATCTTTTCCTGACATGCTTGCGTAATTCAGATCCCATGTCTGCATCAGGAGGTTTTCGCATGTCAAAGCCATGTGTGCTCTAAGGTGGTCATACCTGCTCTCAGTAGTTGTAGCTCACAGAAAGCAACAAAGAGATAAACTCCTGGCAAGGGAACTAGTGGTAGCCCGTGCTCCCATGGCTATAATCTCAAACAAATTATATTTCTCCCCATCAACATTATTAAAGCCTTTGTGTCCTCTGATCTATTTATCACTGTCTGTCTGCCTTTTCTCATCTCATGCATCTTGGTTTTACCAAATCCTTAACATTAAACATCTCTCATGAGACAGCAGTTATAGCCTTCCTGTCTTTTCCAGCTATACACAGATAATTAATAATAATAACAATAATAATAAATAACAGTGTGCAGTTGGATGAATTATTCATAAGCAAATATACCAAACTGCTTGACATTATCTTCACATATATATCCAAGAAAGATGACTATGTGTCTTTCAAACTGATTTTTCTATTAGGTAGAAGAGGAAGGTTTTTCGTGTGTGCACAGCTAGGTACAGTCAAGTGAGCATAATACAAAGCAAAACTTACTTGAACTGCACACAATTTTTGCCAGACTACACTGCTGACTGTGCAAACAGAAGCCTTTGCATTTATTACCAGAGGAGTTTCCCATGTTTTGCATATTGCCCACAAATATAGATTAATTAGCAAAGCTCTGCAGATATGCCCACTTTTCATTTCTTTTCTCCATGTATGTTACTTTGCCTGACAATTTACCAATGTTTTTATATATAGCTACCCACTTGCCTCCTTTCTGCAGAACTGCAATTTTGGAAACTGCCTGAGTGATTTTATTTTTTTTCCTCCCTACTTCCATTATACTGGGATCGTTTGAACAGAATAGAAGAAAATTCTACATAATGCATTCTTCCTTATTCTGTCTTACACTTAAAAATACAATTATAGTCAAAATGTGAATGCAAAAATTGACTCACGGGACCAAAGTCTCAGACACCATAAACTGGCACAGCTTCATTCTTGTCAGCAGAAGTGGAGTCTAGAGCTGAGAATTTGTCAGAGAAGCTTTATATCAATGAATTCACTTTAAACTGCTGTAGTTTCCAAGAAAAAAAGTTTTCCTGCTTAACTGCTTGTTAAAAAACTTGTAAATTTAGTATCAGTGCCCTTGATACTGTCTTGCAGCTTATAACGATTCTGTAATCAAAACACAATTAAGAATTCTATTAGTGATCATAGGACTGTTTGGGTTGGAAAGGATCTTGAAAATCATTTAGGTCCACTTTCTGTTGCTGAAGTTCAAATGCTTGATCATTCTACTGGAGTAAATCCCTACGAATATCTGAAAAATTATACAATTATCTCCAAAATGTGCTAATAGCCCTAAAGCAAATGGCTTTTTATTGCATTTGTTACTTGTGACCTCTTAGCTCAATAATTCAGGAGAAGGTGATTGCAACCACTTTCAATCTAATGAAAGGGGTGAATGTTGTTTGATTTGTGGTTATTTCTGGCAATCTCAAATAATTATTTCTCTACACCAGAGGCAGTGATACTATCTTTAAAGATACATAGTTGAAATATTAGAAGATGTAAGAAAGCTTTACAGCTGCTGATTCCTTTAGCATATACTTGCTAGCCCACTTACTCTTTGTTTACTATTACCTTTCCCATGGCTAGCAGTTTAAAAATTCCAAAGCTAGCTTACCTTTCATTACAATACTGCTTTTCCTGACCCTGGGGATTTCTGCTTTAAAAACTCTACCAAATAATCTGGCTATTTTGTGTTTCAGTCTGTTTTTGGTTTTTTTTTTAAAAAAAAGATTGTAACAGAGACCACAGCAGACAACTTTCTTTGTAATGTGTTTCATCTGCCCTCAGATCTTTTAATTAAACAATTCATTGCCTGATGGTGGGAGGACAGGAGAGAAATTGATTTGAGAATTCATCATTAAGTGCCCTTGGGGTTTTCTTACCCCTTCATTTTTCTAATAACAATATGATATTGTCTGCAGACAGAATCAGAGAGGATTTCAGAGCAGTCAGATCATTGGAGGCTTGGTTTCTATATGTATGTTTAATGATTGAAATGTTATTATTTTAGGTATTTTCTAGGAACTCTTCATGAAAACTGATTTTGCAGTGCACAAAAGTATCCACACATTCATCCACATACAAAAAGGGATTTTTTGTTAAGTGCTCTTGAAGCACACAGGATGGGATGGCCTTTTCAGCTCTATGGGTTGGCAGGTCAACTTTCTGCAGTTCTGTGGTGGACTCCTAAAAGCATTTTCAGCTTGATGAACAAACTATATTAAATATGTTAAGTGTGACCCCACAATTATGCTGCATACAGCAGGATTAGCACAGCTATTGCCTCTTGCAATCTTCCCTTCGTCAGTTCAGACCCGTAGAGTGCTAATAAACATTAATGGTAATGAAGTAATAGTCAAGCCTCTACATTTGTTTTAACCTAACTATTCTGGTAGACTGACATTTCAAGGTAATGAGATGGCTGTCAATGGCATCAATGTGTTAGAATCACTCAAAACTATGTGGAGGGCAGAGGAATCATCAGAATGTCTAAGAAATGTTTTGTTTTGCTTTAATGATCACAGTGTCCTCAATTATGTTACAAAAGTCTCAGGGGAAGCACTTGCTTTTCCATTTTGCCTAATGCACTATTCATAAAGAAATAAAAAATGTAGGTGTGTCCCACCAGAGAGATCTACCTTGGTTTGTAATTTCAGATAAACATTAGCAAATGTATGTAAATGTGCATAGGAAATGACACTTTGCTCCCCTGCCTGAAGAAACGCTGTTGGACGCTGTTTTCCTGCTGTGCTGCAGGAAAGAACCAACCTGATCTGGCAGAGTCTGGGATCACCTCTGCTCCAGCTGAAGCTCATGGAAGCAGAGAGAACCCAACACTATCACCCTCAGCCAGTTCCCAGCAGCTGAGCAACAATCTCATAATTTATGACACCTAGAGGGCTCCTTATGAACAGAAAACACCACAGCTCCAGTGCCACCAAAGCTGGGATTTATTCTGCAGAGAACGTGTAGCAACGGGTGGGAGCCTGTCAAACCGTGCCTGGCAAATTACACACATCATGAATTTTGGGTTTATTCCTCTTTCCTCAATCATTAAGAGCTAGTTCTGATCTCTCAAGAATGCATTTCTAAATTGAAACAGTGGCATAAAATCTGTGTTGTTTATCAGACAGTCACTTTAAATATCTTATAAATTTTATGGATAATATAACAAAATTTCTCACAGTATCTCTTCAAATGTGGCAAAAGGTTTTGAGTGTCATCTGAGCCCTCCCCCAGAGCACAATATTTTTTTCTGATTGCCACTTCTTACTTTATTTTACATCTGCAGTTTCTATGACTCCTCTCCAGATTTGTAGACTGATCTGGAAATTTTCAGAAGCATTTTGTCTGAATTAATTCTTTTATAGTCTTCTGACACAAGAGACCTAAGGAAAACTAGGAAATCTAAACTAACAAAAAAACCTGAAGCTGGTTGTAAAATTGGAAAAATCTCCCATTGTTGCTGATACACAGTGATCATTCCCAAAATTTAAAATATGGCATTTTTGTAGGTTTGTCTTTCTGAAACTGATACTTTTGTTTTGGGGGGGTTTTGTTGTTTTGGGTTTTTTTAAGCACTGCCCATACAGTTACTGGTGTGAAAACCTTTTTGTTTTCCTGAGCTTTTCACTTGAGGGAATTACTACTTGAAACTCTACCAGAAACAAAAGGGCAGGAAATACCCAGGACAGAAGGTTCTCATTCACAAAACTTGTAGATTTGTGACAGAAACTGCACTGTCTAAAACCTGCTCTTAGAGGAGCTACTGGCCACTCAAAACTAAACCTAACCCTCAGCTGCTTTCACAATATCTTCTTTACATTTACATTTTTTAATTTTTTTTTTTTAATATCTAAACTGAGCTCACAGTTTAGAGTTGAAGAGGATTACTGTTGACACAAAAGCTCAGCATCTCAGTTCTGTTACCTTGCAGCTCAGCTCTTGTACCTACCTCAGGAAACCCACTCAAACTGTAATGAAATGCTGACCATGGAGGACGTTTGTATCTTTGGGATCTAAAATGAAAGCTGGGTCCTGCCTCTCCTGTAACTGCTGTCAGGTTGAAGCTATCCTTCCATCAGAGCACTTTCCACTGCAGCTGGGAGAAACTGTAACCAAGCAACAGCCAGTTCCCAGTCCTGAGTGTTTGCCCTGGATGGAGGTGAGGACATTCCAGCTGGAGCCTGCAGCCATCACTGCTGGCAGGACAGGCACAGAGATGTCACTGGTGGGGAACCTGTGCCACCTCTGCCTCCATAAGCAAGTCTTCTGCACCTGAAGAGCAACACCTAACAATTCCCACCCTGCTGGCTGTGAGTTGGTAGCTTCACAGTGTTGGATCATCATCAGAGCAGCTGAACATACACCGACAGGGGACATGAGGATTGTGGGGGAGCACCAAGAAGGGACGAGCAGGGGACTGAGAAACCAGTGTTGTCACTTAAGCCAGCACAAGTCCGTCACAAACAAGAGCTCTGCATGGTGGGCACTTGTCATTTAGTGGGCATCTCAATGAGAAAAGATGTCTTGATCCTTTTCCCCATAACGAGCAGGGTCTGTATCCCCGTGTGTGGCTCACGACTGGTAGGAAATATCTCTTAGCCCCCATGGATCACTTATATTCTGTCTGCTCTGTCTTCAAGCCTGAATGCTGACATAAAAACTGTAGGTTTTAGTTTACACACACCCTAATCAGTAAGTCTATTTATCAGAGAACTTTTCAAGCTAAAATGTTACAAAGGAATTTAAATCATGTCCACAGCATAAACTAAGAGCTTGGAGTTATAATATTCTCTCTCTTATACAGTGTATCTGTTTTTTATCCATCTGTGTCAAAGAAAACACCCAGGGAGCCAACAACTCTAGCTATAATTAGTGTGAGCCGTAGGTACAAATATAAAACAGTTTTTCTCTTTAGTATATACAACATATGGAGCAGTACTGTGGGTCAAGGGAATTATTTCTGTGTTCTCAGGGCAGATTTCTGAGAGTGGTTTTATTTTTCCCTGCTGCAAGTTTTAAGGAGTTATGACATGATTGCTTCTTTCTAGATTGCCTTGATTGAGATCAAAGTTCAGGGGTTGTATTATATTACCCAAAGATTGCTTTGCTCCAGTTGTTTTCAAAGCATTGCATGGGGCTGCACTGAGCAGCTTAGGAAGCAGTAAGCCCTGACTTCATTCTTGCTGGTATAAATGAAAAGCAGGAATAGAACAGTGAAACACAACTAAGCTTGTGTAAAAAAGAGGAAACGCCAGCCCTCACAGTTTTTCATTGTTTTCCTGCTTTGTTATTTACAAAGTGCCTTAGAAGAAGCTACTGAATAGATGCAACTTGTTTCAAATTGTTCTCATTGTTACATTGTCTTCCAGAGTTCTGGAGATTCAGGCCTGACTTTCAGCATAATTCTGACTTCAATGCCCTTTGTACTTAGCATATAACTCCACAAGGGAGTTATTATATGCAGTGGATAATTAAGCATCTTTGCTGATGGTAGTCTTTGACTATGGCAAAGTTCTTACAGCACTAGTCTTATTTTCTGAACAGTTTTGTCATTCCCTAATTAGAATCTAGCCACAAGGTCTTTTAGAAACATATTTTTTTTTTAACTCATCATCCAAAATCTTTCTGTGTGCTTTCCTAGCCATCGCATAGCAAATTGTTAATGTATTTATCAGCAGAAGTAGCCTAAGTGAGCAGCCCTCTTTTACATCCTTCTTCTCCTGAAATGAAAAGTTGAAATCTGTTGCACTGAGGACAGACAACAGAGCTGTTGCCCGAGAACATGGTATTTGATAGCTGGTTTAGTGCTTGTAAACTTAATCCTGAGGATGCTGTATGTGAATGTCCTGAACCCTCCTAGAGAGCAGCCATCTGAAATTGAGGGTTCTGCATGGTTAAGAAGACATGTTCCATGAAATACAAGATGATTCCAAGGTGAAATCATGACTTGGAAGGTGTGGAACAAAATTCAAGGAAATGGAGCGAGATTTAGAGCTGAATTTTGTGAAGATTTTTCTGTTTTACTTTGCACACATGGATTTTCCCTCTAAAGTTAAAGCACTAAAATATTTTAAATTAAGCACACAATTAAATGTTCTTCTGGATTCTAGCCAGTCTGCTGGGCAATTTTCTCTATTATCCCTCTGGAGAGCAGTTAGCTTATCTTTTGAAAGCCAATTTGTCCAGCCTTAATGAATCACTTCTTGCCTCTGTCCTGCGTTTTATTTCATTGGTTTTTACATGCAATTTTATGAGATGAAACGACCATCCTGCCACCCTTCAAACACTTCTGACAATCCAAATATTCAGCCCAGGGTAGTGCTGAATCCAAATTTGTGGCAGAACCAAGAGCCATGTCATTATGTTAGGAGTATGAGGTGTGAAGTGAACAGTTGCCCTATCTTTGCCAAATTTGAACAAAAAGGAAAAACAGAAAATTGCAGCTCAGGAGGAGGAATAAGGAAGTGAGTCAGCCACCATCCCAACTTAATCACATGCAATGTTTATATTCTGCTCTACAAAAATACAAAACACAGGAGAATATGAAGAAAAATCATCACTAGCAGGTTTATATACTTCATAAACACATACCTAAGAGAACCACAGCTCTACAAACAATCTGCCTATGACTGACAAAACATTTATTAAATCAAACAAGATGCTCTTGGCATTTCCTAAACAATTGAAATGAGAGGAGAAAAGATGAAGTGAGGCACTGAGTCAAATACATAAAAAATCCTTTGAAATATTTTGGGGTATTTTTGTTCATTGTCTAGCAGTTTTTAGCTTTAACACAAGCATAAAAAATGATAACAGACTGTGTTAATCATTGATTATTCCTCATAATAAAATACATATTGTACAGTTTTAGCTTACCCTTTCCCATCCTGACTTCAGTAAGACTAAATTATTTGACAGTTACAAGAGGAACCAATGCATTCCCAAGAGGAAAAAGAAAAGTTTAAAGAAACTACAAAACTTTGCAACTAGTAACTGCCTAGAAGGTCAATGTATCACGAGTTCAGTCAAGGCTTTCAAATGCCAAAGAGCTGTACAAAAATGTTAAAAACTGATCTCACTGTAGCAGCAAAAATTTAGCTCTTCCTTCCCATGTCCCTAGAAACTGCACCTGAGGCATTAGCCAGTGTCTTCCCTCTCTGACCAGAGCAAAGTGGAGACTGAGCAGCTTCCATGGAAATAATGGGAAGAATAAGGAGAACTCGGAATATGGGTGAGACATTTTAACAGCTAAAATAATCCCTCTAGTTGGTTTAAATTAAGGCTTGTAATACAGCTGTTTGCTTTTTGCACCTCCTGTTCCCCTATCTGATTGCTACCAGAATGATGAAGCTGATGAGAAGTACCTCATCAGGGTTTTACCTCAAGATTAGTAGCAAGGTAGTTCAGGCAAACTGGTAAATGGCCACCCCCTTCCACATCTTTTAGCTTGTTAAAAATTGGTGCCTGTCTTTCTATGAAGTAATTCCACAACATGATAAATCTGTGTCAAATCTATTGTAGTGACATATTCTGTCAAAATAAGGAAACATTTTGCTTGCATGACAGCAACAAAACAATTTGCCTAGACTTCATGTGAAACAAAAGGGTCCAGCTTATCAAATCTACTAGATATTCATTATATGCATGAATAATTCTCCTAAGAAAAAAACTGTGGCTATGAAGAAACTATAAGCAGATTTTACCTTTTTACTCACTACCTGACTTGGGAAAAGACAAAGGAGCTGTTGGAAGGACCACACAAGATAACAGGCCATGCATACAGTCTAGGACACTTGAACAGAGGGATGCAGATGGAACAATGTCTCTCCCCATTTAATATATTTGTCTCTCACAAATGAATAAATTTGGTTATCTGCAAGAGTTTTATTTCTGACAGTCTTTGGAATTAGCTATGCTGGGAAAGCTGTGGTAGGAATAGTTAAGAGTGTCCATAGCTGAAATGGATACAGTAATACTGAATGACATTTTATATTTTTGGCACAAAAATGGCACTTAGATATTTTAAGCAATCACATTCCACCATGCAATAGCAGAGGGAGCTAAGATGATAAAATACCGGCTACAAGTTCTAAGGCCTATTCTCTCCATCTATTTTTAGGTATGAAGGTTGCTATCAGCTCTTATATCACTACTAGGAGAAATAACATGACAGACCAACAATTCAGTGGAGGGACTTAGAGAAGCCTGTCAAGCTCAGGCTGTCACAAAGACCCAGTTTGTTGGTATTCAAATTACTGGCAAGCTAGATGACCTGAATGTAGCTCAAAAGGCAAAAATAAAGAAATAACCTGTAAGAACCAAAGGAAAGTCATTGCAAGAGATGTTTTTTTAGGAAAATAAATGCTAATGAACTTATTACCTTCTCCCTACTATTTTCAGTTATCAAAAGAAAATCAAAGTAACATTCAGGTTATTGAATTTCAACAAGATATCCATCTGCACAGACTTCCCTCAGATGAAGACTAAATAGCTAATAAGTGACTCTGGAATTCTGCTTCTGACATTTCCAAAATCAGAGAATTTTTTAATTGGATCTCCAGTGCCTGTGATCAGCTATGACACTTGCAGCAAATTCTGAAATCACACATTCGGGGCAAAAAGATGAAAAATTTTTCAGAACTTAGCAATAAAATAAAAGGAATGAAATGGCTTTCAACCTACCTCAAAAATTAAATCTATTTAAAAGTTCTGGCTATACCTCAGTACAAGTACATATAGCTTTTAATACCTTCATTTTTAAGATTTGCCCTATTAAGTGTTATTATCTGCCTTTTATAGATAGGGAACAGTATACTGAAAGCCAGACTAACTTGTTCAGTGTCATAAAGGGATCATAGAGTAAAGCCAAGAATCAAACTTTTTTTCTCATAATTCAAATAAATGCCATTTTTGTGAGTTTTTTAAAAAACAGGGAAAGAGGGGAGGCAAGGGAAGAGAAGTACTTTATCACTAGAGATAACAAATTGGAAGTGTTAACAGGAACAAAACTCCATGCAATTTAATGTAAGAATAAAGGTCTTCTAATAAATAAATTTATCTGACAAAAATAAAATGGGAAGACTATTTTTAATTCTATATTTAAATGGAAAAGCAGATTGCATTTCTAATATGTAACAGAAAACAAAACTTTATTCATTCTAAAATAAAGTTGGAAGTGATACTGGAATATATCATAAGGTCTTTGGAGCATTTACAGGAGAGTTCTTGTGATTCAAACTCATTATCCATTCTACAGTATCCAAAATGATCAGCAAATTCCACCCAACCTACAAACATTTATGTTATCATTTATACAATGATAAAAGCTAATCAGCTAGGAGCTGTTTTGTGAGAATGCAAGGTTGAATAGAGTGCTTTTCATCTTGAAATAATCAGTAATTTAGTTCTGATCGATTCTAATTTCTATGCAAATCAATTCTGTAATCCTGGTCCATCTATTAACTGAAGCCCACACTGAATAAACTTGATCACACAAGTAGTCTAAATTAAATTCAGGCCTGTAACTTGATATTAAAGTGAAAAATTACCCGTGAGGGTCACAGGCTGATAGATGGACTCAGCCACTTAGATACCAGGAGTCTGGCCCACTGATAGAATTAGAAACATGGAGATCTTAATTATGCCTCCAATATCCAAGTGCTTTTGATATCTTGAATGCTTATTTTTAAAGATATTCTCTACAATATGGCAGTTTTCATAAGAATACTTTTCCAAAGTATTTATATATTTATGCATACCACATACTCACCCCTGGCAGGAGATGTCTGCATGAAGACTTGTTTTAGTGGATATACTACAGTTTCCCTGCAAATGGTACTTTTTTTACTGGTCTTGAAATACAAACAGCATTAACTTCTGTTGTTTTAGAACTATCCCTATTAGCATGATTTCCTTAAGCAGGTTATTCCTGCCCTTGGATTTTTTGTAGAGTGGCTGGTATATGGGCTAAGGAAAAAAGTACTATAAAAATCTTCAATCTGGCCTGTCTCCAGTTTTCCTCTCCAGCAAGTACTTTCTGTTGGCTTCCTCATTACTCTTCAGATATATTCTCTGCTGTAACATCACTCACATACTAGGCTTTGTGTCTTTCATCACCTGGATGGTTACAATTAAAATCTTTCACTGCTCTTAAGAGTTGCCACTGTTGTGTGTTCACAGAACAAACACTGTTAATGAACAAGGAAGGAAGCACACACACACGTGCAGGAGAGAAAGGAACACAGAATAAATCCTGGGTACTTCCCACCTTAAATCACAGCAAAGATCATAAAATCCCACAAAAGCAAGAGAATAATCCTTCATAGCTAGGAGCTTACACAAACAAACTGGATGACATTCTGCATTATACACACTGCCATGCGAATGACATAGGGAAAAAATCTGCTTAGAAATAATCTGCATGTGAGGCTGCATTGTTCAAAGGAGAATTTTTCTGAGCAGTACTCTGACTACATGTCCCCATGAGAGAGACTCTGTTCATCACCTAAATGGCTGTAATTAATTGCAAAAAAATAACCAAAGGCGATTACTGGAAAACACATGGGAGGTGAGATAGACTATTAAATTTATTTCCAAGAGGAGATGTAGAAATTATAACATTTCCCTGCCCAAATAACCTTAGTTAATATACATCGATCAACTGCTGCTTCAAATACATGCACGGCTTATCTGTTTATCAACATCTCAGGGTTTTGTGCCAATTGTTCTGACATGTCCTCAATAAATATAATAATAGGAAAAGGACAAAAAAATAAATGCGGAGATCCATCTTTCAGTGACTGCTACCACCTCAGTAGATCAATACATGTCATAACATTCTTATCATTTGGAAATCGGAAATATTTTTATGGCAATAAAGCTTTAATATTTTAGTTATTAATTTAGATCACCCGTGACAGACCCAGGAACTTTCAGATTGGTTCAGGAAAACCACTAAGTTAATTCTAAAGTAATTCCAGAATACATTATGATATCTAATAAAACTTCCACCTGTGATTTGGGTTTCAGATTTACATCAAAATTTTCAACCCTTATTTAAGGAGGTAGATTCTAATTTTACTGAGTTATGGAATTCCTTAAAATTACTAAAATGAAGAAACTAATGTGCTGCTTTGTATTATTGTCATTGGGAGAGCAATCACCTCCTGCTTTCTGGAATGGGAACATGAGGATTGTCATACCAAATAATATAATACTGTCAAATGTAGGCTAGAATATTATTGCTGTAAGAAGTGAACAGTAATAGGTATTACTACAAAAATTGGTGAAGTTTTCTTAGGTTTTTTTTCCATATTTGGGAAATCCCAAATCCTTCTTTCTCAAAGGCAAAGAAAACTAGTTGTTTAAGTGGGGTGGTTGATACTCCTTGTAGTTTTAAATTGATCTAGTGGAACTGGATATTATTATGCTATCTAATTTTTTAAAAGTTGTCAGCTGCAATTGTGATTATAACTATGTGGTACTTTTTACTTGGAAGTCCCCAAGCAGTTATTAATTATTCAGTTTTCCAACTTAAGTGAGCAATATGTTATTAAACCCTTTTTGGCATGTGTGCAAAGTGGGAAATATAAGGGTTGAATAAGATTCCAAAAAGAAGTTGGTGACAAATCAAACCCAGGTCATCTTGACTTTTAATGTTGTAGCTCACTCAGCATTTTTATCGAGTAATAAAACAAACACTTTTCGTGTAAAGAAGAATTTAGCTCATTTTCCTGATTAGAATAAACATTGGTAGTTACTGTCTGGTTGTGCTAAATAGTGATTCAGGCATTCGTGTCATTATTGGCCAATTAACACAGAATGTCAGGTAGGTTTTAAAAGCTAGATATGTATAATTCACTTTGGGCCTAGGAACTGCTGCTTTGACTGGGAAAGCTGGAAAGCAGCTCAGATATAAAAAAGTATATATTGTGTATGTTCATGAAAAAATGATAATATTTAATACAGTCAGCTTCACTCTCACCCAAGGACTGGAATTTATATAGGGCGTATTTCAGGAAAAGGCTCTGGCTGCATTTTGTATTTGGCTGCACTACCAAAGCAGCAAGACTAATCTTTGGCACAGGGGAAAAACTGTCATGTCAGACAAACTCCAGCTGTCCACACCGCCTGTCACTTCTTTCAGCTTCAAGTTTGTAGCAGAGGGATGGAGGGGTCTGTGAGCACATTAGTGAGGACTCAGCAGTGGGGACCCGCGGGAGAAGAGGAGGACAGGAGTTCCTGAGCAGGGAGGAGGGAATGGAGAGAAGGGGACAAACACATTGTAAATGAGAAAAGGGTTAAGAGAAGGTAGGATAGACAGGAAAAAAAAGCCTGGACAGGGAATGGAAAGGGAACAAGAGGAGAAAGAGTAAAAAGCCACTGGGTATCCCTTAGGGATATTTCATTTTTGGAGAGAGGAGGAAGTTGATGCATCTTTATTTTTAAATGTCCTCAGCGGGCAGGTTCTTTTAAGGTGAATGTTAGATGGCTCTCGGCAGGCTGCCATGTCACTCTGAAAAGATTCCCCCTCCAGAGTAATGACATCAGGGCATGCATGATGGACTCCACCTGATGTCATTGTCTGTGGCTTTCAGCCATGTGGCCCTCAAGAAGAGCAAAGCTAAAATTTGTGGAAGGCTATTCAGAGATAAAAGTAGAGAAAGTTTCAGCAAGAAATAGTTATCTCCTGAACGAGACATCTTTGACTCCTAACTGCACATATCTCAAGGTGATTAAGATCTTAAAACCAACACACCAGTGTTCTGGCTTTATCAGCATACAGAGTAACACTAACAAGAATTTTGGGTTCACGTACATTTGTGGAGCTTTGGTACCAAGTACATGAAAAATCTGGTTTCCGGATGTTTCTCCAGTCACATTGCATCATCATGAATTGCTGACCAGAAAGAAAATTATCGGAGCAGAGAGATGAAAGTGAAGTTAAATAACAAATCCTCTGCACTCTTTTACCATGACTTTGTTTTCTGTTGCCTGCAATGACCGCTGGAAGGGGATCAAGAATATGTAATTGATGTTGAAACACATAATGCATTGAAAATGGCAAGAGCTACCACTCCCTAAAGGCAAAATATCTCACAACAGAAAGCAGTGGGCCTCAGTGCTGCTCTGAGCTGCCCACCTTGCTCACTCAGCACAAAAGTCTGGCACATGAAGGTGTACTACCAGAAGTGGTAGTGCAGCCGTGAAGGACAGCAGATAAAACAGTATGTGGAGAATGATCTGTACCATTTTCATACACTGTGAATGAATTTCTATGGTTGGAGAAGCCAGAAGAGTTTTTTGAGACGGATGTTCCTACACTTTTTTATGGGGGTAAAGAGCAGTCCATTCTCAAGATTACTTCTTTGCTAGAACAAAAAAACAAAAAACAAAATAACAAGAAAAAAAAAGCCCTTTAAAAATGCATTTTCACTCATTATTCGGTGCAAAATATTTTTGTAAAGTATTTTCCCTGTGTTTAGATAGAGGTGGATATAACATCCATCCACAATCCAGGGCATCTCAATCCTGAGATAATGGAAAGAGTAGCCCAGAGGGTGTCTTTCCCCTGCACTGCTTATCAGTGGTCTTGCAGCTGGTCTTGAGAAAAAAAAAATTAAAAAAATAAATTATTTGGATTTGAGTGTTAAACCATTGAATATTCTTTGCAGTTTTGCACTTTGTATAGTACTGTCTATTTCTCTTAGTTTGATAAAACTTTGGTCTATAATTAAGTACCTCTCAGCATCATCCCAGTTTTCAGAGGTCTGGAATATAGTGGCATATGCCCTTTTGGGAAACTTTAAATTGCCTTCCAATCTCTTCTTATAAGTAGTATGTCATATACCTGTAAAGATTTTCTTTGCAGTATAAAAGATTATTTCTTAGACAAAAATAACATCTACATTGTCATTTTATTATATTTCAGGAAGGGTCCTCTCCTTCAGTTTAGCTTTTGTTTAGCTTTGCAGAACTGCACTTCAAGCTTTTCAGATTTGCAGGTGTACAGTTTTGAAAGGCTGGATTATTAATTTCCCTACCATATTATTTAATCAACTGATCATACAAATTATTTGTGATGAAGTTCAAATTCCAAGGGACAAAGGATATAAAAAACATGAAAATCAAGAGCCAAATAAATCTTAAACCTACTTTTCAGTTTGGAAGAAAGCAGTCTGTTGGGCTGTTATAAAATTTCCATATTTCCGTTCTCTTTGCCAACACAAAATAGATTAATCTTAAAGGAGCTAATGACCAGCCCCTATGGGCTGTTCTCCCAAGTGGCACAGTCGGAATAATACTTGGAAAGTCGCAAATGAAATGCAGAAATAAAACTGCCTCATTCGAAATAGCTAATGCAGGCTGCAGGAATGTGTTACAAGCACAAATTTTTGGTAAAATAATTACAAGCAGCTCAATGTTTTTTCATTCCTCTAAGAATTTGTGTGCATTTACTCTTCAGTAGTTCCATAAAATCCCAAACTAGCAGACTCCTTTAAGTGGTGTTTTAATTAAAATGTCAGCATCACATACAGAATATTTTAACTCATTTTAGGACACATTCACAGTGCTTTTGTGGAATTTCATTAAAAATCACTGCAGGTGCATTAAAACTTTGCAATTTTATTTTTGTCTATTTGTTTTGTGTGAGTGATATTTCAAGGGCATATCAGAAACATACTAAATAATGAAAGATACTATTCAGCAAAATAAGCTTTTCCAGTGTTGAGTAATTAAAGCTCTGCAGGCTCCCATGGCTTTGTACAGAGTTTCATCCTCACAGAAATTTAAAACGGGAAAAAAAAATAAAAAGAAAAAGAAAATATGGTCTTGTAGTCAGAGTGCTGCCCCAACGTTCAGGAAATAATGCTCCAGGTTCAAGGGGCATGCAGCCATGGCAGCCATAGAATCACAGAATTGTCTGGGTTGGAAGGGACCTCAGAGATCAACAAGTCCAACCCTTGACCCACTACTGCTGCGGTTACTAGACCATGGCACTGAGTGCCACATCCAGTCTCTTTTTAAATATCTCCAGGGACCAAGAATTCCCTGGGTAGCCCATTCCAATATCTGATCAACCTCTCCGTAAAGAAATTCTTTCTAATATCCAACCTAAACTTCCCCTGGCTCAGCTTAAGACCATGCCCTCTTGTCTTGCTGATAGTTGCCTGGGAAAAAGAGACCAACTGAGTTCTAGTCTGTCAAGATAAAGAAATGTTGAAGAATACCTATAATTAATCCTGGGAAACTGGCTGTGGTAAGTTGACTGCATTCGTTATAGAGCCTCTTTCACATCTTCCCATAGCTTCCAGTGTTGTCAATTCCACAAAATGAATCTGTAGGCTGAGAAGAAGCCATTGCATGAAGTTAATATAGTTTAGTGTCTTGCAATATATGAAGAAGCCCACAAATTTTCTTTCAGTTTTTCATTTCTTGAAGTCTAAATTAAACCTCCAACATCATATGCTGCATAAAGCCTGGAGCTTCAACTAATATACCTGTTTCACAGAAAGAAGCAACAGTTTCTCAAGAAATGATTGTGAAGCCAACAGAAATAAAGAAGTGCAGAACTTGGTGAGGATGGTCACAGTGGACCCAGTCATGTCTGCATGCTGCATCCTGCACTGCATTTTGTTGTCATATAAAGTGTTCATAACCCACGTGTTGCCAAAAATATAAAACGGCGGCAAAATGATAAAATGAAAAGCTTTGCTTCTCACTTTTAAAACCCAAACCAAGGGAGGAATAAAACTTAATGCAAATCAGCCTTTGCCACTTGCAATCATTTCCACCAGTCAGAACTATCTGGTCTCTGACAGCTCTCAAACCAAGCTGCAGCTGCTGCACCCACAGTGTCCAATGTTACCAGAAGCTACCATGCTCCAGGAGAGGACACGGATTAACAGCAGACATCACTGCCTCTGATCACCTGCAAAGGACATTCAGCCACTGGGACTCACTTAGGATGTCTCTCTGCAGACTATTAGCAAGCACAGAAGCAGGACCACTGACAATACTGAAGGTGAGAATACCCATGATATCATGTAAAATTGATGATAGCAGTGATGTAATAGGGTTACGAGGGACATCAGCGCCTGAATACTTCACCTGAACTCATATGAAAAGGGACAACAAGAAGCACTGAAAACCAGCAACCTCTCTCCCTAAGCATCTGTAGCCAGGCCTGTTGGAACAGCACATCAAATGTGATCAGAACTGATGAATGAGGCCCTGCAGATGACAGGGAAGCTCACCTAGCACGGGGGTGGGAGTACAAGCATGTGGCAGCAGAAATAAACAGTCTTAAACTTGGTACATTTCTGCATACCACAGAGTTCTTCCTAATTGAATGGTGAATACTGGCTGTAGAAAAGGCTGGGTAAATAAAATGTTAAAAGATGTTTTGCTTTAATTCAGTCTGACAGAGAAGGGAAGAAAGTGCCCAGACAATAAAGGAATATATGGATTAGTCACACACTTTGCTCATGCAATGCCTCTGTTCAGTTAAACTTGCCCTTCCTGACCTACCTTCAAGATGTGTTATCATATTTTCTGTGAGTATTATTTTGGAAAAAACAAGACAAGCAATTCTTTTTTATTGATTTCTTCTGCTGGGTTTCCTGATGCAGAAGTACATTTTATGATCAGTCTTTACTTTTATGGTGGTAAACAATACCAGGTGTACCTCTTTGTTTTGTTTTGGGTTTTTGTTTTTTTAAGAAGTATACATGCACATGTGATGGAAGAGGTAGAGAGCTGTTTCAAATAATCAAAGTTCATCATCTGTATATTTCCTGTTCTGCTACTTCAACCTATTTTACAATAACCATGATTGGGGGTTAACAGGCTAGTGTTGCCCAGAAGGTTAAAGAGGTAGAAATATCTGCTTCAAAACTTTCCTTCCTAATTGCTCTCTCGTATGGCTTGTATTCTCTTGTATTCTTGAGAAATTGCAAATAAGCTTCCCAGCATGTGCTTCAAAACAGACACTACTGTGTCTCTAATATAAAACTCATGTCTCTGTATGAGAGCTTTACAGAAGACCATATAGATTTTTGCATAACTTTGAAAGAAAAGGACTGGCTACAAAACAAAACATGTAGCAGGTATGTAGACTGCCACCTTTAACTAGAGAGACTTTTGATGACTCCATGGGGAATATTGAAGAGCATTATTTAAGAAACAAAATGAGAAATCTGCTCTTGCTTTAAGAGCTGATTGTATGTACAATAAAGGAGTTGGAAATAGTAATATCTACTAGATATATATAAAATAAGGAAAGTTGTTATAACTGAGTAGTTATACTGAAACTCAACCCTGTATTTTGTCAGAGAGTAGGCAAGGATGGAAGGAAAGGATCATATTGCAGCACCTGACTCTTACAGAATGTAGAATCACAGCATTCATCTATAATTTACAAGTTACTGCAACTATTCACATAAGGGGAGATCATATAGTGAACTCTGACAGAAAGATTTCTATCCTTCACAAAATGATGATGATCATTGGTTGTATTTCTGGAAATTCTTAAAACAAATACAGAAATACAGAAACATGCAACCTGACAGATTTTTGTGAGCAGCATTGACTGAAGGAATTACTTCAAGACTACTGGGTTCTTGTGTTGATGGGAGGGGAAGAAAAGAACCTGTTCAGATTGAAAAGGTGAGAAATTACAAAGCAAGAAATAAAAGCAGATGTTTTTCTATACCCAAATCTAAAAAAAAATATGCATTAAACAAACATTTTATCTAAGTTGAAATTGCTTTTTAAAGAAAATTTGTTAAGTGTCAAGAAACACCATCCCATAGTGCTCAGTCCCCCAGTTGCATATCTTATCATTAGGAAGACTCATAAACAGCAAGGTGTGTGTGTTTAATGCTTTTCATTGGAAACAGAAAAGCATAAATTTTCTCTAACAAATATCTTGGGAAAAGAAGTTTCTTGTTGTCAAATACTATGGAGCTTAATCAATAAGCAACACTAAAGCAAACAGAAGCACTCTAAAAAACCACTACCTCAGCAGGTGTGGAAGGCTTATTTTTTCTTTTCAGAAAAAAGACTATTACAATAAAAACTGACCTCAGCAGAAGCCTTTATATATGTACCGTGGAGAGGAACATGTTAAATACCTAAATATCTAAAATCTGACTTGGAAAGTTTTCCCTTTTCGTTTTCTAGTTTAAAGAAATCCAGCCCTGTATTGCCATAGAGAAGAAAATAAGCCTCAAGATTTTCATGCTTTAGGGATGTTTATAAACTTTGTAAATATGCTACAAATACTGAGACATAAATGTTGATTTGTTTATGATACTTCACTATCTTGAAGTTGGCATTTAACACCATTTAAACAATGAAGAATGAAGCAGAGATGTCAGATTTTGTGGTATGCTATTCTTAAATTACATAGAATAAGATAAACATTATGTTTTCTCTGGTTTCTCCACCAGAAATGCAGATTTCAGCATGGCAGGCTCCAAGCAGCTTGCAGACTGGGCCCCCTCCCCAACAAGTGCCATTGCACCTCCTTGCCAAGAGGCTCCATGCCTCTGCCAGCCACAGAACAGTTCTGAGATCAGGATCTCTCTCCAAAACAACATTTTTTGTGCTCCAGAGAGTCAAAAGCATGGGAAGACACAGTGTATGGTGCAACAGCTCAAGGTAACCTGGAAGTTAAATTGTACCAGTGCTACAGGTGCCATCCCTGTACCTGGAGAAGTCTGCACCTGCCTTCCCTGCTGCTTAGCCAGGGCACTGACAGCCCCTTTTGTCAACAGATGCATATGGTGAATTTTCAAAACCAATTTTAAGTTAGCCTGGAGGCCACTTGACCTGCCCTCCAACCGAATTATTTGTTGGTGAAAATTAAGATCCAAATCATTGGAGACTGCCAAATGGAAGGTACAGCTCCCTACACATCATTTTTTAAAGGCAGAAAACAACCCAAATGCAAACTGAGGTTAATGCAATATATACAAGAAAGAGAAATAAGATTAGATGTGATGTATGTGCCAAGAGGCCTTCTGCAGGCAAGGGAAAAAAGAGAATAAGGTTAACATCTTTGATTTTTCCCTTCCCCCTCCACAAGAGCTGAAAGGAGTTTTCATTGCAGCAAGGTCAATTCTAATCTGATTTCCTTATGTCTCACAGTTATTTCATTACCTTCATTCTCATTTTAACTTCATGGTAAAATTTTTTTTCCCAGATATCTCTGCAATTCAGGACCAGTTAGTTCTCATAACAGTTCATTTTAAATAATTAACAGGAGACATGAAAATCAAGAAATCTCTTTAAACAATAACCACCTGCAACAAACATTCTAAGGAAATGCACCCATTTCTTCTTTTGAAGGGTTGTTCCCTCTCATGAAAACATTAGCCTTTTGCACACAACAAATGTTGTAATTAGCAAGAACTTTCTCTATTTCTGTTCTCATTATTGCCAGAAATTATCAGGCAAATAATGGCTGCTTTCTCTTTTTATGATTAATTTATTCATCCGCCATCTGATTTCTTTGGTGATGAACTGAAATTTAGGCTCTTGTGTCTACGGCACTTTGTAAGAGGGAGAGAGAAAAAGGGGTGAGGCAGAGAGAGAGAAATTAAACAACAAATATGTATAAAGTGTCAAAGCATTTAAATTATCTGTGCCAACTTACACTTTTACTTCAAATCCTGCAATACTATTTTACATTTTTGTTAAAATCACAGCTCCTATAATTGTCTGCTTAGTCCAGACTTCATTTATTAATTATGACAATAAATAAAATCAGCTTCTCACATAGAAAAAGGATTGAAAACATGTTTTCAAAATAAGCTTGAAATGACTGAAATCCGTAGAAGCTGCAGACCAATAAAGTCACCTCCCCAAAACCTTTAAAGAGGGACCTCAAATTGTGTAATTTCTAAGGCATTCTCATAATTTTGGGGTGATAATACTGATTTTTTCAATAGTAGGGCAAGGCTGTTACCATGGCAGCTGGCAAGAGATAGGGATTGCTTCCACTTAAATACCAAAGCACAGCCAAGTTTTAGCAGTTGCAGCAAAAGCTATCTGAGAACACTGCTGAAAAAACAAAAAAAAATCCCACCTAAAAACCTGTGCTGAATTTTACATTGCCAGAGCTATTGCTACTTCTATTACTATCCACCCACCTAATTTAAATCTATTTGGCATACATCTTTGCAAGCTGCAGTCAATCTTTAGACTATTGCAAAGACACCCCTTTATTTTTTATGAGGATAGGGTGAGATTTCTCTTGCTTTACCCACCAAACAGGGTGTTGTTGAGGGTACTGTTGAGCAGGCTCATCTGCCTGGGAGGAAACTCCCAGCCCCCTTCCAGGGAGCTCTTCCCTGCAGGCACAACTTGCAGTTCCCATGCTTAAAACCAGGCAAAATGATTTGCTTTTCAAAATGGAGGAAAAAACCCCCACTCTATTCTCAGCCTGAGATTTTGCATTTTAAGCTTTAGCCTGGAGCAAATTATTAAGGCAGAGTTACTGTCTAAATCCCTGGAAATAGGGGTTTATAGTAAAAATACTGACAGATCCATAACTATAGCCATGCAAATACAGCAGATAAAAATATGTATAAATGATAATGTAATTTAATGGTTTAAAGAAATTTCACTGAGGAAGAGGGTAACGTCTGCTTTATTTTGACAGCGTAAAATGTCAGAGCAGAATCCAAGGATGTAGCAGAGTCATACTCTATACTTCTTGGAGATTATTTGACAAGAACAATTTCAGTGTTCTACTTAATGCACTTATGACAAATTTAAGTGATGAATTGATGCCTGAGAGACAGTGTGGCTAGAAGTAGGAGAACAAATTTTCTTGTTATGGGAGCAGCTACAGGCCAGTTCAGTGCTGATAGGCATACTAAAAGTTAGGTAAAGGAAATCTGAAAAGGGTATGCTGTCAGTGGCAGTGAAAGTGGAAAGCTATATATTTATTAAACCATAATGTCACCAGGTTATACTCTGAAGTACCTCAGAGTCACTGACTCCTCAACATCTATGGATACAAGAAAAGGATCAGAGTCTTTTCGATAAGTCTGTTTGCAAAGAAGAGCAAACATTACTGTACAACTCCAGATGCCACTTCTATTCAAATAGCATATTATTTCATTGATCTCCTCCAATATAGAGTAAAATTGAGCAAACCATTGTATAAAAATGAACCCTAATTTAATAACAGTGGAATGAAGTCATCCATCATTGTAGAGGTCTCATTTTTGTATAATTTTCCATTCTCAGTAAACAGTTACAGCCGCGTTGAAATTTGCAATTCCTGGACATCTAATTCTGCCAATGTTCCAGACGCAGTATTTTGGGGGAGATATACATCCATAAAGAATATTTTATTTAATATTTTTAAGCATAGTGGTATAGAAAAGCCATACGCAAGAATCATTTTATAGAACAGCTTAGAAACAAATCCTGCCAGCTTGCAAAGATTTTCTGGAGAGAAATCTTCTGACTCAGGCTTCATCAAAGTTACCAAAGCATGATGACATCTCCCACTGGTTTTTAGCACATGAGAACTGGTGACCTGCTTCTGGATACTCATAAATCTGAGCTGCAATTGTTTGGTAGGATATAAAAAAATCTTAGGGATCTCAGTAAACCAGCCAAAGAACCTGCATCTTGGTTTATTGATGTTGCAGACTGAGAAGAATTTTTATGAACAAATATCATTTATTGCAAAATTTCATGCATTTTGAAAGAACTGTTTTAAATTATTTTCCACTGGAAATGAAACATTCTCACTCAGTGCTGAAGCAAGCATGTAAGACAAAATGTGCTGCACCCTTGAGTCTCAGCATAGGTCTGGAATCAGCAGAGATTTAAATTAGGGTGGAGTCTGATTTGGAGAGAGAACAGAGAGGCATTTTGCTCTCCTCCAGGTCTCTCAAAGAAGGAAGAGGAGTAACACTTTCAGAACAGTATCCCGAGTATTAATCAGAGAAAAGTATACAAAAAACATGCTAATCTTCTGTAGCAGATTTCATCATGGGTGGTCTGGAATTCAGCTAAAAAGTTGAAGCTGCTTCACCAAGCAAATTTTCAAAGAACAGGAGAAACTGAACAGCTGAGTTTCCATCAAAGTTATTGAGTGGAACTGAAGACGTGGGTCTGAAACAGAAGTGTAACTATTGCATCTCACTCGAGATTTGATAAATGGGATCCATGAAATCTAGATAGAAAATTCTGTCCTGTTCACTCTGAAGACTGATCTTCACCCAACAGCTAGGAAGAAACAGCACCTTATGAGCCACTGATTACAGCTACTTCCTATTGTCCTGATACATCCTGGTATCCTAATTTGTGCAATTACCACCTCAGGCAGCTCATGTAGCGCATCCTCAGGAATGACCACTTAGGGAGCTGAGACACATGCCTGCTAAGTACTAAGGGCAGAGCAGTCTAAAAAGGGAGTTGTGAAGTGCTGCCTGATAAAATTAGTCCACATTTGCAGAAATTTCTTGGACAGAAAGAGTGGCCATTTGGCGAAGGAAAAGCACTCAGGAGACTAGGATGCAGTTCACAGATGTGTCAACATATGTAGCCTCAGAAAGGTATTATGCTTCAGGGTTGTTTTTATCTTTCTCTCCCAGAGTTTAGTGAAATATGCAAATGCAAGAGACCATTTACTCTGCACAGGTATACCTAAGTTCAGGACCTGTAGGCATAAATAGTTAGGTGCTGACATCCTTAAAAAAATTGCATGTGTAAATTAGTGATGAAATTCTGATGCAGATTCAGGCTGAGAATCACTCTAAAAGAAGTTCAAGGTGAATAGAGAAGAATCCTTCTGCTACTGGTTCTTCTCTACAGCAATGACACTAGAAGACAGGATGAAACAGATTTTATGTGCATGTAAATATTGTAAATGGGGATGACATTTATTTTTCTTATTTAGGGTCCATTGTAGTTGAAGAGTTATGCCAGATACAATAATTCATGAAACGCAGATGTCAGGTTTTCCGAAGACAACCGTGTAAGATGGTAGAGCAAAAATCTGTCTGCTGGGAAACTTCCTGCTTCTAGACCATCAGAGCACATCATCATTATTTTTGAACAGGCAAATCTTAGGTGAGAGGAGTGAGTGTTGAGTTATGATCTTAAATGAGAATAATTCCCTCTGATGGGATCTCACTAGAGATCCTCAGTAGCACATCTGAAACCATTGCGGCACAAATCATTGTCATCACAAGATCTGTTGTATGCTAAAAAAGAATACTGACTTCACTGTTTAGTTATTTAAGACTATTTAAGTTATTTCAGATTTACAATCAGAAAATGCAGCTAGAGAGAACAGATTCTGAGGCTGCCAGAATGAAGCAACTGCAACAGACTAATGTTTAGATTTGGCATTCAGAGAGGATAAATGTTTAAGGGAAAACACTTGGAATAGGTTACAGAATATCTTCTCTGTACATACAGTAACTGTGAGACCTAGAACATCACAATCATTGGGTACTTCTTCAGCCTTTTGCAATATACAAATAGCTACTAAAAATAATGGCCAAATGCTTTCTTTTTAATAGGAGCAGATATTTTTCTGTTACAGAAATTAAAAAAAAAAACCCATCATGATAAATTGGTAAGCAAAATATTCTTTTATCTTATTCTAATGAAAAATAATGAAGTATTCCATCTTTGCTTGAATGTACAGAGCCAGAGCTTCGTCATAAATTGATCTATTTCCTGGGGTTTAAGATATGCAAAAAAAGTTTACCGGGTAAGAGAGCTAACACACTTTATCCATGTATCACGAATAATACTGGTTAGTTATACCAAAACATATGAATGCTGTCACTTTCAGAATTTGCATATGCAGTACACTTATTAATAGTGACTACTAATTTTAATTTGTCAGGTATTCCCTTAAAAAATTCCATGTCTATTGGAAATAAGGAAATTAGGACAAAAGACAAGAGAGAGAAGATAACAAATTTCCAACCATGAGCAAGGAACAATACAACCGTTGCAGTAGCAGTTAAATCTTCAGAAACACACAGGCTCTCTCCCACTGAGGGATTTTATTACCCAGCAGTGGAAAAACATGGGTAACATCTGTGATTGTTGGGCAGTGGACATGTGCCAAACCTTCACAAAAAAGGAGACAACCTGGAGAGGGAGTGAAAAAAGAAACTTTTGCTGCCAAAGTGCCAGTGATGTTTGTAAACTAAAGCCAGTGCACAGACAGCAGGACTGCAGAGGAAATTGAAAGCAACAGTCAGAGCAGTGAGTGACCTTGCTAAATTATTCAAAATGTGTCATTTGTTTGCAGACTGAAAACTTACTTGAAACTCACAATCAAGATTTGAATCCCACTTGTTTTTGGATAAATAAAAACTATTTCTCCATGACCCATTGAGCCTTATTTGAATCCTGCTCTGGAACTTGCCTAATTAACCCACTGGGTATTTTCCTTCCGCTTTCCTTAAACCACTATTGACGTTTGCTTTAGTGCATCCACACATGGGAGCACCAATCAGACTCTTCTTTGTTTGTAAAACATGTCAGACCTAAGAAACAGCAAAACAAAATAAATCTGATCTCAGGAAAACATTTTTTTCTCTCGGGAAGGATGTATCTCAAAGTTGACCTACTGAAAATTCCATCAATTCAATTTATTATGTTAAAGCTATAGAAATGGAGATGCTAAAGATCAAAAGAAATCAGGACATGCAAAAGCAAAGAGGTTCTGACCACAGTTAATTAGTGCTGGACATAAAGATCTATAGTCCTAATATGAAAAGCAAGGTCAGTTGTAGGACACACTTAATACTGCTCTTTTTGACATAGCCTGGTATAGCATGGAAGCTAGTTTGTACTTGTACTCACCCTTCCTTAAATCCGGATGATATGTAGCTGTCATGGTGACCCTTGGAAGGTTCTGTCACTCAGGGGAATGGATGGCAGAAAATAGGCTCAGATTTATGAACTCAGAAGATAATTCACGTTGATGATGACTTGCCACCTACTCTCCAAGATCCAAACATGTCCATATGGTACAATAAGGTAAGTAAAGCAGTAAAGCAGTTGTGACATTATTATGCATTAGTATCTCTCAGTCTAGTTAGGATGCTCAATAATCCATTTTTTTCAAAAGGTGAGATAACTTCATTGTGTCAAAAAAATGTGACTCATGATTGCTGCTCACAGTACCACTGAACAGCAGACTCTTTTCCACTTTAACCAAAGGCTGTTTGCCTTAAGATCCTAAAGTTCTTTTAGGTAGAACTTCTTCAGAGGACAAGAAGACTTTTCCTAATGTCCTGGTTTGGGCCAGGAAGAAAAAGCCTTAGCAGTTGATTTTGATGACATTCTACCCTAAATCTGAGGTGCCCTGTTTCCAGTAAGATACAACATTAGCCAGCAGAATGCCTTCCTTTCCCTTACAGTGATGGGCTTCAACTATTTGCCTACAATAAAGTTTCCCCAAACTTTCAACTATTCAGGAATCACACTACTACTTTCTCACCACCATGTATTTGCATTTGCCGTCAGTTTAGTATTGACTGTAAAATATTGCAAAGAACTTAGACTTTGTTTCCCTCTGGGGTTTGTAAATTTATACCTTTTTTATTAATTATGAACTACTGGCCTCTCCATAAACATTTTTATTGACATACATATCTAACTTTCAAAACAGAACTGCTGCAGACATGTACAGCATTTTATCACGTGTCAAGTTATAAGACAATTTGTTACCATTTCAGCCTTTTATACTAACTCCAAAATTCAATCCAAGGCTTCTCTGCCTTAAAAGGCATGATTAAATTCCTGGAAGTGGGCTTTTTTCCATTATTCATATTTAAATTAAGTTCCCTTGAGATGGAAGAAAAGCAAGGAATTTTTATCAAGAGACTAATAATATAACCAGTGAAAAATCTGAGCATTTTTATATTGAATTTATAAATCATGCTAGCACTAACCAAACTGTTTAAATAATATATAGAGTTTAACTGTAACATACTTATTGGCATAAGTAATTCTAGTGCTTTTTAATGTAACAAATCACTCAAAATATTCTCAGCTAATCATTAGCATACTCGAGTCTACAGAGAGGTATATGCATTGTTCACTTCATAATTTGGTAGGAATGACTGAGTCATAAAACCTTATATTGTCTGTCACTTGGCTTATGATTTCCTAAAGATGTTTGGGTACCCTGACAAAGTATCAATTTACTTCTGCACTATAAGCCACTGTCTGCAGATACAATAGCATGTAATTAAACTCTGAGGCAGAAACTAATTAAAATACACGTGTGAGAGTGCATAGTCAAATATTTGTGTCTATTATGGAAACAGTCAAAAAACCCCAATAGCACAGATATAGGAGAAATTAGTATCTTCCATGTCATCAGGATTTGCTGATGTATTTATCACTAAGCCAGAGTACAAAAACTTGTAGCAGTGGATACATGAAGATACTGAGGGCAACTGGTAAAATTTTGGGCCATGACCAAATCTGGCAGCAATGATGAACAGATTTCATGGGCTCATTCTATAAGCAATGAACATGGAGCCACAGTCTGCCCCCACCTATCCCAAACTGCAAAATCAGTAGGTCCTTACGAAGCAGCTCTGCAATCTTTAGAGGGCTTGTGGCTTGTCTTTGCACCCTCCCCTATTCTCTCCTATAAAAGAACCACAAGAAGGGTTGCACAGTGTATAGTTGAGAGATATTTCTGGACAATTAGGTAGAATCTACTTAGAGCATTCAGTGTGGGAAGGGACCAGAGCTCGGAGTTCAAACCAGACATACTCTATTGTCAGCCTCAGTTACATGATATAGCAGTTTAATTAATAGGGGTCAAAGCTGAGAAATTTGTGTCAAGACCCAGATCTGACCTTTCACATGTTAGTATTGCAGTAAAAAGTTGGTTTGGGTGTTGTTTTTCAGCCCAGGCTCTCTTTTTCTTATGGGAATTATTTCTCCCGTTATAGTATTTTTAGTGTATATATTTTCAAATAAAGTGATGGCTCCTTAAAACATTCCTTTGTCATCTACTGAAAAGGAACTGTGGTGCTCTTCAGCAAATGTCACATGGAGGAAGAAACTCATTCAAATACACAGATGTTTCACAGGAAATCTTATCCGATTGATTCCAAGTTGCTAACAACCCCAAACTGAGCATTCTTTCCATTACACTCATCCATAACTTTTCTGCCCCTAACATCTTCACATCTGCCTGCATGTAAAAAAACTGTTTCAGCCTATGCTAAACATTCCATTATGATTCCCTTCACCTGTTACTGAAATATATACTTAATTTGCATTATAAGTTGTGGTGGGCAGGAATGCTTGTCTTGATTGCACTTTAAGCACCAAGGACACACATCTCACTTACTGGAGACAAAAGAAGGGCATTAGTTTAATTAATCTGATCCCTTCATCTAACCCAGCTGAGACACTAATATTTTTAGTGAAATGATATATCATTTTTATATAGACAAATCTTTCAACTGTCATCTTTTTTCCTAGCTGGAAAAACTGGATTTCCTCATCCTTCAAGTCACATTTATGGCTCCAGCAAGTCCAGTCATTTTGTTCAAGTTTTTCAACAGTCATCTATTAATTTTGGTGTGATTGGAGGATACATTCAAAATAGCTCAGGGGACTTTCCTGACCTTGTTATACTAGCCCTTCAAATGAATATAAATTCTACTCAATTGTTCAGCAGACACAGGATCTTTTCTTGGTTCTGTGATGTGAATCTAGGGGAAAAAAATATTACTCTGAGGGTGATGATAGTCCAAAATAGAAGTGATAAGGAAGGTTTTAAATCTCTGTGTGTACTCCTGAAAAACTGGCCAGCAAATAGTCCTCCTATCTTACCACTATCAATTAGAAATAAAAGAGAATTCGAGAGGAACCTTTTCTTTGACCATGTATGCTGCTGGGTAAAATGGACCTAGCAGAACTTCCAGGCAAAAGCAGCCATTCTCATGCATCCCTTGTATGTTGAAGAGCTGCATATAGGACAAGCCCTGTTGTATCCCAGAATGTAAAATCTTGTATGTGAAAAGCCCTGGGGCACTCTGGGCAGCTCTTAGCTGTCACAGCTACATCTGTTAGAATGATAGGTGCATAAGGGGAAACCCTTAATATTCAAAGATAACTTTTAATCTCCAGAGATTTTAATAAATAATTTTTGCTTGTCTTTCGGAAGCAAGTAGTTTGCAGTGCATATTCCGGAGAGACAAAGCATCCAAAACACCATTCTCTGAAGTCAAAAGTCCAGCTAAGACATCATCCCAAAATTATATTCTGAATCAGGTTTCCAAAAGATTTGGTTTCAGTTTAAGTCAATACCCACTGAATTCAACAATAAAAATCCTAGTCTTAGCGAGTGCAGTTTTAGGTCAACACCATTCCATTTCTTTCTGCATACTCAAGTACAAGCACCTCCCTCCAAGTACATTTATAGATTTTGTTTCCAGGGCTGCATCTTAGTATGAGGGAAAGTTTGTGTTTAAAGGTGAGTGGAAAGGGTAGAATAGATATTTTGAAGTCTTGCCTCTTCCACTGCCTGGACTGCAAATACACACACACATCCTGGGGACAAAGGATTTATTGCAAGCTAAAAAGGAATATTTTTGTAGGTGCCCTTTGACAAAAGGTACTGCACAGGGACAAAATAATACAATTTAGCCTACTGTATTCTGGCAAAGGAAAAGGTTAAAGTGGAAACTGAGTTTTTATGGCTCAGCTCAGAGGAAGAACTAGTTGGAAAGGTTGTTGATACCCATTGAACAATACTTAGAGTTGCCTTTTGGGCTGTATTAATTTTCAGCAATAGAATAGCAGCCAGAGAATTCTAAAAAGACAGTTGGACCCCCAAATGGCTGACATTTCTACAAGATCCAGGTGATTACCTACCAGGGATCACAGACAGGCATTTAGCATGTCATAAGATAAAATGCTCCCTGAATCTGACAAGCTGGGGTGCCATTTCACCCTGTTAAGCACTTTCAGACAGTCCCAGATAGCTTTATTTGTAACTCAGGACCTACTGCTTAAAAGCTTCTGCTGACTGGAAAGGAGAACTGAACTCAGACTTCTAAAAGATAGAAAAGATAGAAAGTGCTAATTTTTCATTTAAAAATGATTTTTAAAACCCAGCTAATCAGAGACTTCCAAATGTACTGACTTTGGTACTGCTGAGGGACAGTCAGGTTCCTCGAGCTTGGAAAAGATTACAGAAAGTAGATAGATTACAGCTGATAATTCACATGAAGAGAAACAAGAATAATAAAAAAAGGAAATTAACTCTCTGCCTATTAAATCCCTGAGGAAATATCCAATCTGAATACCATCTTTGACTAGTTTTCTAACTACACCATAAGAAATGCAAGAAGTCTTGCACTATACTTCCCATGCTTAAGAAAGCTGCATCTTTCTATCTGTTATTCTGGGTCTGTAAATTCCAAAATCATGTGCAGCTCTGAAGGCTCAGATTGGGTCATTTCAGAGGCACTTGTGTATTTTATAGAGCTGTGAGCCAGAAAAAAGAGTAAAAAATTGGAAAAAGAAAGATGGGGAAAAGGGGCAGATAAAAGGATCCCTCGTGTATGATCAAGCACTAAACATCAGAGATTCACTGTCTCACCTAAGGATATGTTTTGAATGGGTTCTCCAGAAAGGTAAAGTAGAAAAGAAGAGTAGCTAAGTACAAACCCATAGTGATCATATATGGTCCAGTTTAAAAAAAAAATAAAAAAATCTGCAGTCTTGAAATATCTCAGCTCAAAAACCACAAAGAGTAGTTTTGGGCACAGCGCAAACAACTACTGACTCTCCAAAATCATAGCCCAAAAACACCAGGAGGGAAATGTAGTAAGATGCTTGATAAGCCTAAGAGGAATACTTGTTTATTAATTTATCTTTTTTCAATAAATTAGTTTTTAAAAAATATCTGCTATTGGCCATACAGTAGTTTGTTGCCTCTGCTTCTGAAATCTGATTTAGTGCCATTCTTAAATGTTTAGAATGCATGATGGTTTATTTTCTAATCTACCGTGAAAGAGACTCAGAAAATGTTTATCTTTTTTGTAGGGAAGAGAAGAGAAGGAAGGTAATCACAGCATTGTCTCTAATGTAGTTTCATGCTTTCCTTACAGGCATTGTTAGATTAATCTGATAGCGCTCAAACAAATTTTGCCACCAGTGATGATCCAAAGACATTTTCAATTATAACCTTCCAATATTATTCATATCATGATTATGAATTAGTAGATGGAAGCATCATGCAGTAAAAGACATCACTGAGGAAGTTTTCTCATATCAATGTTGAACACATTTTTACAAAGATTGACTCAGAGCAGAAGTCTGTCTATCAGCTTGCATCCTAAGTCTTTTGCTATTGTCACTAGATTAAAATGTCTCTCTTTCTTATTACTTTATTTTTTGCCCTGTCAGGAAAATAATATTTAATTCTTTTGAAGTACATGGATAATATCAAGCAGATTATGCCACATTGGCCTATTTTTTCAAGCAAAACCAGGATTCAGCCTTAATGCCTTTGCCTCAGCAAAATAACAACTCTCCAAGTGTTCTCTGGTTGTTTTTCTTGCTGCTGCAAGTTATTTCCAGCATTCAACTAACTGAATGGGTTTTGTGAACAAAACTGGTACAACAAGCTGTATTTATCCTGCCAGTATGTTGGTCTTCTTACCTCTGGAGTCTAAGAAAGCTCATGCTCAGGCTCTATTTTTTTATCTCTACCAGACACAGGCTGATACCATGGCTGTTAATCTGCCTGTTCCCATCTTCCTCCTTGAAAGGCTTGAGCTGTATGTTAGTAAGCAGCTCTGCCTCATGGATTCTCATTAAGCTGCAGCTTTTGTGAACGTTTCCCTGCAACTGCCATTTATCTCTCACCTGAAAGGATATGCTTCCTATAAGACAGGTGGATTTTAAGCATACTTTTTCTGTTTCCAGTGCTTTCCACTCAATTGCTAAAAACTTGTAGCGGATACTGTGAGCTATTAGGAGCATGCATCAAACAGAGGGATATACTGAGGTCTGCACAGTGTCTTCTCTAAGGCTGGATACAGGAAGGTGCAGGGAGATCTAAGCTCTCTTTGGTGTAAACAGACTTTTGAGGGCACTTGGTGCATCACAGAATCTGGCTCCTAATGCTACTCAGACTGAACACACTTTAGTGTTCATCCCCAAAGAGGTGGAAACAAATCCCTTGCCTGGCTTCAGTCTGTATTTTAGAAAAAAAAAAAGTTACTAATGATTTTCTTCAAGCCTCTAAAAGCACAGAGAATAAGCAAGGCAAGACAATGTTGTTAGTTTTGAGCCCAGTGACACCCTGTAAGAAATTAGAATCTGCAACGCCTTTTTTTCCTCTCCTTTTTTTTTCCCCTCTCCTCTTTATAAATCCCACAAACAGGCAAGGCAAAATTATGGGAGAAACCTCAAGCAATAAATGGAGATTTGAACTTCAGCTTATGAATAGAAAGTACAGTGCCAAGATGCCAACATCCTTGACATTTTTTGCAATACACTTTAAAATGTGTAGCTGGTCTTCTGATTTCAAAGGTTCGAGACACAGTTTCAGCTGTTGCAGAAAATATAATGGTCCCAGAGAATTTAAACAGCCTTGATGCATTTGTTAGCTGTAACTATAACCCTACTCCACTCACAGTGTGTGTTGAGAGCACTCTTGTTTGAAAGGTGTTATTGGTACCTTCATGTCTCCTTGTTTTAAATATCGGTAGTTTCTCAGAAAGCAGCAAAATCTCCTAGTAAAGCAACCATTAATATGCAGTCACTGCAGCTTAAACCTAAACAATCAACCATCCTTGTTTTACCAACTTATTTAACACAACATGCTTTGTGAAGCTTTGCACGAACCACAGAACCCTGTCTGCACACAGATGTGAGGACATATGTGTTATGTTTGTGTGCCCATGGCTTAGACTATTAAGATTCTGTACCAGTGTCCACCTGATCTCAAAGACAGATGCTGAGGCTCTCCTCAGGTACAGTACAACTGCAGAAATTCAGTTGTGGAGCTGAGTGCTCTCCAAGATACATTCTCTGTGGCAGGGCTAGGAGGACAATGCAAAACCCCTGACAAGCTGTCATCTCTCTGAGGTGATAGCATGACAGCAACTGATTCCTCATATTTACAAGGGGCCCTGGAATACCTCTTATTCTATTACAAATGCACTGATAGAGAACACCCAGAGGAGCTGTTTATAACACAAATAACAAAACGAATGGCAAATAATTTGGGAAATACAGAAGACAAATGCACTAGATTGAGATCAAAAGCTGAAGCTGGAAATTATGTCAGGGATCAAGATCACAAACTTGCAGAGGTTTATGCATGTGCCTTTTATAAAACTGTAGTATTTCCCTTTGGCTTCAATAGAAATATTCACTCAAAAATCACACAGATGTCTGAATCCATGCTGGATATCTTCCCAAAAGCTGCAGAAAGAAACCAAAACTACAGCTTCTACTTTTATATTCTAGAATAGACAATTCTGAAAGGCAGAAAAAAATCATTTTACAATAAAATGCTCTAAACCCCATCCAGAATTTCAGCATGAACTGCACCTAATCACATTAATACGCTGCAGAAATATATGCTCATACCCTGTTTACCTAAACCTCTTTGGTTCAATATTCAGTATTCATCTAAAAATGTTGCAATGCCCTTCCCTTTATTCTTCTCCTTTCCTCAGTACATGACCAGTGATAGATGGGATATGGAAAAGAATAATTGCTTGCATTTAAAATGCACATTTTCAAGTGCTAGGCTTTGTTTTGGGGGTACAATTTATACCTCCATCTGCACATGAATTGCTGGTGCAAATATTAGCACTTGAATAGAAAAAGACCTGATTTATGAGTAAGTGCCAGCTTGCTTGCTCTGCAAGTGCTAAATCCATACCCCAAATTCCAAGAGTAAGAAAATTCACTGAAGCTGTATCTCAGCCAGGATAGAAAAATATTCCTTAAATATATGTAACCATTGACAGTAGGGTGTGATTCTAAAAAGCTAGAGATGGCTTATTCTGAAGAAGTAAGAATAGAGGTTTGGTGCACAGGTGTGTTGTAAGCAGTATTTTGGCACTGGGTTTACTGTTTAATTTCTAAGAAAGAAAGAAAATAAGATTAAGAAGATAGGTTCAGAAATATAGGCATTCTCCAGTCCAGAAAAAGCATACAGACTGCCCTCTTGTTGTGAAGTAGCTTAACTGGAGATGAGTTATCTTAATTTCTACTCTACCATTTACAACTCCACCTTCTAATACACACATACTTTGGATTTACATCAAGTCCTTAATCTCAAAAGTTTAATGAACTTCTGTAATTATTCAGTCTTTCTGTGGTACAGTCAGACCTCATAAAAGTGAGAAACTGAGGCAAAATGTGAATAAGTAAATTCTCTGTGGGACTTCTGTAGGTAGGTTTCAGTATTCTATTTTCATTTTCCAGTCTGCTTCCTTATTTTGAATTGATAAACTTCAAAAGTGCAAGATATCTGCTACTACAATTGAAAAAAAATATATTTACCATGAAGCTCAAATATTATTCAGAGACCAAGGAAGCTGAGGAAATGTCATCTAAGCTGCATCATTTATAAAAGACAGAACACTTTTGCTAACTCTACTGAAGTCACTCAAGCCAGTCTGGTTTACATAGTCCAAAGGATCTCAACTCTATAGACTCAAGGAATCATAGGAAAGTATATTATGTCCAGCAGTCCTCAGATAGGGAATGCAGCAGGACTTCATCAGGATTCCAGAGTTGTCACAGGTATTCAAAATTACCAAGGAAAGCACACAACCCTTATTCAGACTTTTACTGTCACAGGTAGATAGTATAATCCCTTCTATAAAACATTTCTAATCAAACTTAAATAAATTAATTAATAAGCCCATATTTTCCTTAGTAAGATTATGAATATATGTTTATCTGTTTGTTTAAAATGTCACATTAACAAATGTTAACACTTCTCCAATTAAGAATTAGAAGTCGGCCAATAAAAACAAGTAAAAGGAAAAAAAATATGAGATTACATGAAACAGTTGCCATAGTGCCTGAACACCTTTTAGAAGAGAAGAAAGGCTGTTATTGAGCAGTCAACCTGTCCCGACTCACAGCATATCTCTTCTCTACTGATTTGATATTCCCAGTGTATTTTGAAGCTTCTTTGCTCATTTGACAAAATGAGTGTGTTATGCCCTGGCAGAACACAGCAAGAACACAAAGGCTGTAAATTCAGTAAGGAGTGATGGCTGTTCCCAGTTTTTGTTAGTTCATTTTTTAAAAAAAATCCCTCTGATACATACTATTAGTACTCCTTAGGAGTAAAATATTCACTCCAGCCCAATATAACTCTAAAATGAACAATCACCATCCTGCTCATGTACCGACAGATCTAAAATGTAAAATTCTATGGATGAGGATACTTAATGCTGAAACATGTTCATTGAATCACCAAGGGAGACTGAGGGGAAACTTCCCCCTTGTTGAAGCAGGAAGGCATTGCTTAACCAGTCAAACACATGGTAGAGCATTTTGATCTAACAAAATGTCATGTGCCTGCCAAATACATGAGAAAATGTTTCTCTTAAGTGGGAGAGTGGCAAAGTATCTCCTGAAGACATTGGAGAGAGAGACCATTAAAGCGTGACTGGACCCTCAATAGTATTCCAAAGAGAGAGAGTGAAAAGTTCTGTTCAGCAAGGTTTTGCCCTGATGAATGTAAACCAGTCCATGTGGAGATACAGGGAGACAGAATCCCTTATACAAGAAGAGGAACCTTTCAGATTTAATCTAGGTATTTGCAGATAAAGTCCGGTTTCCTCATCCTTTCCTCATCAGTGCCTTTAGCTGTATTATCTTTTAAGAGTGCTGCATGTACTTTATTTGCATTTTATGCAGTTAAAAGCATTTCCAAAGAGACTTACTAACTACCATGCATTCTTAATCTGGGAATAGTGAAAACTTGTAAAGAAGAGTGCTGGGGCACCTAATCTCATGCTCCTGCTACTTCACATGTTGAGGGGTTTTGGGCTTTTTTAGATATCCACAGACTTCAAGAGTGAGCTCTTCATTCAGGAGCTGATACAACAGAGAACAGGACAACAAATGTCTTTCAGTGGTCAGTGCACTGGGATACTGGCAAATACAGCTGAATCAAGTATTTAGGCAGCTACATATTAGAGTAGCCCTTTTATTCTATACATGTTTCACAGAATTTCTTATTTTATCAGCAATTCATGGAGAAATATGAAACTCAAGGATATTGGAAGGTTTACCTCCTTTTAATACACAGTATGCATATTAGAAATAAAGAGATGCAGGAAGACTAAAGGATTTGCCAGACACAGCAAAGAAATGCTATTGCAAGAAGTGAACCCAAACTATTGTATGCAGGTGCTGTACATCATCCACAAACTTAATATTTTCTGTCTGTGATGTCAAACATTTTAAAGCATAAAATGTCTCCTAAGATGATTTGGTGTGAGTGAACACTGTGGAAAGAAAGGGTATTATTTATGTTCATAAGATTCTAAATGCATCTCTTTTCATGCCTGAACAGGTCTGACACTTGATGAGACTGAATCAGACGATGCTGTCAGACAGACTTCACAGGTAAAAGTTTTGTGATCTCTGGGGTGTTGCATCTCTGAGGTGATTTGTGATGTTAATGGAAGGATCACAGTAGATAGTGCAGTACAAAGCATGTGCCCTGCCTGGAGACTGGCTATTTTCACAAAGACCAAGAGACATATTTGCTAAATGCAAAGATGTGTTACCATATTCTGTTCATCAGAACTGACACTATTTCAAAGTTCTGAACTCAACAAATCTTGGAAAACAGCTTATAATTATATCTCAGATCTTTTACAATACTTATCTATAGATTGACTCACTATGGGAAAGTGTTCACCAGTTTTATCTTTTATCTGAACAAGTACGTTAAGATACAGTAGGCTGAAATCATACCACTGTAAATTCACATATTTCCTCATATTCACAAGAAAATAAACAGATTTAGATATGACAATTATCAAGTTAAAAGAATAGTAAACCTCTGACAAATAGACTACAGCAATACTACTACCTACAAAATCCATCAGTCACCAGAGTAGGCAGAGCTCTGACATGCCAAGGTAAGCTTTCTTCCACCAAACTGCTGATGCAGTTCTCTGTTGACCTTACAGAACTCTGCCATAGATTGGCAGATTTTTTCATTGCTCTGAATTGACTGCTGAAAACAACTTTTTCTGTCAATTTGGTTCTTGGTTTCTCTGCTGAGAGTATCAACTCAGTGGGCAAATATTCTGAATTATGCCACTGTGATTTTCTGGTGCATGAATTTATTACTTCCCCGGCTTCTAGCAACTCCTTTCACTGCAGGCCACCAAAAGCTGTAAAGATGAGCCACTAGAGAGTCAATATTTTTTAATCTGATACATATCACCAACTCCAAGCATGAAATAATTCTACATTACAGTTAAAACTTTATAAAGCACAAGATCAAAATATTCTTATGGGGTACTTCACATGCTTGACCTGAATCTCATTAAACATGAGTAGACAGAGACATGAGGAATGCCATGGAACTAACTATTGAGGTAGCACTCACACTACCAAATGATGTAGGTGGATGTATCAAATCAGCTCCCAGCTAAATCTCCACTGCTACCTTGATAAACAACTTATTCTTGGAGATTTTGGCAGCCTCACCTGGTTACATCAACGAATCATACTGAACAGCTGCTTGATTTTTTACTGATTTCCCAGAGTGTATATTTGAAGCAGCAATTTTAGTGATAGTTCTTCAGAGTGGAAACGCAGGGCAAAGAAAAAACTTTTCTTATGAAGAGGGATTCAAGTGGTCACACTCTAACGAGCTGAATTCAAGGGATTTTTGCTACTGAAACAAGAAAATCTTTGCAGAAAATCTGTAGTTTTGGGGGAAATGCAAATGGTTTCAAATACATTATCTGCTTTACCAGAAATTTGAACTACTTCAAATTCCAGCACCTGACTGTTAGCAGATCTCAAAATAGGTATCTTATCTTAAACCTAGCCTATTTGTGACAGCTGTCATATTTGCTGACATACCAGAGGTTGAACTGTGGAGCTGTTGAAGAAAAAAAAAAAAAAAAAAAAAAAAAAAGAAGGCTGATACAGTCTGAGCTAATAATCCCTAGATTGTGCAGCAAGCAGAGTTTTTCTGGGCAAATGATAAAGCAAGTTAGGCAATTAGTTGTTAGCAGTAGATATGGTGATATGACTTCTACAGGAGAGTAAAACTGCTAACATTCAAGTAACTTGAATGGAAAAATCAGTGTACTTATACTTTTGTGGAGTATCATAAGGAATTAATGACAGAAATGGTTGCTGAATAAACTGCGTTTTGAGATTAAACATAATTTTTAATCTGACTTCCAAAAAACATGAAGCATGGAAAGTAATCAAAATTCCACATGCAAGAAAAACACACGGTTGCAGCAGAAACTGCCACTGGATAAAAGGCAGAGAAAGGTGCAAGAAAAAGAATGCTTTACCACAGAAAAATAAGCATCTTTTGACAGACTTCATCCAAAGAGTCTTCGATATATGTAAAACCATAATATCTATTATGCAAGCAAATTGCATTTAAAACATTGATATATCAATGGAAAATGCATTGTCTCTATAACGAGCAATAAGTAGAGACTTGCACTTCAATGATCACAATAAAATACACTGAAATGAAGGACTTTCCATAAGAAAGCTCCCTACACCCAAACTTTTATGCCCCACAGAAACATTAGGCAAATCTAAACACTGCAGATCACATAAATTCATCTACCAAACTCTGGAGGAAAGCTGCCAGGACCAAGAGGAAACATTTATTTATTCTATACAAACACAAATAAGATAATAGGGAAAACACTGTAAAACAAATATTTTCTTGATTTCAATCATCTGATAGGCAACAGTTCCCATTTGTATCAGTATGAAAAAAAGCAAAATCAAAAGCCAGAGCCATACATCCTTTTCAAATACTAACCAAAAAGATAATTTAATACAAACTGGTAGAGATCATTCCTGATTTCTTGCTCATTTAATAGAAGCTCTATTATCCTACAGTTACTTAATTATAACCTAGTTCTTTAAATAATTGAAAAGGTCTCAATATTCTACCCCAGAAGTTAGTATTCCAGGATTTTCTATTGGTGCATCATTTCATTTCTGGACAAAGACATATGTTCTAAGTTGATGAAACAGCTGTAAATAAGAAACCTCTGTGATAAGTATTCTGGTACTATAATTGGTCTACAAACTAAGATTTTCAGTAATACTGATTTATTTTTAGAATGGAAGACGATTTAATTTGACAAGTAATTTCATTTTTGTACAGTATTTAGGAGTTGAGAAATGTAGCCATTTACTTTTTCTGATATTCATGCAAAGATCTATTTTCAAGTACAAAGAAAATTAGTACACACCTACTTTATCAGCATTCTATGAACAACTTAAAGTTCCATTTACTTTAAGTAAATGCTTTAAGATTTCTTTAAAATTGAATTGTGTAATTCTTAATTGCAACATTTGGATTTCACTGCTTCCTTCAGAGGACTTTCACTTAATACCTCTTGCTCTGCTTTAAATGCTAAAAAGATGGGTTTTATGTATTTACTCTTCGTTTGCAGATTTGCAGCTAAGATGTTGAGTTGCTCAAAAGGGAAATTTGAGACTAAGTAAAGTAGTGGAAAAAACAGCATTGTTTTCTCCCTTAGGAATTCTGACTTCTAATGAATGCAATACATTCAGAGCTGCTTCCCTCCTTATAGAAAGCCAGGGGTTTAGGAATTTACAGCTTTGCAAAAAATAAATTAGCTCAGAATTTAAGCTGAAAAATCACACTGTGGCATGTGATGTCAGGTTGCAGCAGTCTTACTTTATTCTATGATACAATTCACCAGGATTGACACAATCCAAAGTGACTTTGCACACTATAATATATCAGCTAACAAACCTGAAAAAAAATATTTTTGTCAAAATTGTATCTTAGACAAATGCACCTTGAAGAACAAGAATTTACTACCTTGATAAAGGAAACTACAAACAAGGATCCAGCTAAAATGTTTATAAACAATACAATAACAATATATGCACTAGAGACTGCTAGGGATTTTATTATTTCTCAATGTCATTTACACATTCTACTGCAAAGCTCATGTGTCTGTCATCTGCCAACTACTTTCATACACATGAAGCCAATGAAAATCTAACCCTATAGAAACACAAGCTCATATACCCAACACACATGTGCACCCCTACTTTCCTAAACTGATCAAAAGTTGTTTCTCCAGGTAAGGACCGAGATCAAATATCACCTAAAATCCCTTCTCCTATTAATGGAGTTCCTACATACCTCATACACAAAGGCTATTTGGAAATTCCACAATACCATTTCCCTTGCTATAGTAGGCTTCTTGCTCACTGATTTTTGAAACAGGGACCTTATTTTCCTCTTATCTCTTTGTGATACTGACTGTACTTAAATAAAGGCAGCAGGCATAATGCAGAGACAAGAATAAGGTGCACAGGAGGGCTCTTCAGTCAAAACAGCATCATGCATACCCAGTTAAAACGTTAATTGATGCATTATAACACTAGCCAAATATTTCTGTTCTTTTATTTCTTCTCATGCAAAGGGTTTCTTTGTGTCCTCCCTCAACCTCAACCCAGAATTTCTCCAATTATAAAGCTCAACTGAAGCAAAATTCAAAGTTTGCATATTAGCACAGACTGTGATTCCATTGCAGGTAGGTGTAATGGGCATCAGGTCCAATGTTGAGATGAATTGTGTTTGACATTTTTCAGGGACATTCTTGCACATCTGAATTGCAGAATGAGCTCTGTGCCAGCTTAATTCAATTGATAATAGAGGCTTCATACTGACCACGACACATTTCACATGTACAATCATTTAAGCACAATGGCAGTTTCTTCATATAATATTTCTGGAAATGCAATGACTTAGAGATTATATAAGAATATGTATGATACACTACAAGGTTAAAATCTAAGCTTTATCTTTAGCCTTCTTGGGAAACAGCTATTTTTATGCATCTAGCAGGCCTTTCATGATTAATTTTAAAAACAAATATAACCTCCATGCTGCTGAGTGGCTAAATGTACTCAGCAAGAGGTGGAATTTGCCCGATATTTTCAGATATGCACTCCACATATGTGGAAAGACAGGAAACAATGGTATTTTCTATAATCTATCTGGACTCAGTGGAAACTGTCCTATATAACATCTCAAATGCCAGCCATAATCTCAACATCTGTAATTAATCAATCAATACTTACTTTTAATAAGAAAATAAGAAACCATTTTCCATATAGCCTCAAAAAAGAAAGCATTTAATTCTACAGAATGATATGCCTTTTAAGTTGCTATCCCTAACTTTACTCCCACCTGTAAAACCAGAAAATGTACCAATATTTCATGCATTGCAGTGTAAAATTTTAGAATCAGATTAGAAAACATAGTTGCCATGGCACCTGAGGACTATACTTTCATGCAAAGGAATTTAACAGATTTAAAAGAATTGAACCTTACAGCAGGCATGGTATAATTTTTAGATAAAATTAAGCAGCTGCAAGGATATTTCCAGCTCAGGCTGGTGGCTGGATGGCTTCTTATTCTCTATTTCAGGAAGCTGCATCTCTGTATCTAGAACTGCTTCAAACTCTCTCTAAGGGCTGAAATGTTCCTAGAGTGCAATCTTTATGTTATTTGAGTCAATGGGGTTTTGCCACTGACTTCAAGCAAGACAAGATTTCCCCTTAGCTCTTTGAAGATGGAAGGAAAAAAGAGACATTTAGGGAGAAGAATGATCTCAAGCCAAGATCAGGTGAAACCACAGTACAGTATTGCATCTTCACTCTTAATGTTCACAGTCTTTTTTTATGAAAAAGCTGCTCTCTGGATCTCCTGAACTAAATTTATAGGAAAAGGTTCACAGATAAATTAGGTTAAATTCTATTTCCTGGTACTGGTGTAGATTTTGTATACCTTATTTTCTTTGCCCAGAGGCATCACTAAGGAAAGAGAAGAACAAAGTAACGTTTTTGGGTTTTTTTTAAAATTTCCTCTGAAAATAGAAGTCAGAAATAACAGGAACTGGGGAGGGAGGGGGGAAGTGGGTGGAGGGTGGAGGTTTTCCATACCATTTTGGACTAAAAAATGGCATCTTTTTGTATCATTCTTACAGAAACATTGCATTGAAGAGCTCCTTCTTCCGAATCATTGGTATTTCTTTCACAGAGACATCTGAGTTGCCCAGGAAAAATCTGCTCCTTTGACAACTAAGAACCACCTCATTGGACTATTAAATTACTCTTGAGAAGTCCTGGCTAGGCTTTCAAATTGTTTGACACTTACTATTTTCTGTTCTGGCAGCTGAATGAGTAGTCAAGAGAGCAAGCTGGTCAGTTTTCCAGATTTTTTTTAACCTGGTCAAAAGACCATAGTTCAATGCTTTTTAGAACTTAATCATTTCAGCATGACTAAATAATAGAAAAGTTGTTTTAAAAAAATCTGTCCCCAGCAGTTTGGTCTCTGCAATTTCTGTATCTTGGCCTGTGAGTGCTTTGATATCAAGAGCTGAATCTGAACATGAAAAGCAGTCTCCTATTTTGCAGTGCCATGAAGAGGCAGTGCTCTGCCTCCTGCTGCACTTCTTCATTACCTGATTTCTGTGCTCATCCAAGAGGAGCAGATGTGGCCAATATGCAGCTACTAAAAGGGAAAGTGGCAACAGCTTCCTCAGCTTCTTTCGATGCTTCAGTGAGATTATTTAATCTAAAAGACACACTCCTAAAACAGTCTTCAGATCATGTCATATACCACAGAGGGTTTCACACACTAAAAGAAATTCAGAAAAAAAGCAAGCCAACAAACCTGCCCCAGACAGGTGACTTGATTGCTGTTATTCTGCAGCCCAACGGGATTGCTGAGCATGAGAAAAGATAAAGAAGCCCTTTGTAGATACTCACAGTGACACAGCACATGTGTATGCACATCATGTAACATCTTTCACTTCTTTATCCTCTGCTGCTGGAGTTTAGTTTTGAAGGAATTATCTTACCTTATAAAACAGAGGATTGCCAGTGGTTAAAGTAAGGCTTCTAGGCAGTGATAACTTCCTTTAAAAGTAATACCTTAACAGGTAAAAAGAGAAACAAAACAAAACAAAAATTTAAAAAAAAAAAAAAAAATTATTAGAGGAACTGAAGAGTCCCATTCCTTCAATTAAACATTCTATTTTGCAGGGAAAACTGGGTATTGTGTTGGGACAGTAGTGTAATACCTTGCATCAAGTTGCTGAGGCAATCTCCTGGTACCAAATATGAAGGGCTGGGTTCTTCACTGTTCAGATGTTTCACCCCCACTTCTCAGAGCCAGGACCCACAGAGCCACCTTCTGCTCTCCTCTGCCTTCTCCATCAGGGAGGCAGAAGGTGAGAAACTGGAACAACCACCCGTAGCCACCAGCCCCTGCAGTATGTTAGGGCTCATTAGAGCACATTTGCACAGAAAATCACCCTCATTTTATATATTGCTTGCTATGACTGGAATACCCACTAGTCAAGGAAAGAAGACACAAGATGGCACTGCCTTGCACACTGTGTCTGCTCTGAGGCCATGCCAAAACTTGGGATTTCTAATTTGTTTCCAGGTTGCAAGGACAGGATAGTGGCCGTTGCTGCCTGGTGCCTACCCCTGCAAATTCAGCAAGGGGTGATGCAGGGGGGGAAACCCAATGAGTGTTTGCTCTGGGAAAGCCCTTCCCTTGCTGCTTATTTTCTAGAACTTTTTTCCCTGCTGTTTTCCAGCTGGATTGTTCTGTCTGCATATGAAAAGCTGCAGAGCTTCTGCCAGCCAGAAACCAAGGTCCTGGGCTAGTTGCCTCCTAGCAATGCAGTGCTAAGCAGCTGCTCCAGTCTCTGTGCAGAACCAGCACTGATGGGACAAGGAGGAGATGGAGTTGTGACAGGGATCAGCTGCAGGGCCTCATTTGCAGCAGGACAGGAGCTTATCTGAGGTTTTTAAGGTGCTGTAAGAATATTCCATATCCAAAAAAAAAAAAAAAAAAAAAAAAAAAAAAAAAAAACTTATTTAAGGGTGACTTATTTAGGAATTGAACTGGAGATGAAAAAATGTTTCTTGGATTCACCAGAACAGATGAGGTATCATTGAGACTATTTTTGAAGGAATCACCTATTTTGATGTCTTATGTCTTATTTTTGAAGATTTCATAACTCCTTTTTATGGAAAGTGAAGTAGATTGACACAGTGGAACTTCAGTAATATCAAAGAAATTACTGCTGATTTTGACAGTACAGAGCTTCCATTTGTAGCAGGCAGGGAGGGTAAATATAGTAAGTTATCAACAAAGAAATAATGCCTGTCTGCAGTCCATGAATTCTCCTTTTACTCAAGCATCTCTTCGTGCATTTCACTCAAACCCCTACTGTTTGTATGGATGAGAAAGAGAATCAGACTTACATTTCTGGTTCTAATTAGTAAGGCTACAATAATGAGATACTTGATTTTCAGGGAAAGGAAACAAACATTTCAATTTCTACTCATCTTTTTCTTTTCCTTGTTACGACTCAGCCTACTCAGAAAAGTTATATAAGGTTCAAACAGTTTAATTCCATTCTGAAGAATTCATTCAGCAACACTTAAAGAGTTATACCATTAGCTCTTCATTTTACCCAATACATTTCTTATTAAACGTAATCTATCATAGGGCATAATGATTATTAAAATCTAAGCAATAGAAGCTTTAGAATAAATGAACTGGCACACTTGACTAACCTTGAAACCTGCTTTCTAGATTAAAAATGCTTTTTTGCCATGAACAATTCAGTCACTTCATTTTCCTTATGTTCTTCATATCTGAATTGTGTTTCTTGCTTTCCTCTCACATTCTTGATTCTATTCAAACACACCAAATCATTCTGAGCACAATGAATGTACAACTGATCACTTACTTTCAAGCCATTAACAACGATCTCATCCTTGCACTGATGTGCTCAAAACTTCACCAGTGAACACAGAAAATCTATGCTTATGTAAACACTGAGAATTTTATAATATATTTATCTAGATGGTATATTTTAAATTTTTACCTAAAGAAATTTACTCTTTACTTGGCTCCAATTTTAATGCTGACCTCTAAGTTTAAAACTGAATAATTTAGCATATTTAAATTAAGATACCACAGGTACAGATTACTATGCTTAGTAACTACAGTATAGTGTGGACTGTGACAACAGCCCAGAATAAAAAAAATTCTATTCCAACAAAAACTGGTTTTCCTATTGGAAAAAGGGGAAAAAATGCCATCAAACCAGGAAATGACTTGCAATAAAATATTACCAAATGTTTATAATTTACAGGACACAGGAAAGGGATATTAAAATGAAGATAAAATTAATAAGGCATAAAAATGCAACCTAGTGGTAAAAGAAAGGAGGGAAGAAACAAAACAGAAAGAAAAAAGAAAATGACTACATGATTTGCATATACACAAAACCAAAAGGTAAGCAACAAAAATGAATCATCTTTAAAAGGCTACTTGAGTCAAAACACTTAGCAAAATCAATGTAAAGCCACTTTTAGTCCAAACAGACTTGAAAAGGAATAAAATATAGATTGATAAAAAAAAAAGGATTACAAATAATAGGCTATGTATATATAACACCCTTGCCTGTTTTTTTTTAAATTGCCTTTGACAGCTAGAGCAAACAACATAGATCACAGCATTGCAGGTGACTGCAGAGAAATTTTTTCCTATAAGGAAAGCTTTCAAGTCTGTTAATTCATCTAATTAGAAAAATGAACTGTTTTACCAGAGATGAGCACAAAAACCTTTGATATTCTGAAACTGCATAGAGTGTACTGTGTGTTTCTAGTGGGTACACAGATTCACACTCCACAAACAAGGTTGGTGTGGTTATTAGGAGATAATTGTTACAGTACATGCAGACAAATATAGGACCAAAACTCCTTCCTGCAGGAAGTTGAAATCCTCTGGTTTCCAGTGGAAAGAGGCCTTGGAAAGAGGCCTCCCCATTTTTTCCTTCCATCTCCAGCAAAGAGAAATGGGCACAGCTGATAGAGGAGAGCAGTGTATCCTGTTACACTGCTTGTATCCCTAAATTAGTGTATTCTTACAAATGCAATTTTTTTTCCTTGCAAAGATGGGGAATAGCTAGAAGCAATAGATCCAGGTAGCTATAAGTCTTATTTTTAGTCATTGTTGCTCTTCCAGCTTCTCTAGCTGCTACTTCCAAGCCCTGATGCATACTGGTGTGCAAGAGAAGTGTATAAAGCATGAAGAGTAAAATGCAACACCCTCTCTACCCCCTCTTTTCGATGTACAAATCAGGGACTTTGGCTGGGTATAGGATGAGAATGGTTATTTTGAAATGAAAGGAGGGGAAGAAATCATAGGAGGCTGGGTCAGGGCTTGTCTTTTTAAAAGCTACAGTTCTTCACATGCTCCTATCTTAGAGGATACAATTATTTGTTCATTTCCAGAGATTTACATTCTTCCCTGGATATAAATTCTCCTTTTATTTTACACTAAGTCCCAGCTTATTTGCAAGTCCATGTAGACAGCTGATTCCTGGCACTATCTGGCCAAACAATGACTAATTGTTACTGACTTCCCAGATGGTCACTCTAATAACTGGAGAAGGGCAACCAACCCAGCAATCAGGTTTCATTTAGTTGAAGACAGCACAACAGCTGTCTTTTTCTTTTCTACACACTGAAGCAGAGCTTTCTGTTGTTCCAGTACTCTCTTGAGCATGCAGCAAATAGAGCTCCAATGAGCTGGAAAGTCCTGCTTTAGATAACACTTTAAGGGGGAGTTCTCATACACTTCTCTTCCTTTCACATTAATCTGCATTTCTGACCACTACAGTTGAACAGTAACTTTTAATTGTAAAAGGGAATTAAAAGCATGTGTTATCTCCAGTCTACTTAAAGCATTTGAGTTTAAAGGCAAGCATCTTATGAGTATCCAAAAATCACACAGAAAGCAATAATATTCTCTGCAAATTGACAACAGTTCAGTTAGTTCTCACACGGCTCAGGATGTGCTAGTTAGTTCCCAAAACTGACAGCACAAGGACTTGGTAAAATAGTCAGGTGGTATCTCAGGTGTGTAATGAACAGAAAATCAAGATTCAAATTTCAGCCACACAGAAGCTGTGATACCAAGGGTGGACATAAAAGCATTTTTAACTTTAAGCATGAATTGCAGTGGATTCTATAAACTTTTTCCACCAGGGCCAGAAAAACTCAAAACCTAGTCCAATTAGCTGTCCTTTATAACACACACACACCAGAAAAAAAAAAAATAAAAAATTACAGGGACCAGGAAGGCATTCACTGTGTTTGTTCCTGCAGCTCCTGATATCATTCTTCAAGAAAGGTATAGGCAGCTCAAATGGACAGGCTTCTCCTGAAGAATATTACAACAGTGGAAACCATGAAAGGTCAGACCTTTGCCTGGTACTAACTATTCTGGTTTTAAGGACAAATAAGTCAAAGGAAACTTTGAGGCAGTCTGGCACATGCTCTGGTAAAACACTGAAAACTGATGTTCCCCCTGAACCACTTTGGCCACAGCAGATTAAAACTCAACTGCTCATTTGAACCTAAGCAGAAAATAGTTTATATCCTAAATATACCTTCTGAGTGTGTCACAGTTCCTGACTTCCAAACTGAGTACACTTCAGCGAAGTGCTCATGTCAAAGTTATCAGCTACTGAGTTTAAAATCAACTCAGGTAAGCAATCTGATCTGAGTTTCAATGTGTCTCGTTTCTTTTGGTTGCTCATTCACCCAGGAGCAGCAGGCTGAATACATGCATAGCAGGAGACACGAGATACACACTTCAGAGAACTGAGGGAAGAAGAGCTTGTTCACAAGTACAGCTTCACAGAATCTTGCCAGCCACCCCAGTCCTCATCACGTTGAGCTACTCCATCTGAAGAGCTGGCTGGGAGTGGTGCTGGCAACAAAAGCCCAGGCTGCTGCCCCACAGCTGGGGTTTAGATTCCCTTGCAAGCCCTGTAACAGCAGAGTTCCTCTACTAATCACATAACACACATAATACAGCTCTACCACTGGAAACCATCCCCTGTAACAAGTCTCCTGTGACCTACCCTACATTAGCCATTTGCAGAACAATTACAATAGTAAATGCTACAAATAGCTGATCCCAGTACACAGCTCCCTCTTTGTTTCTTTTCTTCCCTAATAATGTCAGACTAGTGAAGTTTCTGCATCTGGGTCTGAAGAGTGTTTCAATCATGTCCTCAGGTGGGGCGAAGAATGCAACCCAAGGGTGTGTGGATTTTCATCATGACTGGAACTGAATGTGAAATCTTCAACTTAGAATATGAACCTGTACTTGCTGGACTAAGAGCATGGGAATGTGAAGATTCAGCACCTCGATAGACTGGGTGTAGAAAGGGCACTTAACACATGGTTGTAAGTTGCTGCACTTCAGCAGACTGTTAATGCCCAATAAATATTTATTTCTTTAAAAACATCTCCAAGTAGGAGCCTAACTCAAGCCAAACATATCTGGATCTGAATATGAGCATACCCTAATACAGTGTTTTCATTTTTAAATTATACATTGCATTCAGGATTTTAGAATACATCAAAAATTCTCTTTGTTAGCTTGGATTAATATTTTAAAGCTGGAAGTTTGACAAGGAGACAAAAGGAGCATTGTAGCAGATTAAACTAAAAACACCCTTGCCACATTAAAATAGCTTTTAAAAATAAAGGGACAGCTGTTCACAGGATGAAAAGAAGTCAGAACAAATGAAACAACTACATGATGTCTTGATAGCCTGATATACACACTCCAACACCACAGATCTCTCTCTTTGTACAATATTTATATTTGTTTCTCAGTAAAATTAACTGTGTTCCTATTACTCCTTTCCATTTATGACTTGGTTTCAGAACAGCTCCCAGACTCCCTCCACATCTGAGTTTTGGTTTCAAGCATGATAGGGAAGAAAAAGAACACCCGTGCCCTGCAAAAGAACAGCATGTTCGTGCAGAATACACACTAATGAGAGGTCAGGCCACCTTTTTTTTTTTTTTTTTTCCTTTTAGAAATAGTCTGAACATTGATACATTTTCTAATTTTATTTCCACAACAAAAGAAAAGTTAAGATTTTCTGCAAGCTCCTTTGGATAAACAAAATAATATATATTCTACCTTTGACTATATATGATTGTCTAAGGGAATCATACAGACACCTGCACTCCAGCTAAGGATAGCTCGTGGCACAGAGGCCACTCCGCTGCTAAAAGCTAATGCACAGACAAGCACAACTGCAAGCCATTGAGAAAAATTAAAAGGTTTTCTGAGATGTTGTTAGGCCAAAAACAAACCACAATTTCCTCAAATTGACTAGATAAATGGTTTGATTTTGGATCTCAGTCCACCCCTGCAGCTTCCTCAAAACAGGTATCTTTGTTAGCTCTAAATCCTATGCATGTCACATGTGAGTGAGGTAAGGAAAAGTGTTATTGTAACAGGAAGAAAACCTGAGAACTTGGCTGCTTCCCCCATCTCAATTTGAACTCCAAGCACAGGAAAATGTCTTCTAAAAGGTGTCAATTGACTCACCAGAACCTGCAAATGGCCCTGACATTCATCATATAAACAATTCCACAAATGGTTATCAGACACTCATGCAAAGCACGTGCATCCTTCTGTATTCACTGCATCTCAGTCATATCCATAGCAGAGTCCTACCACCACACAACTGTCAGCAGCACAGCTGAGCCTCCTTGGATCGTGGAATTACTGTTCCTGCAAGTGCAGTTCTCTGGGGATTTTCCCACAGGAAGGAGGGAATTGCCTATTCTCTGTCTTGAGGCCTCCTCCTGTCCCAGCAGCTGGCTGACAGTGGGGGGGTAAAGATGTCCTCCCCATCTTTTCCTTCCATCTCCAGCAAGGAGAAATGGGCACAGCTGATAGAGGAGAGCAGGTTGTCTTTAGCACAGCGCTAGGGTGAACCCTCACTGGCTGTGAAGTATTGCAGGTACCCTCCTGTACCACACTGTTGAGTTGTCACAGGTGGTCATAACCCCCACAGCAAGAAGACAGACTGGTCTGGAGAGCTCCATAAATAAAACCACAAACTAGGAAGGCAAGACTGTGTGAACCTATACTGTAAGGTGTTGGTATCCTCTCCCAGTGCTGGGATCCCCAGGGGTTGCCTGCACTGCCCTGCACTATAGGTGAGACAGGACGTTTTGCAGAGAAGAAAAGTATGACAAGACAAGGATAACTTGAACATTCAAAAATAGATAAGGGCCTCAATTCTGTGTCTTGCCTTAAGATAAGAAAAGGCAGTGCTTAAAAGACTTGAGGCTTTCATCTGCTCCCAGAGATCCATGTGTTATTCAGGCAGTACAGGTGTATTGGCCTATGTGCTGTAATTCATAGTAAAAGGGTTTCTATTCTGTCTGCACTAAGCAACATTTCATCTGAAGTTTACCCTTCAGAAACACACTATTTTGTCTGCTTGCAAAATTACCACTTAGAATATTGATCCATGCAGACAGTGTTTTGCTCTGAACTTATTCATTAGAAAAGATTAAAATGGCAACAGAAGAAAAAACCAAAGAAGCCAGAACACTTTGGAGTATATAAGCAGTGTGTTAGAAATTAAGTACCACAAAAATGAGTCATAGGGTAGAACAGATCGATGGTAAAATTCAAATTAATGCACTTGCAGCTAACAAGTGATCCAGAGATTCTGATTCTCACTGCAGGGCAAGTGCTATGCCATAGAGAACAAAATAAAAATGAATTTATCATACTGTTCTTCACTTTGAAGCCAAGTGTGAATACACGATAAAAAAAAAATGTATGAAGTTGGAAAATAAGATTAATGTAAAACAATTTTGCTTTCCTTTTTGTACTCCTGCTCACAGTGAAGCAATGCTAAAATATTATCTGTATTTGAACCAAGTTTCAAGAGCAATCTCTAGAGAAGTCTTGGAGGCAGAATGGAAAAACCCCTGGATTTCCTGCCTTGTATCTTGCTGGGACATCTCTGTCTGCAAATACCCTGCCTCAGCCAATAGCCAGCAGGAACCACACCTTATTACTGCCTCCAGGAGTAGGAAAGGTGCCTGTACACTTACATTTGCACTACCTGCAGCTACTTAAAACAAAGCACAGGTCCTAAATGTACACTGACACACAGGCAGATGCTGCTCCCAGAAGCCCAGTCCCAGGACAGGCCTGGCAGAAAAGAAAACCTGCAGAGGAATCTTTTCATAGGTGTTCCACATGCAAATAGGCAGAATCCTAAACCATGATCTTTCATTTAAAACAAACAAATGAATCAGCCCTTGTTTATTAATAACAGGCAGAAGAACTGATAAGTTCTTCACATACTTAAGCATAGTATAACTGGGGTTGGATGTGTGAATTTTCCACCACCAATTAAGTGTCACAGTCCTGCCACGTAGTTTGGGGAGTAATTCATTAGGCTGATAACCTAATGTGTGTATTTGACACACATTACACCATGCCAGGCTCATGAATCTCACTGATTCAGTGACTGCTTGAGTAAGGAACACATGATAAACATGTCAGGTTTTTGGACATATTTCCTAAACAGGATTGACAGAGTTGTTCTTTGTTATTTTCAGATAAAGCTTTTGTTAAACTATGTTAGAAACAAACAGCAGAGACAAAATGAATCCCAGACTTCTCTGTATCTGCTTTCTTCAGTTGAATGATAATATTGCATTGCTTCCTTTAGGGTCTTGTTCTACCTTGATGGTTTACAGTAATACTTCTTATGCCACTTCTAGAGTTGTTTGAAAATTTTTCAAAAGGCTTTTCATAAAACACAAAAAAAGGTGCACTAAGTGTAATTTGGCAAAAATGTAACAAAAAATAATTTGACTTGACTGTTTATTATGCAGGCAATTACATAAAGCAGCTTTAATATGTAAATACAGCTAAAGAAATTATTTGCACATTATGTAACTATAGATGTGAAAAAAAAAATTACATATTGTTCTAAAATACTAGATGCAGGGTTGCAGCTAGGAGAGGGGCCATTGTAATTGTTCATGCTTTATGTCCACAAAGTAAGAATTATTCCAACAGCATGTCCATACCTCTTGATTTAATCTGCACATTTCATCGCAACACAATGAAGCTTATCTATCACCTCTAGATATTTTGGAAGCTTCATCAACTAGTTCTGGTACGTCCTATCTGATTCCAATCACTGACCTTATTATATCAACCACTTCAGAAATGCGTTTCATTTCTTAAAAAGGCATTTTACTTCTAAGCAGAATTATTCTAAAGCCAGTTGTCATTTATCAGATCATGTTCTTTTCTATCACAACTGAAGAATATCTTTTTAATAAATTATTTTCCCAATTTTTTTTTTTCCAGAGGGAGACATTTTCTTAGTCAGTGCATTATGCAGGTTATAGATCATTCATACAGCTAGGCATAGTATAATAAACAGTTTAACTATGAACTTGAGTATGAAACAAAATGCTAGGTACAACCATCTCCAAAATTTGTAGGGTTCAAAAGTCTGGGGTTGCATTATAAATGCACTGTTGGCTATATTCAACTCTATTCATTTAATTCCAGGGAGAATACCTTAATTACAGTCATTGAACTAGAGACACTTATGAAAGAAGGTGGCTAAGAAAATAAATGAGAAGTCTTGATTCTTATATGCACTATAGAATATAAGAAACAACAAGTTAGATAAAGCTGAATGGAAACCATAACAACGCGGTTACACAATATTTGTGTTCCCTGTTTTTCTTTGTGACTAGGAATGTCCTGGTCTACCATACCCTGCTTATCCCAAATGTTTAACGTTTAATATACTTATGAAGGGGCACAAATGAAGCCATTGTACATCAACAATTTTTAATAAGACCACAGTTTGTCCATATGAAAAATCTATGCCCGTATATATTTTAAATCTGAAAATATAGAAAATACCTTAAAGAAAATCTAACAGAATTTCAGATTTCCTCTAGGCATCTTGATGTAAACACGCTTGTTCTGCATCACAAATAATACATTCAATCAATGTTCAGCCTTTGAAAAATCTTGAACAAAGTTTCTTTCAGAATGATCAGAGGCAATCACACTGTGGGTTGCTGCTTAAAAGCTTTTACAAGAGTGTTCACACCAGGATTCATGTGGCTTGAATACCTCCCATGGTTACCTTAGAAATTTAGTTATGTTGCTGGATATGCCCTATAGATACATTGGATAACATCTGGAGATGGTTATCCACAGAGAACAGGTCAGTTGCAGATACTGAGGCTAGAATACCACTTAGCAAGAAATTTTTTTAAGGAATTGAACAGCAACATTAGGCTAAGCAATTACAAAAGAAAAGCCAATATCTAACAAAAAAAATCTATTGCAAAGGGGGTTACATATGCAAAAAAAAAAGCAATGCAGTGCTTCTACAGCCAGGCTTCTACAGGTTTCCTTGAGTCTAACCCTACATTATCTTTTGGTTCAAGTTAGTAACAAAATACTCCTTCAGAGACCAAACTTGCTGCCTTTTGAAGAATACTAAGTCTAAGTTTGTATTTGTTTCAAAAACTGGCCACTCATCATGCAGCCTGCTGCTAAAATTTGCCAAAGTTCAGTTGAAAAACAAGCATGATCAGCACTCACTCACTTTAGGCTGATATAAAAGCAGAATTTAGCTCTGTGATGTTGCTGCAGTTGCCTACTGTAGTGCATAAAAATTATTGATCAATTTGCAGAACACTTGGAGAGACAGACAGAAGAACCGAGTATGAAATACACCCAGAAAAACATTACAGTTCCGCAGATGTTTTATCAGTGCATAGAAAGATAAATAGCATTTGTGTAACTTTACTATTAAACAATGATTTAAATATAGCTTGATTTAAGTAATAAAGAGAGAACTCTGGTATGGAGAAACGTCTTTAGAAAAGGAGTGCATATGATCTGGAAGAAAGCCGGCCTCAAAACTGCTATTCAGCTACAAAAATCTTTTTGGGTTTAAGGATAAAAGCATTATCAGTCCCTTTTGTACTTAAACTATTAAAAAAACTATGAAGAATATCCATAAACTTAAAATATCAAAACCAAAATCTTGACCATAAAAGGCAGGAACAGTGAATACTCCCCAGAGGTTAGGTTTGGCCGTGCCATTTTTTTTTTTTTTGCATGATAACCAAATGCTATGGGACCAACTGCAGAGTCCCATATTCAGACCCAGTTAGAGAAAAGTAATATATTTCATTCATTCTGTCTCAAATCAGCTTTATATAGCATCAAATACCCTACACATTCACCTATTACAGAAGTGACAAACACCTCCACAACAGAACAAATGCTCCACATGATAAAAAAATAAGTTTTCTGTCCAAGGAAACTTTTCCTAATAACTGACAGGAGCTGGATGTTTGCTAGCACGTGGGGGTAATAACTGCTTCACTTGGGCCCCAAGGGTATTTTTACACCCCTTAGCTCTTTATGTTTGCATTCATTTCAGATGTGACCTAGAAGGCTATACTTCTTGAAGTATCAGAACTGTATTTAGACAGCACAAAACCAAATGCTGACACAGACTTGACAGTTTTAGTTTATCAGAATAACCAATGTTGAATATTTAACATCTTTCCCCTACTCCAGACTTACACTTAGGTTGAAGGTGTGCTTTAAATAAAACACTAATGTGCATAAGGTGAGAAACACCTGATCAATGGTAGCTTCTTTTATGTCTCAACTATTTTGTTTTGTTTTGTTTTTTTCTCCAGGATACCTGTAGGTTGTAACCTCTTTGTATAATATACTGCTACTTTCTTCTGCTTTCAGGATTTTTTCGATTTCTTTTGAAGAAAAGCAATTTTTCATTACTTTTTGCCCAAAAGACAATCTTTTTCTTTTTTGTTTTCAATTAAACATTCTCAAAATTTCAAGTCTCTCTTTAACATGCTCATTTTCCTGATGTTTACTTCTTTGTTCATATCATGTGGAAATGAAGATTAAGATGAGTTAAATAATTCCTAACTTCTTTTTCTCCTATTAACCAACAGGAATTAGAAAAAAATATGTAATTTTTTCACCCTTTATAGAATAGTCTTTAAAACATCTAAAAATATTTAGAAACATCTTCTTGCATTTCACTGGGGAGAAAAAGCATTTGGCAGTACCCACTCAAAGAAATCTTGCCATTAAGAGTTACAGAAAAACTTCACTTATGACATACAATATGAAATAAATATCAACAGTCTCTATACATGCTGAAAAATGCCAGACAGAGCTAGCTTGAGGCTGCAATTAAACCCAGCACACATTACTCACAGCAGACATGATTCCTTTTGGTGAACAGGAAAACAAAAATTAAGATTGAGAAGGGGTAAGACAGCCAACAGATAAAACCATTCTCATTTGGGAACAGACCTGACAACTGTATCAGCATTCTTGAATCAGATAATGCATCCAGAATGCTTATGTTTCTTTTTTTTTTTTGTTTTTCCTCTAGGTTTTTTTTGGGGGGCAAGGACTCTCTGTGTTTCTCAACAACCCCCCTTGTTGTCCTACTCACATTTTCAACACTGAGTGGATCAGGTAGAGCAGAAAATCATTTCACCCCATGGAGGGCAAAGGTCAGAGAAAGAGATGTTACTGATAGGATTTTCCAGGTCATAGCTACAGCATCAAATTTTTAAAAACCTAAGTGAATTAGGTAAACACACTTAGCTTTCAACAGAAAGCTGAGCAGTTATAAAACACTAAAGTATTGAAACTAAGGCAAAGTAACCTCCTTGTCTGCACATGTTTAATACTAAACACAAAGACCTGTATGAGTATTAGCAAGATATTTGCTAATATCTATTAGCAAATCTAAATAGATCTCTAGATCTATTGCTCTCAGCTGACTGTATAAGGAGAATTTAGACAGCATAGAGTAGTGACAGCAGAATAACTGTCCCTGATTATGAATGAACTTCTATAACCTACTGATCCTCTGTTTTGGCTTTGTCATTTATGCAGGTGAAGATTATTTCTATTCTGTTTTAAGAGAAATGATAGCAAAGAACTTACCTAAAATTCTTGAATGCCTATAATTTTCTAGATAAAACATTATAAAAGAACTAAGGTGTGGGCTGAATAGGTAAAAGAGAAAAAAATAAATTGGTCTAGCAACATAGAAATGATGGCAAATGTAAGTTTAATATAAAACTAGATTAGAACAATTGAGAATCATGAGAGGCTGATTTATTATTTATATAGCACACTAAAAGTTATCTGTGAAGGAAATTGTGTAATATGCAGTAAATTAGACAAAGCTGCACCATAAATTGGGATTAAATCTTAAACTGTTTTTAATATTTAATATGCTATCATGACTCACATTTTCAATAATGGTTGTTCAAAGTTCAGGAAGAAGCTTGAAAGCAGAGAGAGTATAATAAGTTGTAAGACTTCAACTCCTGATTATACAAATTAAATCAGATAATCTCTTAATTGCCAAAACCAGGCAAACCTAGGATATGTCCATTGCTGAGGACCTGATGCAAAAATTAAAGAGAGTGCAAAAACTCCTGTTAAACTCAACAGACTTGAGATGACAGTAACTGCAAGTTGCATAACCATTACAGCTACATAAATTACATTTAAAAGAAATAATTACAAACTCATCTGGTTTCTTTTGAATAATTTTCTCAGTGAAGCACTGGCAAGATTCATGTGATGGGAAAAAAAAATGGCAAATTAGAAAAAAAATATCCCAGAGGAGCACTCAGAACTGTGCTGTTTTACTTTCACAGACAGAGCTGAAATTCAAGGGCTCATTTGGATTTCAAACTACACACTTAAGTAGGCAATACCTGGACATTAAGTGACACAACTTTTTTAAGTGTGCAGGGTGGAAGAAGGTAGATTCTTTTACATACTAGAATGCATTTCACAAGTTAAAACTAGTTCATCTGTGGAGTTTTTCTAATGCCTATATGGAATACAGACCTGAAAGATTTTGACCTGCTTTGCTTAGTCCTGGCTCAGACATTTATCATTTGCACTACTGTGAAAAAATGATTGTCTCACTTATGGTCTATGGCCTTAACACACTGTGCAAAGAAAATAAATCAAAGTCCTTGACCGAAATGGTTTATAACTGAAGATGTCAAACAACAGGGAAACAAAACCAGGGACAGTTCAAGGAAACCATGACACAGCTTGGGTCAGCAATTTAGTCAGTGGTCTCAGCACATTGGCAGCTGAACTCCTGCAAGGAGAGATTTAAAGAAGGAAATGCTTTGGGTTCATTGAGTGCTATAGAGAGTGTCAAGGGCAACATAGGAAAGGCATCAAAATACTACAAGGAATCTATGGGGGCAGTTGTCAGGCTGGGGAGAAAAGTCAAGCTACTAGAGGAAAAGTAGTAGCTTCTCTTCTTCACAGAGAGAAAACAATATTTGATTCACTGGAGTAGAAGGAAAGAATCATATAACCTTGTGTTTTTCATCTGACTTGAATAAGACATTTAGACATGCCACTGATTATATTTGCTCATTTATGACATCCACTCATTAAAACTCCACAATAGTACATCTAGATCGTATTTCCATCTGAATATCTCCCCTCCTAACTTTTATTTATTTCCATCCTTGTTACCAACATCTGAAAGCCAACAACAGTGTTTGGGAGTTGGAATTCTATAAAAGCATGGCCTGGCTAGACTGCTTGTCATTACTTGGCAAAACTGGTTAAAGATGTGATGGTATCTTTATTTCCCAACCTGCCTTTCCCTTTAAAACCAAGAGCTTTCTACTTATTTTCCACTACAGGTAAAGTGACAAAACAGTTTTAGGAATTAAGGTTTCCCATGAAAAATACACCATTCTCTTTCTGCCTTCTTGGAATCCATGGTTATCAGGTGCTATACATTTTCCAAAAAAATACTGTAACTCAAGGTTTATCGATTTCTAGAAAGTACAGGCTGCAGTGCAGACTATAGAAAAGACTGCTCTATTTCTTTTACCTGAAGATGTGGTTTTCAGAGGTAAATGATCATAAATTAAAATTCTAGACATTTTATTTTACTGCTGACTCTAGACTCAGTCCCAGGATAACAACTTACTAAACCATACCCAACAGCAGGATCTTCATAGCAATGAGGATGAGACCCACTTGTCACTTACAGAACAACTCCCCCCATAATTAACCATTTTAAAAGATATTCCTACTTATGAGGCTTTCTATGGTGCATGTCATCAGGCACGTCAGGGCTCCACCAACATCAATATTTGTCCAGACAAATCACACAGGGTACAAACCTCAATGTAGCTCTACCTCTACCTACTTCTGATGCACAAAACCAACATCACAGCCTCTTGTATGGGAGAAGAAACTCTGTGGGTGCTTCTGTGTTTGTTTGCTCCCCAGGCCAAAATCCATAAATCCCTCTCACTACAAATCAAATATGATAGGATAGACAAATAGTTCATTAAAGTGTTTTCAGGTGTGTCTCTCTATATGTTATTACCACATTATTGACAAAATATAGCTCAGATAAACATTAGCCAGCCTCCTTCTGGAAGAACACACTTCAAAAAATAATTCTGGTGCTGATTATAAAAAATAAAGATAATTTACTAAAAAAAAAAATCTCAGCAAGAACATAGTCAATCTTTATCATGATATAAAAACCATTATAATTTCCAGCTGGTATTACTTTTATGTGTTCCTTTCTTTCTTAATAGAATCTTGAATAAAAACTTGTCTGGCCAGACCTCGCTATTTTATTTCTTTTATTGTAACCATTAAATCAGCTTTCATTCCATTACTCTAATTGTGCCTGTGAGAAGCAACTGCCACCTTAAGGCACATAACCTAATTTAAAATGCTCACAGCTCATTCCACCTTAAAATATATTGCAGTACTTAGGATCAGCACAGCAGGTCAAGCTATACAGCAGCACTGTTAAGATCAGAGGACTTTTTGGCAGTTAAATCAGGAGAAAGACTGAGGCAATGTAAAAAACCTAACATTTCTCTTGCTTAAAAGATACACAGCAGTTGACATAACCATTTTTCATTTCTTCCTTAAGTGTCTCCAGAGCATCCTTTTTTAGGCAGAGATTTCTCACATAAGGAACATTTCTCGGCACGGCACACAAACAGCTAATTCACCAGGATGATTCTTACCATGGGGATTATACATGTAAAGAGCCCCCTTGCTGTGTTGTGAGAGAAGAACCCATAATGATGATATATATGTCTGTCTGTGCTATTTGTGTGGGCCCCTTCTCCTATTGTTTCTATCTTTCAATCTTTATCTCTTCTAAGCCTCCCTGTAAACTGCATATTACCTCCATTTTACTGATCAGGAACTGAGAGAAAAGCTAAGCAACTACCTAACATTGAATAGGAGTGAAAAGACAGAGCTGGGGTTTAAATTCAAGTCTCCTGATTTCTAGACAAATGTACCATATAAAAGATACTGTTGTACCTACTCCTCCTTTTCTTCCTCATTATATAGTTAACAGACTTGCCTATATTTCTGCATATATATTTCCTTGAGCTCATAGATTACAGCTACTGTAAGCAAGACCATAAGCTAAACACTGCTTGAACAGACAAGGTACAGCTCTTCATTAGCAAAACCTGCAATTACAAACCTAGAGCTTCTTCTAACATTGAATGAGGGGGCAAAACAACAATTACAGTATTTAATGTCTATGAAAAGACCAGCAGCACATCCTACCTGCCTTGCATTTGTTAACCAAAGACACTGATTAAGGACTAAGCAGCTGTTGGACTGCATATATACAATGGTAGGATCCACTTATGCTGTTGTTTTGGACATGAGAGAACAAGACAGGTCTCAGTGGGTCTTTACTAAAAGAAGTTAAAATATTAGTTTGGACATGTATGATGGTGTAACAGTTGTATAGATATACATTCTTTTTTCTGGATACCCCCACCACCAGGAAAAATACACTCTTGTTCAAATCTGTGTCCAAAAAAGGTGAAGTGTAGGTTTCAAGATTTCTTCAGAACTTTATTTTCTCAGATATTTTAAAATAATACTTTCCCTTCAAACAAGTCAGCATATTTTAAAAATTCTTCAGTTGAAGTATCATTGATGAAGTAGTCCGGGTTGAGGAACTTCACTATGTGATAAGAATGACTTAGCTGTTAGCTTAGCCATTCCTCAACGACAGTTTTCTGAAAACTCTGGTGCTGTTTTCCAAATGTAAATCAAAAGATTGAGTGGCATATGTTTATCCTGTTGTTATGAAATACTGAGTGTGCCTTCCTTTTCTCTGCATCAATAAAATTAGAAGTTTAAAATTTAGTATTCATGTACATTGGAACTTGAAAAAAGCACTAATTCAACCACATTAAAGAGGCATGTGCAGGCATAGATGCATATACATCAGCTTGATACATCTTTGGCATAACTTAACAATTTTGACATAGAAAACTGGGCACTGGAGACTCAGGGTTATTCCATCATCCAGACTATTAAATGCTTGCAGCATCAGGTTGTGGACTTCACATTATATTCAGAGCAGGAAGAGGCAAATTATCAGAATTCAGTATATATTTATTTGAATTCCTTAATACGAGGCGTCTGATTCTCAATTCCTGTTTTTAGACTTCAAATTGCTATGCCTAAGAGTGCCAAACATTGAAAATACTTTATCTAAACTTTCACTGGTTTCCCTAAAATATTACTGATTCCACCTTTACATCCCTTGATGAATATTTATTTTTACAAAGTGCAAGGCTCCAGGCAATAGAGTCACTAACCTGTTGCCTCCATGTGTACTTCAAGGGGGTTCAAAAAGCTGCTACAACTCTTCCATATCCACAGGATTGCCATAATCCTCCTTATCCAGCAGTGGGACACAGGCATCTTCTCTCTCCTATTTTACTGTGTCTTATGCGTGCTCAGTACATGCAATTTTAACACGGAATCTTCAGTAATAAAGTCAGTGGGTCATTAATTTTGAGTATCTTCCCTAGATCTTCTCTCTGAGCAGCTCTGGAGCTGAACATAAACATCTAATCCATAAGAGTTATTTTTAACATAAGGATTATGTATGGTAAGAAGTGTCACACGAGATCTTTGTGATGCCCTGATGGAATCAGGGTGTGTGTGGGAATGCTTATTTTAATGCTTATTGTTGGAATGCAAGTGAAAAAATACAGTTACCTGAAAAGGCAGATAAACCTGTGAGTCTATATTCAGGCAGAACTGGCAATCATGTCAGTAACTGGCTGATGGTTTCTGTGATGAAGTAGCTGGTTTTGTGCATATTGACAGCTTGCTTCTAAACTAAACTTTGTAGCCCAAGTCTCTAGCATGGTTAGAATTGCAGATGTGTGTTCTGAGAATTTGCAGTGGTTTCCAGAAAGATACTATATGATATTAGCACAGTTGGTTCTGAATTTTAAACCCAAATCTGATGTGCTATGACTCACAGCCTCAGGAAAGAATTAGATGAATAGCTCATAAGGGGAGAGACACTGACTGAATATCTTTATAGAGGAGATATTCTGAATAATAACCATTATCTCCATACCACAACCTTCTATTTTATTTAGGATATGGTGCGCTTCTACACAAGCAGAAAGTGCCACTCAGATAATCACATCTGAATTATCTTTAATATACCTAGAGAACCAAAAATCAATGAAACTGCAACAGCACAGCCCTCACTGATAGCTCGTTCTTTCAGTTCACACACAGGGGCCTCACTGACAGCCCTGGACAGTCCATTCTGAAATCTGAGCTGTCACAGCAACTCAATAATTGGTAGGTAAAAGCAAGCCCAGGTATCTCTGCTTGTGATGAAATCCTACCTCTCATTTCAGCATGGGTGTAATCTCAAATTAGATACTACACAATGAACCAGTATTTGTAATACAGAGGATATTTGCAACAGTGTCTCAAGCCAGCTGGCCTGTAATTTAGATAACAGGCATTTAATTTAGATGTACATTCTTCTTGTAGCTAAAGTACTTTATTTTATCTAAAAATGATAGGTAGCATGTGAATCTAGTCTCATGTATATCTGAGGGGAATTTCTGTAAACAAAAGCATCTTAATCACCCACAGCCTATGGTTATTACTGAACCTAGAGTGACATTATTTATCAAGGTTACCAGGTTCCATCATGGGGTAGGACTTGCATTTGGTACTCCTCTTGTTTCTAGAGGTCAGCAGGATAACTGACTTCAAGAACTTTAAGTAAACTGTCTCCAAAGAATTATAACAGGGAAGTGAACAACAGCTTGTAGAACTGCAAGTCTTGTGGTCCCATGTAAGTCAATCTGCTCCAAACAACACCATCATAATTCTTTCTGAATACCCAATAAATGTGCATCATGTTGTGATTAGAAATCACAAACCTTTTAACGACTGAAGAAGACACTGTTTTGCATAAGAAAGAGGTGCAGTTTCATGTGTCTATCTTTAATACCTAACCAGCTGGAACATGATGATTTAAGGCACATAACCCCTTGAAAGTAACATCAAAATAGTTCCGTTCATTCTACATTTCCAGAAGACGCCCACATCAACAATTAAATAGTAGCTGGATTGCAACTCTGACTTATCATGTGTGTTGTATTTTGTGCAGTGAGTGACCTTTCTTCCCCTTTCTGCCCCTTTCTTCCTCCCTCACATTTCTTTATCCCATTGTCTTAACAGATTCATTCAGCTTCTGAGTCAATCTTTGAGCATAATAAAATGACAATATTGAAATATTAATTCACTTGCATTCCACTTTCTGATCACAATTATTATGAGAGGGAGCTGCAATAAAAATAGTCACATTTTAACAAATATCTGGCACTACTTCTGGCTCTGTTCTTCTATATCCATGTCAGTGTTTCTGCACTAGACAAGGATGAGGTTGTGTGCTAGTGCTTGCAGATTTGGCTTATGAAAAAGCCTCCATAAATAGACTGTATCCTTTAAACATCAGTCTCTCTACTTCCCCACTGTGCATCATGCTTCATTTTTCACAAGGTGCAAAAAGAAGCTACTGATGATAATGTCCTTTTGCTCCTCTAGAAAAGAGGAAACTCTTAAGCCCCTCCAGCAAAATATGTCCCTATTTAATAAGCAACTGAATAAATGCAAACTCCATGGGGCTTTGCTTAATGGGAAAGCAAGTACTTCTGTTCACTGAAGCTGAAGAAAAAATGGATGCTAACTTAGGAACAACTCCTTTCTCTTGAAGTCCAGCTCTACACATATTCAGGATATAAGCTTGTGTTAAAAAATACAGTTTCACAAAAAAACCCTCCCCAAATTTCAGAATTTTTTCCTCCCTTTTGTGCATATGCTACCTTTTTAAATAGCATACACATACAATAAAATTAATAATATCAAGATTTCTTTGATTTATTTTTTCCATTTTTTCTTTTGTGATGCTGAATTTTGTAGCCATCCTTTAATTATTGCAAAGGTACAGAATGGAAAATGGAAAAACAAAGAAATGGAAACTGGAAGGAATACAGCACCAAGCAAATGGATCCCAGCACTTCAATAGCAGAAGGCAAAATCTAAAGGCCTTAGTAACAAACTAAATGTATTAAAACACTGTATGTATGTGTGTAGAAATATATATATATATATAGGCATATATATATATGTTTTCTCAGTAGGATGAAAGATTATTTCTCAACAGAAAGTAGTCTGGAGTGGAAAGACCTGACTGGCCCTATGAATACAGCAGTGCTAGTAAAGTAAACTGCAGGCTTTGCCAGTCCCATATAAACATCACTCAAATACTAAACTTCAAAACTTTTCTGCCATGCTACTCACCTAAACAGAATGATTGGTAAACATCTGCAAAGGCAGTTCTTGTTTCCCTGTAGAACCCTCAAAATCTTCAGTGTTGCAATGGACCTAACAAACACAATGACAGCTTGAATTGAATATCAACAGTGCTGCATTGCATCTGAAGAGATTTTGTCTCCTGGGTTACTCAAGCTCTTTGATAAGCATCTGTGATTTTTTTTTCCTCTCCTAAAAATGCAAGATTTAGGGAGAAAAGGCTGGATATTTTACTACCGTTCTTGGGTACAAAACACCTGAAACATGAACACAACAGCAGCAACACCTCAAAAACTCTTCTTACTGCACTGCCATAACTGAGAAGTTACAATGAGCTTCTCTCCTGAACCTAGAGGACAACCTTGAGAGTCCATACAACACCTACTGTTGACAGTGGTTGCCAAATGGCAATGTTCAGAAAATATTTCCTTCCAACTCTATCAGGCTGTTTGGATATTTATTTTGAGGGTCATGTCTCAAAGCTGCGGCGCTCAGAGAACAGACATTGTGTGGCACTGACATAAAGAGCTCCCCAGAGAAGTTTGGTTTCCGGAGCAAGGGGAAAACATTAACCTAAACCTTTGTAAGGGAAAAAATTAATGGTGATAAAGTGGTAACAAGATCTAGTTGGATAGAACTAATTATTCATGTTAGGGGACATGAGCAAGGGCTTGCTTTGTCAATAAGTACACTTACTGAAAGCAAGAAAGAGCAATAAGTCCAAATATGTGCTTGCTTAGGGGAAAGATTTTTCTAAACTCAATGTATGGAAACAATTAGACGAGAGAGAAAATTAGAATAGGAAAAATGGCACCAAGTCACTTGGAGTCACAGTATTAAAAAAAATGTAGATTCTCCTTATTGATGACATATGTAGTGGACTAAACCTCTTATTTTCTGATTGATCAATCTTATTTTACCACGGACATTTATTTTTGAGTCATGAATGACTGGATTCAATTAAAATATAAGCTCACCTGTCAATTAAATTAAAATAGAAACTCTCTTGACATTAAGAAAAAAACATTAAAGATCAATTACAACCAGAGGCTGGTATATTTAAAACTATTCATGTGCAGAAATAAAATATGCTTCATTACTGGATTAATATATAATGTGTGGTCACTATTGCCAGATTAGGGGTTAATTTAAAATAAGGGAAAAAAACATTGTTACAATAGTAGTAGTTAGAATAGTAACACCATGTGAATATGCAAGGGTATCAGAGATTATAGGCTGAATTAATAAGGCAATAGGACTTCATATCTATACTTAAAACCTACCAGTTCCTTCGCACCTTTGTTTACTTTAACTGCCATATCATTCAGTGCAGTGAAGCTTTGACATCTGCACTTAATGTAGCTTACTGAAATGGAACTTTTGTTACTTGTAAATATACGCATTCTTAGTGTCTGACTCACTTCTAGATTATTCCTCATTGCTGAAAGTAAAGAAAGATATTTGTTGATATATGTACTCCAAGTACAATGTTTCCTTATGTATTTGATATTGAAGTTGTACTAAAATATCTTTTAAATTTCCTTTGGAGGAAATAAATATTAACATTTCATGTCTTCTAATTCCTAGGATCCAAAGAAAATACAGTACCTCTAGGACAAATTCCCAAGGGGAGACTCTGGGTTACTGAGATCACCTACTTCAGCTTCAAGCAATATCTGCCTTTCCAGATTCCAGGACAAAGTCACATGTTGTACCCTTCAGCTGGTAAGGACCCATACTCATGGTGTGTGGATGCTTTCTTGTGGCATAATCTATTTATTTTATTCCTACAGAATACTCTTGTTCACTGCTAATTAGGAGAGAATTCCCTTTAACAGGGATAGCAAGGATAGCAAAGGACATGTCAAAGGAAGCTGGTCTCTCATGGGAAGCTTCACCCATCAAACAGTTTGAGGTTTTCAGAACTTTACTAAGATTTCTCAGCCCTCAAAAAGCAGATCTACAATTCCCTTGGTAATAAGAAATGCTAACACTACCCACTGGTCCTGGAGAGTAGTGCAACTTGAATTTCTTTATTTTTATTTTGGTGTCTTGTTTTTAAAAACAGACAACCAAAAAAGTCACTTTGTGCTTCTCTGCTTTTCTTTAATTTTGCATTTAGTTAGGATTGTCCTTTATTCTATCCATTCTTGTATTGATCTGATGGGAAAGAAGGCAGAGAGAGAAAATGACAAATAGGCTGTGGTTCTCCCTTCCCTTCTGTCATTTGTTTCATGGATAATGAATAGAAATGAAGACAGCAGATTCCATGCCGAATACCAAGAGCAGGAATATGGCCTCTAGCTAAAGCACAAATAATTTCTATGCATGATGAATCCTTTCAATAACAACAGTCCCACTAATGTGGGATCAAATCACAGTCATTAGCTCTTGGCACTGTTCTTAGAAAGATGACACAGAATCTGAACAGCATCCAGCTGTAGTCCAGTATCACACACACTAGCCAGTATTTAAGTTGATAATTTACTTTTCTCATCAATGGGATGGTATAATTAGGAAAAAAAACCAACTCACATCTGATAGGATAAGCTAAAATAGCTTGCTTAAAAAAATGATGGATCATTCTGAAATAAGGGGCTGTGGTATAATTCTTTTGGTGGATAAATTGACTTCAGCATTAGATCAAGACCTGTAGCCTCATGTGATGAATGATTTTATATGGCAGGTGAGAAACTTTCAAAACCTAACATGATTTTCTTTTTGTTTTATTAGAGAGAAATCATCCCAATTTTGTAATATATATTATCAACACATGGCACACACATAGTGATCTGTTTTTATATTAAAGATAAGTAGATTCATAAATGTGGTACACCAACTTCCAGAGGTACAAAATGGCCTCATCACCAATGCTTCTTTGAAGTCCCTGGGGAACTGACACCAGGCACCAGCTATTCTAGTGCTTCTTATTTTCAGCCAACAGTGCCCTTGGAAACCACACCTGTCATAGGAGGAGTCACACTTACTGCAGCAAAAATACTTTCAAACTGAGTTCAGGCTCTTTGACCATGATCCAGAAGCTTTACATAGTCGTTTAGAAACACTTCCTTTTGCTGCAAGCCATACTTTTCATTTCTTTAATATTAATTATAGGTTTTATATAGTAGTTCCTTTCCCATTTTAACTTAAAATTCTATAATTCATTATTTTATCTGTTGAGAAAGACTTGCTGTTAATATCCTGTAATGTGTGAATTACACATTCTCTTAAAATCCCTAAATAATTACTTTGCCTCAATTTAAGCATACATGGAATTTTTTATTTTTTTTTTTAAACAATACTTTCTTTCCAGGATTTATTTCCTGCACTTTCTTTCAGTCACTGTTCATCCATTTTACATTTCATTGTTAATGGATTTTTCCATGAAAATAAAACTAGTAATTAGTAAAGAATTCTACTGATGTAGCTGCTTCTGTATTCCCGATCTTGCTGTTCTTTAGGGAACAGTGTATGGCAAAATAGATACTAGTATTTTACAAATGAGGTTCCAGAGAAAATTAAACTTCAGTCTGTATTTCACATTGTCTCAGCTCATATAAGGGATATCCCCCGTGTATATATATTTTGCCTATATATGCACTCAAATAACTACTGCTTTCATAAATTTTCAGAACGTTATTGGATTTATAGTTTGGTCCAGCACTAACATTTTGGGTCTGTTCCGAGTTTGTCAGATAGGGATGGACTTCATTTATTATCAGTTAGGTGGTGAAAAATTCTAGGTAATCAATTCTCTTTCCTTAAGTGCCAGCTGAACAGCAGGCATATGGATATGCTGCCCAACACTAGCCCCTAATACCATATTTTTGACCTTTCCTGACACTATGGAACACATAGTTCCCATTCTACTTAAATTGAAGACAACCTAATAAAAACCAGCCTTCTAAAGTGTGATCAGAAAATCTGCTGACCAAATAGTTTCCAAAATCTTTGATTCTTAGCTAACTCAAGAAGAGTCAATAACATGAAAATCAAATACTTCAACAAAGAAATGATCCACTGTGTTTCAGGGTTTTGCCACAACATTGAGCACAGCTTTTCAGATCTAGAAAACAACCTAAAATGCTCAGATTTGACTTGCCTGTCACTAAAGACAGTCAAGACACAGATTATACCCTATGAGGCAAATATTATAACAGAAGGGATAAAAGGATGGTGTGATTGCTAGGCTGATAACCTTCCCTGTTTTTATCTGAATTACATATAAACACAGTCCTGAAAAAGTCTGTATTAAGTTGAGCTAAAAAAAGAGGATAAAGTGGGATAACTTTTTTAAATTGAATCAATACATGCTATTCTGAAAACAAGGTTTTGATTCTGCTAAATGTACTCTTCTGGAAGAAAACACCTGTTCTCTTCCAAACCTCTTTTGCTGACTTTTAATGCAATTTTGGTTAAAACTGGAAGATTTATTCAGCAGTAAATTCCCACCAAATTTTATATTTGAGAAGAAAATACTTTTTAAAAAAAAAAAAAAAAAAAGAAAAAATAAGGCAAAGAATGCAACAGAAATAAAATTGAATATGATAGAAATAATAAATGTAGGACATAAGATTTTTTAAAATCTCTTCGTACAGAAGAGACACCATTAACACCTGAGTAATTCAGTTTGAGGCACTTTTCAACTGTGACACTACTTTTGATCTGTGCAACAAAGAACTGAACCACTGTTTTCCAGAAGTGATCAGTACAGCTGGCAAGACTCAAGTGCTTTTTCCTCTCTTAGGTATTTCCATCTCATTCCATGCTTTCACAAGGTTTGAAGAGGGACCCTGTTTATGGTACAGATACAGTAGCAGAATAATACGAAGAAGTAGATTCTAATTATTATAATTCTCTCACTGCTAAAGTTGTAAAATAACTGAAGTCACTGATGACAACCATTGAATACACCTGTAATATTTTTTTTCTGTAGTTCTACCACAGAAGAGGATTCTAACCAGCAGAAGAGAAATACAATGCCCCTAGACAGATGATTGCACATTTTTTTTAAATGACATCACATGTAGAGAAATGTAACCACTTCTTCTTTACTGTTGAACATTGGAAGCTGCTCAGGAAAACACCTTAACCAATCATTTTATCTGGCTCTCTATTTATTATCTACCATATTTTACATGTTCCCTCTTAAAAGCTAGTATTAATTTGCTGTAATACATTACAGCAATGTGAAGATCAAAACTGGGACAATATCTTCATCTTTTATTCGGTCAGATCGTCTCATCTAAAATAAAATCACAGCTTCAGCTGTGTAATTTCAGCAAAAGTTAGATCTCAGTTTATTATGTACTACCATTTCCTAGTAAGCCATTTGGCCGAATTAAGCTCATCTTTCCTTCTTTGTGACAGCTCATGTCATGACATTAAAGGTCATGTTTCTTCACTTCTGTCACTTTAAATTATGACTTCAATGTAATGAAGTGATTCAACAGAGAATTTAATAAATGCTACAGAATTTGAAAAATCATACCAGGTAGCTGCTTTTCCTATATTCACACAGTTCCTTTTACGATTTCAGCTAACACTTTACATTCTTAATAGGAAAAAACAGGTGCCTTGAAGATAGTATGAAATAAGTTGAAAATGCAAGTCTGGGGAGGATGATGAGTAGCTTAAATTCCAGTCACGCCATGCCTATAATCATAGCAATAGCATTGTGCATGCATTCATTAAGGAAACATTCAGGAACCTTTTTGCAATCAGGTTTAAAATGATTTAGCTCAACGCTCTATCCCCAAAAGTATACATCTGTATTAAAAGAAGAAATAAATAATTAAAGGTATAAATGTTTATTGAAAACATTTGCATCTGACTCAATCTAGTGCTTAGCTGTATACTTTTCAGTATGACTGTTTTACCTCCATATTGTTCTTTAATTTTTAAGTGAGAAATTTAGGTTCCATTTTTCAAACAAAGCACCCTCACCTTCTGGCAGGCAGTGCCAATCTAGTTGCCAGCAGATGACTTGGAGTTCCCCATTGGAAACACAAATTGAAGGTATAAAATTCAACTGTAAACACACCATTTCTGTTAATAGTTGTGAAAAACCAACCTGGATAATTAGCTGCCATGGAGTAGCATAACGTATGCTTCCCTTGTCTGAGAAAGCAGCAAGCACTCTGGGAGAAGGAAATAATATTTTTATGTGGTTGCAGATTAAGAAACAGCTCTTTTCCACAGGTTTAATTCTTATGGTTACCAAAGATTCCAAGTATGTAATTTCTATTGAGTCACATTTCTGTTTTTCAGTTAAATTCTGCATCCAACAACATGCATTACACATCTCACAACTTAGTGTACAGCTATTTTATTCAGTAGTCAAAAAATCCCACAAAGAAAATTCCCAGCTATTAAGAAAAACTTTGTGCATTTATTCTCAGTTGTATTCTTTAAAATCTGAGCATCCAGCTTCAAATCTAATTGTCTGAACAACAAATTGGGTTACCTATATAACATTAATGTTTCATTATTAAATACAAATATTATAAAAATATTGATATAGAGGATGTTTTTTCTGATTTAAAAACTTAAAGTATTTTTTTAACACAACTTGGAATTTCAATAGTTTGCATCCAGAACATTCCAGCAACTTCCATTTGTTTTTCTTAACACATGCTACACTATGATCTTACCAAAATCATATAGTTATATCACTGTGAGTGTATGCATTCAGTTTTGAAAGCGTATGAGAAAAAGACAAAACAGACATTGTCCTGCCTAGGAAGCAATAACCATTAAACTACTTCTTATTTAATTACAGGCAACATCACTTTAGAAAATTGGAAATAACCAAAGTACAAGGTCATCTTTTGTCTCCTAGTCAAGCCTCACCTCCACAAAATGCAAACTTTTTGCATGTGTGTGACCTTTATTCATGCAAATCTTCTTAATAAAGTCAGAATTTCAATTATAAAGCTATCAACTACTCTCATGTAAACTTTTACAGTACTGAACCCACTAAAAAAAATTTAATTGTGCAGAAACATCAAGCTGTATTATAGGCTTATGTCTCAAAATCTTTTGAATTCATTAACTCAGCAATAAAGCTTCAACTTCATGTTAATCATTCATTCTAAGCACCCTTCTTGAGAGAAAGGACCAAGTCAAACATGTTCCTTTTATTTTGCTTTTAAATGAATGTATGTGTGAACAACACACTTTTGAACCTCAAGAAATAAGCAGGAGAAACTCATTGGGCAGTCATATTCTGCAGAGAATCTTACAGAAAGAAGAAAAAAAACCTGGAAAATTTACTTCAAATTACACTTGATTTACAACTCTCTGTTCACCCCTCTGACTGTGGGAGTCAGTGTATGAGAATGAACACTCAGAGTAAATATGACAAAAGTCACTAAGCTCAAATGGCTGGCCAGGCCAGATTAAATAGCCCTGGTAACTATCCCAGAGCCCTCAGTAAAGAACACAAAGACAGAGGTAATACAATGGCCATTTTCAACTCTACCCACTGGTTATCTTATCTGAGTCACCACAATGCTATGGTGGATCTGGGCCTCATTGTGTCAGCTGCCTTGCATTCAGAACAAATTTTAATCTTCTATTCAGAACAAAAATGTTCCCAGGCCAAGGATCCAATCAAAGTCTAAAAGAAGCAAAGAAAATGGATACAAGTGAACACTAGAGTCCAAGGAAACAAAATCACAGCATTAGCAAGGGCAGGAGCCTGAGCACTGCAGCATCCTTGCTATTGTTAAGTTTCAAGTAGCATAGGAGATTTTGAAGGACAGCAGAGGAAGAGGAAAGGAATGCATCTTTCTAGATGCTTACAAAGAACCTTTCTCAAGCACAAGAGCAGCACAGAAGGAAGGAGAAAGAGTCTGCTTCAGTGCCCCACACTGAGTAGTGGATGCTGGTATCACTGGCCACTGTTTGCAAACTCGTATTTAAAAATTTCCATCAGTTCTTAAAGCAAACTCTTAGACTCTTACACAGGCAAGAATACCCCTGAACAAGGAAAGTGTTTGCCAGCAGACAGAATGTGTAAAGGCTGAGCTAGACTCTCAGATAGTGTAACCTAACTTTTAGAAGTCCTTTTTAAGGAATCTGAGGACATTTAATGCAAATTTGGCTCTGTTGGAAAAACCAACCTCAGTTTAGGCTTTTAAAATCCCACTGTTTAGCAGGAGCTGAATTCTTGAATATTCATTATCTTTCTGAACTGGAACGAGTGTTGGAAAATGAAAAATCAGATGTCAGAAACAGGGAAAACAGCCAGACTTCCTCTGTGTGAAACATATGTGCTAGATTTGTTGAAAAATGCAGAGAAAGAAGTTCTTTAGATTACAGCACATAGGTAAGCTATTTACAAATACAAACCTCACACTGAGATCTTTGCCTTTCCTGCAGTCTATTTTTTGAGATCAACTCAGGCATTAATTTCATAAATGACCCCACCACTAACAGCCACGTGCAGAACACCGGGTGCAGAGATCATCCTCCACTTGGGGAGAGAGAAATTTGGCCTTCAGGAAGCTTCTGACTACAGTCAGCTATTGATGTTGGTTACTGCTGGATGTATACAGAATAAGAGTTAAATGAAGATGCTCCAGGTTATGGGGGTGAACAATAAAGACAGTATCTATAAACACCAGAAAATTATTTCTTGCACCTGAAAAGGCAACTTCCTGAAGGTGTTCTACAGCCTGAGAAACTGGAAAGGTTGTACCTTCCCTTCAGCAGAAGCCTCAAACTACCTGTGTGTTTCAGGTTTGGTTTTAGTTTGGTTTTTTTGTTTTTTTCCCTGTTTTGTTTTGTGTTTTTAAACCTATCTTACAAACAAAATTCCTAAGGATAAGCTGCCAAAGGTAAATTTGGAAAGAATAAAAGAATGTGTATTAAATCTCTTCAAACACAAAGGTATGAAAGACAAAACCACACTGAAGTGATGAAGGCAAATAAGGCAGGATGAGGATGCTGACAAATGAGACAACTAGGAATGACTTTCCCCACATGATACCTTTGGCTTGCACGCAAGGTTTCAATGTCTAAGTGTAGCTTCTATAGACTTTTTCTCAAGGTACAGCACCTCTTGAGTCTGTTCATAACAGCTGTGGAAAGACTCAGTAACATTAATTCAAACAAAGCAATATAAAGAAAGTGAGACAAGCTGTGAAAATATTTGATGCCAATAATAATGGAAAGTCAGATCAGAGAGGCATAAATCCAAACCAACATGAAATAAGAGGAAATTTCTCTTTACCTCAGTATGATCTTAATGATCAAAATAATTTTTCAAAGACACATACTTAAAGGGAAAAATGCAATTCTATTGTAAAACCAAATTGTGTAGAATATTTTTGAACTCTTTCGCAGGTAGGTAAATTTCCCTGCAAAAGTTGCTTTGAGGAATAAGGGTTCTTGCTGTCCAGTCTCTTGGTTTTGCTCCATGCATTAATAAGTAGCAGTGTCAGTATTTCTGTCAGTCCCAAATTTAAAATCTATTGATATTTTTCATACATGCCAAAGAATTTCTTTGAAGAGCATGATGAATGAAATAAACTCCTGGGATAAATTCTGCACAGACAGTATTTCTTATGTAGAGAGACACAGGTGAACTGAGAACAATCTGAACTCCTTTATCAGAACTCCAGGTGCATCAGGCATGGCCTGTGCATTCAACAAGTGTGTGATGCTTACACTCCTTAAGGTGTTCCATAATTTTGTGTTATAATTTTAAACAAAGATATTTATGAGAAAAGACTGGCATTCTATATGCCTTATGAAATTGCTTTGTGAAATTATTCTGATTCAAAAACGGAGTTCTGGAATAGCCTTTGTCCCTTCCTTGGCATTCTGGTTATCTGTAGGAAAAAGGACATGAGTGTTTTAAAGGAGATTTGTTTAGGTTCTGCTAAAATACCATGAAAACCTTCAGAATTTTTCACTTTCAAAGCTTTTCCAGAATAATCTGTAAAGAAACATCAAATATTTCATGCTATTATGGCAGAAAATGAAAAGTGTTCCATTTCATGCTTAATTTATTTTGTAATTATAACTCTGTTGGTAAACAGTTCCATAATAGGCTTTGCTTTGTGCCTGTTTATGCCTTTGAACTATTTGAGTTTTAATATGTTTTCAATACAAACAACATCATAATAACTGTTCTTAGAAATGACTGGCTAGATGGGTTCATCCCAAAGCAAATTTTAGCATGCATTACATGCACATGCTAGGTAAGAACATTTTTTAAAAAGAAAGAAAAGAGTCTGGCAAATTTTAAGCTGCCGAAGCAATCACTTATAACTAGAACAATTTAATATTAATTCTGCTGCAACAATAGTCTTTTCAGAAAAATCAGGAAGACAGTTTTCAATTAAAATCACTTTTTGTACAAAAATGTTAGACTAGCACAGGTGTCAGCTCACATTTTACTCTATTTTCTCTGACATACTGATGAAAATAAGAGTTTTAGCTTTCTCCTGACACATGACCAAGTACTTTGGCTTTCTGCTCCTCTTTTTGGAACTTCACAGTCACTGAAGACAACGGAGGGGTTGGTATTTAACCATTTGTACTACCAAAATGAAGTCATGTGAACTCATTGGTAGTCTATGCTGTATTTCAGAAGAGCATCTTTCATACTGCTTCACTGTGGCAGTGCATTCTTCTCCTTAAGCAGGAGTAGGCATTGTCCATAGAACTATATGCAAGTCAATTATCAAGAGCATTTTTACTCATAAGTGAAAAAATATATATAATTAGTAATTAATTTAAAAAATAGTCTCTCTTCTATGAGTCTTTGCTCATGTTCACATTCAGTTTTTATTCATGAACAAAGCATCATGTGCTCTATTATTTCTAGGAGAGAGTAGTACTCTGTGTGATTTCACATTAGCTGCATTGTAAAAATTCACCCCCAGATCCCATAAGGGCTTCAAATCTGCAGAACAACAGATATTAGAACTTCAGGACTAGCAGGAACAAGCAGACATATTTGCTGGTGATCAGGGAGTCAGCCCACAGTTCAGGGAGAGGCACTAGGAAAACCAGAGGGTAGCATGTGAGGTAAGCAGTTCAGTTTACACGGCCTTACACACAAATTCACTCAGTTTGGTTTTTCAGCTTGGGTGAATAAGAAAGTTCAAGTAACCAACTCCTTTTCACCATTAAATAATTTATCAGCACAACTGCACAACAGACTCTAAAGCTCTTCTATCACTGTACCCTGAGTGAAAAAGAAAAGCCTACTATGCTGTATTTAAGCAGAGCCGTTACCCTTGCTGAGAGAGTGACAATGTTATGAATACAAATTTCAAGACTGCTCTAGTAAGGTGTTTATGAAGTAGCCTGAGCATTGTGGCAATTTCTCTCTGAAGTCTGTCAAGACTGCCTAATCCTGAAGATATACTTTTCAGTAAGGGAGATAGCAAGATCCTTGTCACTCAAATAAATCAAAACATCAGCTGCAGAGAGCAATTCTATCTGCAGATGGGAATTCCCTTATAGCCTCCCTCTCCCAGCAAATCTCCCCCTGAAGTACAGTCAGGAAGCGTCTGCATAATTTTGTAGTGAAATATATATATTTAAAGTAGTCTGTAATAACAAGAAGAAAGTATAAAGCTGCAAAAAGAGCCTGAACTCAAAATCTGAGTGAGAAGCCAAGTTACTTTTTATATAAACACATTGAATATAAGTTTAAAACATGTCATGCAAACACTGTCCTTGATTTTTAAAAGAACATTTTATAGAAAATATTTTAACAAATAATCTCTCAAGCTTTACCTCTTTCTATGATCACTGCCAGTGTAAATGTCTGTATTGTTTATTGGTACCTTTCCATACATGAACATCTTGTTTTACCTGTGTATTAAACTGTATCTAATGCAACTAAGTACTTTTATCTAGACTAAGGGAAAAAACACCTACTTATAAGGTCAAATGTATTGTCATATCCTTGTGCAATGTGGTGAAAGACTGAAGTCTGAGTACTTAATGGCTGTTCCAGCATATGATTAAATGATTTTCATTCATGCGGGTTACTAACATACTTGTAATACTAATCAAAATATTATTCCCTTTACAAAACTATCAATAAAAATAAGTACCATAACTGCAAAAAAATACTAACGAGTGCAATGTGGTGTTAAATAATGCTATTATTTGAGCTGAGGTCAACATTATTTGACTTTCCTCATAAAGTCCAAGAATTTTAATCATTAAATCTATAAATTCTCCTTACTAGTGATTACCAATTATTCATAATGTATTAGTCACCTGAAAAATGAGCAACCCCCCCCCCAAATAAAAAAGATCTGTTATTCAGACAGAAGCTTAAAGTAATTGATTGCATAAGATATAGTAGAGTGGAAGAATGGAAAGCTTTTGAAAGCATAATGGGCAACTCAGTGTTGAAATTCAGAGACAGTGGAGATCCCATTTTCTTTTGTATTTAATCCCATCCTTCCATGAACTGCAAACAGAACAGTTCTAAAAACAGCCAACAGCATAATTTGCCTACAGAAATAACAAACATGTAGCAGTTTTAGCACTATGTATTTATCTGCATGTGTATATACAAACAAAAGCAATTAAAGGAAAACGACAATTGTACCGGGCAATTTATTTGCAAAAAGCATTAATAACTTCTTGGAGTTAGTGGAAAGTGTTTCTAAATTACATATTAATAAAATATGCAAAGAATATAGATGCTTTTCCTGTGTTTACACAGTACTCAGTACACAGGGACCCTGACTCAAGACTAACAGCTTTAACTTTTATTTTTCTCCTTTACTCTGTTTATAAGCATATATTTCCTTCTAAAATCTTAGCAGAACTGTCTCTGCACTATGTAATTAGCATTAACAAAGCTTTCTATACAGTTATAGGGATAATCCCTTGTTATACTCTATTTACCACAGTATTCTCAAGAAAGGAACCAAACCTTGGTTCAGTGGAAATGCTGGGAAAGATTCCAAGAAAAAAAAAATTATATCTCTACATAATGGCAAATTATACCAGTGGGACCACAGGGTTATTATGATGGACCATGGGATAATGGACAAGAAGTTGAAGATGACACCAGATTAGGTACTGTAAATCTGAAAGAATTCTTCCCCTGAAAATGGGAAAATTATGCAAACATATTTTTTTTAATATCAATATAACACACTGCTTTAAAATCACATTTCAGAAACCTTTGAAGTCTGTGTGTATCTACTTTACTGAGAAAGGCTGTAGGTATATTTTCCCCATCTCATCCAACTTTAAGGTCATTTGAAATCCTTTATGCTTTTCATTTTGATTGATTTGGTCATGAGAAATTAATTTATAGGTTTATGGACTTTGCAGAAATCCTAGATCTCTAAAGACTTTCTGAGCAGTGAATAATGAACTTAGTTTTCTCAACACTCTGATTTAGTTTCCTGAACAAAGTGAGGGAAGTGGTGGTCCTACCTTGACACGGAGGTCAAATGACTTCAGAAAAGAAGCAGCAAAAATAATTGACAAAAGCTTCCACTTCCTAACACCTAAGAACACAGTGTAAAACCACAACTTTTTCTTGTAAAGAAGCACAGTTAGATCTTCATGTCTTTAACAGTCTTCCTTGAGCATTATAAACAGGGAACATTTGCTAAAATCTTGCAATGCAAAAGATTCACACTTCAGAAAAGCAGTGTTTCAGATCTAAGGAGTGATTATTTTCTTTGTATTTTGAGCCCAGAATCAAGTTTTTAATTTTTAAAATACAACGTCTTGTCTTTAATATTGAAGATTTAGAGTCTAAATACCGTAAAGACTATCACTTGGGGTTAGATTTTTCTATTTCATTCTAATATTCCTGCATTAAATCCACTGCATCAAGGCAAAGCAGATAATTTCTATAGTTCCAAGACAGAGGAATGCTTTAAGGAATGTGATGGTCATAACAAGAACTAAATCAATGGCATTGCCTTTAAGCTCTGTCTTAATCAGAAAGCTGAACAGCTTTCATTGTCCAGAAGTGTTATCCTATATCAAAATCCACAAACAGCATGACTGAGACTAACATCTGTCTCTGTATATTTATACCCTTCTCAAAACTTTGCTTTTACCATTTCCAGCTTTCCAGGTCCAAAGGTCACTTGGTCAGTATGTTACACTCTATCCAGGTTTCCCCAGTACCACCATGGATTATAAATTCCATGATTCTTTAGAATACACAAATTTATAGCTTCACTGTTGTCCCAGAACCAGCTACATTTTGATGAATGAGATCTCAGGCAAGATAGGTAAATAGAAAAAGGGTGAATGATGTAAGCTTGCAATATATAATTTATTATAAGCCACAAAATACCAGTGCTGAGAGAAAACAAATTATTGGCTTCTCATGCAGTGACCATGAGAAGGTGATAAATATTTCATTACATAGCACTCATCAGACATTTGAATAGCTCATCTGTCCTATTTATGCCAGCTAAAATGAATTCAACCTATCAGTGGCAAATATATTTTTAATGTTTCTCTTTACCTGGTGTGGAAGGGGCAGCTAAAATGTTCATATTCTACCAGAATTACATTAGTCTTTTCATTACCTACTGTAAACTGTTTGTTCTTGACTAGGCTTTTCCTGTTGAAACCAGCCTTTACATCTTAAGGAAAATATTACTTCCAAAGCTCATTCTAGCTACTAGGTAGCAGAGGTTACCACAGTTGTTTTCTAAGCCATGAAAACACAGCAGTTTGATGTGAAAACACCTCTCCTACTAAATTTTAAAAACACTTGGAAGAATACATGGTTTGAAAATACAAGATTGAAAATCAGCAATTGCCTGAAATAAAAAAGGCTCATGCCAGTTGAATTTGTATCTGTTAACTCTCAAGCCTTTCTACATTTATTTTCCAGCCGAGAACAAAACTTTCAGAGATACTCAGGAATTCCAACAGGGGTATGAAGTTATAAGAACATGTTGCAAATTACTCATAACTAAATGGAAGCCATTATTACCAATCCTCAGTTAACCTCTTTCGAATAAGAAAAATACCATAGACATCCATTTTGTGTTGTCCCTTATTATTCTTGACTCCAAGGACTATTGGCCCTACTATAACCCAAAAAGTACAATCAAGATATTTGAAATTTAGTGTTAGGTCACTCCAGAATTTACCTCTTACTACAGACATTTAGTCTGACAACCATATAAGTTCTCAATCATGAATAGAACTTTAACTTAAATATGGGCTTAAGATGTGCTATAAAACAGAACTCAAGGCTAAAGAATTTGAAAGACATTTATATCAACTCTCTGCTTACCCTCCTAGAACTTTCTGAATACCATGATTCATTCAGGAAAATGAGCTGCTAATTGCATATAGAATTGGTTTCTAACCCTAAACTTTTCTGGAATATAGGAAACAACCAGAAGTAAAAAAGATTAATTCAATTCTACTTATGCCAGACCTATGCTTATATATTTGGATCTTGTTGAATGCTGCACTTATTCTGACTTACAATCTCTACTTTTCCTAACCCTGGCTTTTTTTCTGGTCTCCACATTTACCTTTAGCCCCACTTCAATCTAGAGAATTTGACAAGGAATTCAAAGCCACTTACCTTTCTAAAACTTTGCTAATATTGCCTGCATTAAGTTTCCACAGATGTTTCTTTTATCCTTAGAAATGGAATGGGCAGGGAAACATGAAGAATTTAGAGTCCTTAAAACACAAGAACCATCAGCTATTTCAAGGTTAGCTTTTGGGTTCAGAAATGGGGGATTCCTTTCATTTCTATCCATCTCTCATCTCCTTTGACTTGCATTACTTATAATCATCCCTCTGTTGCCATGGTGCTTATCAGGCTTGCAATACTGAACAGGCTCACTGTCTCTACATTGACAATAACAAAGAGCAAAGATGGCCACTGCTATTATTTCCACTCCCTCAGTGTGTCCTTGTGCACATGATGGAGTCTGGAAAATGTCTGTGTCATTCCATCCATGTAATATTGACCCCCCACAAAAGCTGTTGGAGAAGCAACAGCAACATTTAGCACAGAGTTTTGAAACTTTCTGCCTCACAGTAACAATAATAAACTAGATCTGATCTCAGAGCTAGGAGGTTCCATCAAGGATAGTGAAAAAAACAACAACAGCAACAACTACTCCAATAAGGAACACTACCTTAGATGAAGCCAACAAAGAGTCAACAATAACCTGGGGCTGCTGGCAGGGGTTCAGTTCTCTAGTCCTTATTTGAATAAAACCATCTTTGAGGCCATGAGTAGGTTAGCAAGAAAAAACAAACAAAACAAAAAAAACCCCAAAAAAGATAGCATTGTGGCAAGAATCAGCAACAGCAAAGTGATCTGGTTCATCAAAAACCAGTCAAGAATACATCGTTTCATGTTCCTTGTTATCCCATGAAACCTTTTTCCTTTGAGATTTTCCAGAGGCATTCTGTCTCAGCTGTATCTGGAAATAGGTTTCTTCAGTAGAGGCAGAGTATTTTGGACACTGGTATGAAAACAATGTTGTCAGGCCTGAACGACAGGGCTTGTAAATAATTGTTGTCAAGCAAGCAACTGAGATGTCAAAATATTCTTGTGAGTGACCAAATATTTAAATATCAGAACACCTTAATTTTAAGAAAACAAATTGGTTTGATATGAAGTAGAGTTTCTGCCTTGGTATTTTGTGTTTGAACACCCTGGTTCTGCTTGTCTGCATTTCCCAAAGGACCCTTACATTAGCATTCTTTCCTCCTCTTGGATGCTGTATGTTGTGGATGAAAGCACAGGTGTTTTAGCTTCCAGTGAGGCTTGTATTAACTTCAGAGGCAGTAAAATCAATGATCAAAGCTCAGTTTAAAAGTTCTCTTCAAACACTGCAGAATGAGTTTTCACATGCCTTCTGTGTAAATAAAACAGTTTTCAGGATAAGCTGAATTGAACCAGGGCTTCATAAGGACACCTACAGCAGCAGAATACACAGGTCTGTGTTTCTCTTGTAGGATGTTGGAAGACAGGAATGAGGAAAATGAAATGGAATGAAACAGGAATGAAATCTAAAGAGCTGCACAAGATGGATATTAACAGTATACCAGATTTTTTACTTTATATTTAAGAAATTTCCAGAAAAGCTTTTACTATTAAGTTACACAAGCATTGAACCAACAGTTTCTCTTCAATGTGTCCAAAGCAGTTGATGCTAGTTTCTGACTGGGAACAGAAGAAGCAAAAGACAGGAAAACAGTCCAAGGTTTTCTTTAATATGCAAAACAGAGACATTCTATCCACTCTTTGCAGTAAAATTTATGGTAGACAATACCAGGTTTGAAAGTCATTTTCCTTAAAGGATTGATTTTGCTTCTGATGGCCCATTGGTTTGCATTTATTAGCATGTGATTTATGAAGGAAAGCAGTTAAATATTAGAAGTTCTGTATTTTTATAGTTCATTTTTTCTCAACAATTCCATATACGCTTTTGCTCTACTGTGAATTTTGAGCTCCATATTCGGTAATCATTCTTTATGACAACCTAAATATGTACTGCATTATTTGTGAATTAGAGAGCAATTTATTTAGGAATCTCAGAAAATTACTTTTCTTCTAGGTGCTCTTTTACAGTCTATTTTCTTTTTTATCCACAATTGCCTCTTCTATGTCACATGAATCTTAAAAAAATATTTTGTAGATGTGAATTGCAGGATTAAAAAAAAAGTTTCAAAATTTGCAGCTTCTACTTCTGTGAGAAGGAAAATAAGAGTTCTGTGAATACTAGACAATAGCTAAGTCACAAAACAAGACCTTGTGTGGGGCCACTCTTAGGTATTTATATTATATATGTATGTCTACAATAAGATGCCTCCTGTCACACAGTCCTGGATCTGGCAATCAGTTCTAATTCTTACTTTAGTAATCAGGATTGTTTCAGCATCCTCCTAAAACATCTTTCCAAAATTTCCATTCTGAGAGATGCTTTTCTTATGAATTAGAAGACTTCACCTGACCTCAAAGACTTCTTTCAGTTAGATTTCATGAAAACTCTTCACATATTGAAACTAAGTAGGCATTCAAGGCTCAGTTCAAGTCTCACCTTTCCACAGGAGATAGCTAACAAATAAGATTAAATTAAATGCCTTTAAAAAAAAATAAAAATAATCACATTATGCAATAAGAAACATTCAACAAGCTACATCATACGTAGTAGCTAAAGAGAAAAATGTTTTTACAACACATTTAATGTGCTAATGTGAAGCAAAGTAATTAACACAGAGCTGAGATGATGATTTAGCAGTTCTTTTTCATGTGCAAGGTAGGTGCCAAAAAGGCCACTTGAATTTCTATTGCCTTCTCTTACCTCACTCTAGTGAACACTGCATACAATGGGAAAGAAAACAAAGGCTTTTCTAATTCCTCATTAAGAAACAAGGTGAATTTCAAGAGTTTCAGAAAAAAATCTTGGGCAGAAGGCTTTATTATCTTGGAAACAAGGTTAACTTCATCTTTTCCCCTATCTCAAATATGCACGTTTTCCAAAACAATTTTATGTTGAGAAATACAGAAATCAAAATAAGCAGGAAACAACCCACTGGAAGGAGGAAAGAATCTATGTAGCTGACCTTGTGCTAAAAGTTAATGAAAGTTAGCAGCACTATGCTCATCCTGGCTGCTATCCCCAAAGTTCTTTCCCTCCCCCATGCCATGTCCCATCCCCTCTCTGAAAGCTAGTTTTGCACAACTCCCCACCCTTCCCATCCACAGGGAGACTCCCCAGCTGGCCTCCTATACCCCTTCCCAGCTTCTCCTGAGCTCTTGTAGGAACCTACAGAGTCAGGACAATGTCTTTTATCTCTGTTTTTAACAAATTCCAGTGTGTGCCTGGTCAGGGATTTGTAAGACTTTCAACTTGTTCAGAGTCAGATGAAATTTCTTGTGATCATGGCACAAACACTGACAGATGTCTGTGGATCTCGTTCATCATTTGTGAATATTTAATATTCAGCTATGAGAAAGAGACCTGGAATAACAGGTTTAACTTAACTCAGCAGTAATATAAATGACAGACTGAGCTCAATGGTGGGCCAAAGCATGGAAGCAGGTGCATAAGATCACATAAAACAAGAAAGCAGAAGAGAGAAAATTAACCCATGGGGATGCAGTGGGGAGGCAAACAAACCAACCAACCGACATAAAATTGCAAAACCCAATAGGCACTGACTTCTCTCTGGATTATGACAATCTAGGGTATGACACTCTCATCATATTATCCTCATCTCAAGCAACTCAATTTTTCCCACATAAGTACCTGTTTGTACCTTACATACCTTAAAGACTGACATGCATAAACTGTATTGGAGCCTTGGTTAGTATATCACTGATCTGGTTTTGGAAGTTGGTAACCAAGATACAACCGTTTACCAAAAAATCTGGCCCATGATTCCTGCGTTTGTTTTCAGAGTCAAACCTTTTTACAGACTCCTCAGTGACATTTAATTTCAAGTCTGGGGGGTGCTCTCAGCCTCCCATCAGCAAAATGCTTTGGGTAAACAGCAGCAAGCAAACTTCGATGGGTTTATTTACAACACAGTTAATAACTTGGGTGAACTATTAGTCTTGGGTCTAATATTTATTTTGGCAGAAAACTTGGTACCCATTTTATTCTTTTTGACTCCTATATAAACGTAAATTTTAGAAACATCCATTGACAAATAGCAAAGTTCAGAACCTTTCAGGAAAGTAAACACTGTTCTATTGCTTTTGTAACAAAATGTTACAAAAGCATGGAATTCATTCAACAGAAAACAGGTTTCTCTTACTGTCTCATCCTTGCATCCTTCACATCTTTTAAACAAACTGTAACACTCAAGAGAATATGTACCACATTGGATTACTTTATTTTCAGTAAAATCCAGCAGTGGTACTATAGTAACTGTCTTGACAATGATTAATGTAGGAAACATTTGGAAAGCATGTTATTATTATTCTAAATTACATTTTGCTTGAATTAATTTTTATGCATGGTTACTAAGATATAAAGACTTTTGAATTGCTAATTGTAACATTCATCCTGGTGAGATGAGATTTGAAGAACAAGTACATGTTGCTGGAAGATTTTAAGTTCGAGAATTTTCATCCTGAAAAAAGGGCACAACATATTCTAAAAGCCCATCTACAGGCTGTCAAACCAAAAGATTATAGTGCCAAGGATGTCCTTTATTAAAGATTTCTGTTGTAATCCAAGACCATTATGTACTTCCAGTTTAATGCTTTAACAGAATTTTTTTTCTGCACTTATAATGCTGGTTTTGTTCTTATTACTATTGTTAAGTGTTAAATCTCCTCTTTTCCTACAACTGTATTATCCATTTCCCAGGCAAGGTAACACATTTACTCATTAAATTATGATAGATTAAGAGCTACTGGGATTATCAACCAGGAAATACACAGAGGGACCTAGGCAGAAATTCTTGCTCTAGATTCTGCACATTGCTTTAATGACACCTTTGGAAATCCTGACCTTCCACAGCAAACGTATTTTTGCATATATGGAAACATATGCAGGTGAGATGGAAAAAGACTATGGAAAAACATCAGACTACCTCTCCTGTACTTTCCACAGATGTAAACAATTGGTTGTAGAGAATAAAGAGCTGGTTATGCAAGGAAACAAAACTAGAAACACGTCTGGGACCAGCTCTCCCCTTCTCCAGAGAGAGAGGCAGCACACAAGCAAATGCTGAAGGTATCAAAACAGAACAACCTGCTTACCCCAAACTTTCCTAGTAATACCCAGACTAAGTTCAGCTCTAGCATAATGACACTTTCTGTACAAGGATTAATACCTGAGAGAATGGAAATGCTCAGTTATAATAAGACAAAGGATGTGGTATCCAAATTTATCATTGTTGAACAAAAATTCATTTCAATAGGAGTGAATTTTCTGACTACTTGGTCCTAAATAGTCCTAAATTCCTAAATATCAATATAAGAAAGCCAGACTGCATTAGAGTCAAACACCATTTAATTTAGATAACCAGTACAGTTTTGAAATGCATCTACAGAAATTAATCAATAATTCATTTTGTATTCTGAAACACTTAGGTGTGGAATATTTATGGATAAGCCAGGAAAATAAATTAAAAAACCCCAAACAAACCACAAAACCCTAAAAATGAATCAGTTAATGTCGATAGTCCCTTCTCTGTAGTTACAACTCCTCATTCTCAAACTTGCACTCTAATTATTCCACACTTCAGTATCCTAAAGGCAATTATGCATTTTTTAAAAGTTATTGGATAGTAATCAGTACTTTCAACAAGCTTTCCAGACAAAACCTACACAATACCTTATTTATTAATAATGGCACATACTTTGATTTATATTGTATGCATTCAACAAAGAAACAGTCTGTCTCTTGTGGAAAGCAAGCTCCCTCATTTAGCAGATAAAGATGTTTCACCTTCAACCTAGACAAAGTTACTGAGAAGTCATTAACAGTCAAAATAAAACTGTAGAGAAAGAAGAGCTTATCACAAAAAGATTAAGTTAAGAGCAGGGAGAATGTAGGGATTACAGAAATGTAAACACTTGCTAATATCATGGTACAGATATCAGGTGTATAATGGTAACAGCAGTGGCATCACCCAGTCACCAACAAGTTCTGCTGGATCTGACTTCTCTGCCCCTTGATTTAAGTGGGAACCAATTCAAATTCAGCATTTGCCATTCTGTCACAAACACTCTTTGTTACTGTGGCCTTCCTATGTGGATGGAGATTCATTATCACCTTCACAATCTGCTAATAGTTATTCTAACTAAGACCTTTCTAGACCATGGTTTCTACAGCCTAAAGCTTATTTTTATTTCCTGATTGTTCAGGCTTCCACCTCCTCTCAGATAAGATTCTTTCATGAGCTGCAATGAGACTCTAGCTTGAAAAAAAAAAAAAAAAAAAAGGATTTAAAGATCACAAGGAAACTAAAATTCATGTGTCTCTTTCTGAAGAGTATAAAACTCTGCTTGTAAGCTACTCAAATATAGTGAATCAATGTGCAGTTACAGAAAAAAATTATTTAAAAGGAAAGTAACAGTGCTGTAAGGAGAGAAAAAGTATTAAAAAAACACCAGTAAATTTTAAAATACATTACTGATATCCACTTAATAGTACCTAACTTCTTTGAAACCTTTTTATGCATGATACATACCACTGATTTCTTTTTAGGGTGAAGTACTCTGGACCCTTGATATAATTCTTTTCAAATCTCCATTTACAGCATATGACAGCACAAAAGAATACAAGAAAAAAACTAGAAGGTATCGTACCCTGTCATTCCACTACAAATCTTTGCAAAAAACCAAAACAACTTTTGACTTAGTGTCACATACTGCTTTTTACTGCTTCTGAATGAGAAGCTGCTTGGAAAAGTACCATTGAACTTCACTGAACCAAAACAAGATGGTAAATTCAGGAAAGAAACTGTAGATAAAAATGCCCTCCAACAGCAAAGACCACAATTCAGTGCCCAAGAAAGCTTCTTCCAGTTTTGTATTCCTAAAAAGTATATTAAAAAATCCCACACCAAACAAATAAAACCAAAAACAACACTTCCAGAACAGCAGATATAGATATCCAATAGACTTACTCATTCCACTACCATCTGCCCTAAATTTCTTTCCAATCCATTGAATTACTTGCATTAGTAACTGGCATGTCAGTGGGAGACTTTCCACAAAAATACTTTGTGACTATGATAAGTTTAGCTTTTACACTTTCAAAAGTCTGGTTTTTGTCTGGAAAAATATGAATTGTAACTTAATAGCTGATACCTGTAAGGCAAGGAAAAATAGTAAATGGTAATATATTATTGTCTGGACAGATGCTCTTGAGGAGTTTGTCTTAAATTGCTGCAAGGCCAATATATTTTATACCTATAATTGCTGCTCAAAGTTCACCATGGCATTTTGCTGATGTGCTTAAAATAGTCTTCACAGGTGCTGTTAGAGTTGATTTGACAGTACTTAAGGTATAAGGGGCAATGATCCAGCTGAATGCCTGTCTGAGTCATTTTGATAAGTGTAAAACCTGTGCAGAAACTTCTTAATTGCTCCAATATTATTCAGTTGTTCCTGTTCACAGATTCCATGAGAAAGGTCATCAATCATCAAGTATGTGAACTTCCTATGTCTTGCTTGCTTAACAAAATTCATTTTAAAGGAAGTAAAATCAGTTAATAAAACCTTGAAGTTATGATGTTCCCTTTCCCAATAGTAAATTTGGAACATCAATAATTTATTAACTGTATTGCAGGGGAGGCACATCATTAAAACTAAACTTTGCTCTCACCTTCTCTTGCTTTGCAAAACAAGTTTTATTTAGATGTGATAGTAACAGTAAATAGCTCCACAGTAATTAAAAGCTTGTGATATACTGAAAGGGGTTGATTTCCTGTCTGAGTACGAGACAAGACGTCAGGAAATTCCATATTCTGGCCCTGGGCTTACCACAGACTGAAGCAGATTTGGACAAGTCATTTAGTAGTTTTATATTTTTGATCAGCCATGAAAGAACACAGCCTATGTATAGAAATGTGCAACATGTCTATAGAGGTCTGAAAACAGAGCAACTTCATGGCTTTAAGATGCTTGCATTATTATCACATGACCAAGACACTACTAGTTCTTACTCTGTGTGCACAAACATTAGCCTAGGTGCACATCACTTCTTCCTGACTACAGTCCAAATGTAGCTATGAAAGTGACAAAAAAGGTGGTGAGCTGATTTGATTTCATTTGTCTGTCTGTTTGCTTGGGAATAATCTTGCACAAGAAGGTGCCTTCATCCCATGAGAGATACCACCTCTGAATTTGATCCTTTGTATTTAATACCATATACATTTCAGATTATAGCAAGGTTGCCATAGTAACAAACAATTTATATTGAATGGCAGAAACTTCATAAAATATGATGTAAGAATCCTGCATAATTTGTTGACAATAAATACTCATTGCTGGAAGCCTGTATCACTTAAAAATCACAAATTTTTTCTAAGAAAGAAATGTAAACCTTGGTAAAACAGTTTAAATTTAACAAAATATTCTTTTTTTTTTCCACTTGCTGCTTTTAGAAATACCTATTTTTTTTATTTCCTCTCCAGTTAGGGAGCTTTTCCAGGTTCTGTGATTTGGAATATAAAAAGAAATAAATATGGCATTTATGTAAAAAATAATGAAATTAACCTCTACCTTCCCACTTCCCTTTTATATTTATCCTGCCTGTCCCATCTCCCATTTTAAGAACTTTAGAGATGATATCTCCAAAAACACTCAGTTTTTCCCATTTTTCCATTACATAATAATGTCATGTAGCTCAAAAGCTAAACTTTCATATGTATTTCCTTTGTTGCAAATATTTTCTTAACTGCAGCTGCAACATCTCAACCTCAATGCCTTTTCTTATAAACCAAAACCATACCAGTATCTTCTTTCCCTGTTTTTCATTGATATGGTAACAGATGGATCCCAAACCATAGAAAGACACCCACTGACTTCAAATCTGTAAAGTTTTAAAGTGCATCTGTAATGTGCCAGTTCCCACTGCTTTCCACATTCCTATGGCAGATTATAAAGGAGAGGATTTTAGACTCCTGTAATAAGCATCCTGGAAAACCTTCCTTTCAGCTGGAGTGTTTTCTCTTTGAAATGAGAGAGAAGTATCTGCACACTACTGGTTTTCCAGTTGCCAAAGAAATTATGTGAGAAGGTGCAATCCTGACCTGATGTTACTGCACCACTCCTCATTGATATGGAAATCTGCTCCATCAAGGTTCTTACATTTTTCTTCCCCATTTGCTTCTCTATCAGCATCTGGCCTCTGAGAAGACCCTCAGTTCTACACACTGATGTTCCTGTAACTGCTCAGAAGAGCAATTGCTTGGTTTTTGATCTTACCTGATATTTGAATATGAATAAATTAAAAGCTTCAGTGTCACAGGGGATTAAAGTTGTGGTTTGTATGTGAAAAACTGAAAGTGTCTCAGTACCTTGTTACATTTACCAGCAGTTCTTTTCTTGTGAGTTGCAGACACTGACTCAACATGGACACTGGCAGAGCATCTCCAACTGCATTGCCACAACTACAGACCAGGTTCCCTGTGTGTTAAACAAATATGGAACAGTCTTAAGTACTTATGACAGTAGGAACATGAAAGTCTCCTCCATTCCACAACTGGTCCTAATTAATTTGTAACAGTTAATCTCTCCTTGCAATGCATATTTTTTTTCTATTAAACTTAGCAAACACCTATATGGTTTCATCCAAAAGACAGTATTTAATCTATTTTATTTTGAGGTTGGGAACTATTTTCTAAAGAAGTACCCTGAAAGACACTCCTAGAACTGGCTTTAACATTTAGATTATCCTCAGAAGCATTGGTAAATAGTGCAAGAGAGAGATATCCATAAAGAAAGTCTACTGAACAGTCGATTTGGTGCATTTTTCATTCCTCTGAAATAAGTAAGTAACAGAATACTGTAAATGGAACAGATTCAATGCATCTTTCATTACAAAGAGATCAGATAAAAATTATGCATTTTTTGAAAGCCTGATGCAATTGTTCCAGCAATTAAGGAGCTGAATTCACTACAGTCATTGACAACTACAGTAGCAGACACAACTTGCTGTCCTTTTACTCATAGCTGTTATTACATAGCACTGGGCGATAGCAGCTCCATCACTTACTATGATCCAGGATTATAAAATTGCTGACATATGCAAGTACAGGGTTTGTTTTTTTTTTTAGTTCTACTCTGTTACAGGTCTTTGAATTTTGAAAAAATTTGAATTCTCCTAAACATTTTTTTGTTAATAACCTATAGTAGTCTTATATCTGTTTGGATATTATATTAGTAAGATAAATGATATAGAGATGAACATCCAGACCTTTGCCATGCAAGGCTAAGAATTAATTATCAAAATAATGGAGGTCAAGATCACCTAGGGCATCTCATTTCTCCACAAGTTAATTTCAGGGACTGCAGACTGGAATTTTTCATGTCCTGTGCTCAGCTGACTCTCTTACATGTTACTTCCACACTATTTTAGACATCAACCAGTCCTCATAGTACCTCTTCCAGCAATATTAATGTTCTCATATCAACCAAGATAAAGCTGATGGACAAAGAACCATGGATACAGGGATCTGGTTTTGACTCAATAATAGTGTAAACTTTCCTGTTGTACCTGAACAGCTTCCAGTTCTTAAGTGAGGATACCTCTCTCTCCCAGCTGTGTAGAAAAACAGAAGTAAACTGTCCTGATATTTTATTGAAGTTAAGGATTCTATCACTAGCAAACAAAACAGAGAATTTCTATCCTGGCCTGTGCTTTTCCCAGGAGACACTATTTATTTTTAACTTTACAAACAAATAAATACTTTTTTTTTAGAGTGCTTTACAATATTATACTAACTATAAATGGCTTGAACTTCGCCTCTTGGCAAAGAATGCCACCTAATTAAAGAGTTTTATTTTACTGCCAAAGGCTTTGTTAGAAATGAAATAAACACTTAGCATCTGTATTTCCATATACTGCATGACATTGTTGCCTTCCCTACATTTAAAGAAATAATTCATTACTCAGAAAAGAGATTTTCTTTGAATGATCAAAATTTTGTTCTACAGGAGTAAAAGTAACATCAAGCAGAGCTGGCAGAAGGTAGTCTGTGGAGAGAGGTGACTGAAGGCACATTTTGAAGGAGATATTAAAATTCTGTTAATTAATATGCTTAACTTTTCTGTGTAGATGGCAGTTGTACTCCAGAAACAGACCCAAAAATTTTCCATATAGTGCAGCATGACGCAAATAGATGAAGAACAAAGAATATCATCAGAGAAAAATAGAAATGGCTTCTACTACCTATGAAGGTAAATTTCAAGTCCAACCTGGGACTCAACAGACCTTTGGAGGTTTGTTGGAAGTGAACTTCAATCTCTTACTGAGAGAAGCAGAAGTAACTTGACACGGAACAGTTTGCTGCAATAAAATCTCACAACAGATATTTTCCAAAAACACCAGGAAGTAATCTCAGTATTTACCAACAAAACCAATTATTTCATACAAAAGCATCAGCAAATGAAATTATTTTTTGCTATTAACTACGAAGGTCAAAAAAAAAAATTGCAGAAGTTCACAAGCAACACCTGAGAGAGATTTTAGACAAATACAACTTCTGTTGTGCTGGCTGCAGAGAAGGGATCTCCCCTCCCCCCCCCAAAATATTTTCTCTCAAGATGCCTCACTGAAAAGTTCATTAATTCATAAAATCCTCCCTCCTACTTGCATGGGATAAGTAAACAGAGAGAAAAAAACCACAACACTAACAAGATTGGCCATTACCAACCTACATTTGCAACACTGACTTTGAAGCAAATCTCTTCAACAGTTAACAGAACTGGAAAAAATTAACTGCAAACTTCATTGAGTAACTTGTGAAATATGAAATAATTGAATGAAATAATTATCTTTTTTGTGGACGTTGTAGGAATGGAAAATAATTTATTCCATAGCATCCTTGAATTATGAATATTTGGATTTATTTCAGAGAAAAAAATCAAAGGAGACAGAGTGTGAACGTAATGAATTTTGTTGCTGAGACTAGGTAGCTACGCAAAAGGATCTATCATCTTGCCCATTAATGCTAATGCATGTACACTGAAAAGAGAATATAACCATAATATATGCACAAAATCTGCATTATTGTTGGAACGAGAGTTATGGTTGTCCTTGGACTTCAGTAATGTTCACTGCTGGTGCTCTTTTGTTTAATAAAATCTTCATTATTTTTCCTTTTATTTGAGTATTTACGAATTAGTAAGACCATTTTCAACTGAATTTTTACTATAATTCAACCATCCTTCTGTTTATCTCTCTTTAGGGATGAGTGAATCTGCCTCCAAAAATTGATAGGAGCCAAATATGGTTGCCTTTGAAAGTTCAAAAAAAATTGCCAAACTTCTCACAATAATCTTCTAACGTTTTCACTTCTTCAACCCTGCACAAAAGATTCAAGTATACTGCAAAAGGAAGTGATTTCCAAGAATGCCTGTTACCAGCTGAGCAAGATTCTTTGACATCAGCTGGGCCAAGATCCTTCTCCTTAATATTTTCCTTAAGACAAATTAAAAATGAAAAAAAACCCAAAGCACCACAACAAAAAAACCCCAAACTCAAAGCCCACAAAAATAAACAAGCCAGAGCATGAGCAGACATATTCCAAGCCTGAGAGAATTAGGTAGTAATCTCTGCATTCAAGTGTTTCCTTTATGATTTTTAATGTCAGTTGTTGCATGTGGTTTATCAGTTTTCATTGATGCAGCTGTCACATGTTTTGCCTCTGCAGAATTAACTTGAATTTGCTAATTAATTTATCAGACTTGCTAATTACAAATGGGATGTTAATAATCCACAGCAAACTTTTCACTCTCTCATAGTCTCCAATCTAAGGTGGGAATGCACTTCGATTTGTTGTAGTCTTATTTTTCATTCCTTGTTCTCTTCCCAAAACAAAGTTGTTGTTTTCCACAACAACAAAAAGTAAACTGCTTCTGACTGTACAGAGGAGGAAAAAAAGCCCTGATAGAGCTGAAGAATTCATGGGCAGAGTATGCCATCCGGGAAAACATTTCTCAAAAACAGTGGCTCATACACTCAGGTAAATTACTATATGACTTCCCCAAACAATTTCTACATCTTAGGTGCCCAAGGGAGAAATCAGTAACAAATAAGTATAGCAAGTACAGTTTTCACTGATTTCCCTAAACAGATTTCTATTGCAGATATTCCATAGCAACCGTTATTTAACAATTCAGTCAACGACAGACTTCTTCTGAGCCAAATACCTCTAAGTATGCTGAGCTCTTCCAACTTGTAAGTCTTAAATGGAAATATTTCATTTGATTGTTTTTCTAACACACATGTCCAATTAAAAAGTCCTGGTTTCTCTCCTTGGATGGAAAGAAACAAACAACCCCCCCACTACCAACCTCAAGCTATTACATATTGCTTCCTATTCAACCACAATGCTAGCTTTGGGAAGAACTCTGAACATGACTGTCTTGTGATCTTAATTCAATTCTCATTTCACATCCCAGAGTGGAAAGTAAATTAAAAGGTATAAATCACCTCCCTATTTTTGCTGTACTAATAATGCAACTGGGTTGAAAGAGAACTTCAAGACCATCTAGTTCCAACCCCCGTCATCATCAGGGAAACCTGTTTGCTCAAAGCCCCATCCAACCAGGGATTACTTCCAGAGATGGGGCAGCCACACTTTCTCTGGACAGGGAATGCTGGAAATGGAACACTTGAACTTTTACTGCAAAAAAGGTTTCTTCCTGTCAAAATAATATGTCAGTGTTGCAGACAAACCTTTCTTGGGCCACAGCGCTTCGAGGTCCAGCAGGTGTTCTTGCCAAGATGTACAAGCAGTACTCCGATCATCACCTTTAGATTCAGTGTTCATAGCTCAGTGCTAACGCTCTGGACTCAACTGGCCTCTTCATCACACTGCTCAGGAGTGAGAGCCCCTTGCCTTGGGGAGCCCACCTTCTACTGGTCCCCCAGTTCTGCTCATGCGCAGTCAGGGCCAGCCCTAATTGGGCACAGGTGGGCTGAACAGGAGCTCACACCTCCCACCTCATAATTGGCAACACCTGATTGTCCTTACCTGAGTGCCTCTGCAGGTCAGCAACAGCCAGCTTCCCTGAAAATGAGACTTCAGGGCATAACAGCCAATTTATAATGAACAGAGCAACTGGACTGTTGCAGTTTAATGGATAAAGGCTTCAAGATTTTGTTCTACACTTTGCCAGAATATAACAAAGACAAGAACAGATTTTTTTTTTTTCCTTAAATGATAAAAGAAATTACTAAAACCATCACAAGAAAATACAAGAAAGTTAGGTGACTTATATTAGTGGAGAATGACATGTGGCAGTTTATGATGAAGCTCAAAACATCCCGTTCCCTCTATTTTCTTCCATCAAATTTCCCAAAGCCCTAGCACAGCTCTCCTTCCTTTAGGGTAAACCACAGCTTGTGAGGTGCTGAAAAAAAGTTGAGCAGAAATTTTACTAGCATAGAGCGGTGACACTTTGCACCAGACTGCCACAACAGCAAGCAGCTCAGTAATGCTGAGAAACTGACCTCAAAGCTCAGAGGAGTAGTTATCTTATTTCAGTTCCTCAGCATAAGAAAAATTGAAGCACATCTTTGCACTGTTATGAATTTTAAAGCTACACAAAAGCCAGCAACATTTTTCCTGTGCTGTCATATAGATCTGCTTGGGAGGGCACAGGCATGTACAAGGCACATTCAAATACGCTCTTATGAATCAGGTTAAATACTACAGGTTTTTGGGATCATTTTGAAGATATTGATCAGCAAATAAAGTGACATGGTGACATTTGCATGTAGGATGCAAAATAAAACTGGTTTGCTTAAAATATTTCCAATTTAGCACACCTGTGTTTAGGAGTGTGTACTATATGAGAATTATTTGTTTAGTGACTGAAAACAATAAAATCTGTGTGAGTGCAAACACCAGAAGGGCAATTAAATTTAGGTATTCATTCCACAAAAGGCAGAAACTACTCTGTATTTGCAGACTTCCTAGAATCTGATTGTCAACAGCTCCTATCCTGTGTCTTAACTTTTGACATTATTAAATACAGGATGACACTCTTGAAATCTGCATTTAGATTAATAAACTGAGTGATTGCAATAGCAAGTTTCAGATCCCACGCTCCAATTTAGCAAGTCCACTGAAAGGCTGCCAACAAACACACGATTAGAGATGATCAGAGTAATCAAGGAAGAAAAGTTTAGATTTCTAATTTTGCTACTTTAAAGTAATACAAATGAAAAATCGTTCTGATATCCCACTTCTAAAATACATTCAAGAGAATAAAATCTCCTTGCATAACCTTCCTGGCGGTAATAAGTATTCTGCACCCAGATGTACAGCACAGTAACACAATTTATTCTATTTAAATGTAAAAAAATATATATAAAATGCAGCTATTACCTACATTGCTGAAAGGTATTTTCACCCAATTCAAAAACCCTTAAAGACTCTTGAGGGCAATTAGTTAACAAGCAAGCTCTGATTTTCAAATTCCAGTGAATGCAGGCATTCTGAAGTTAAATAGGAGTATTAAGGCCCATCAGCATAGGTGTGATTTCAGCGAAGGTGGATGGCTTTTCTCTTCCACATTCCTTCTGGAGTCTCACCAAAAGGGGAGGAAAAGAGGCTGCAGAACAGCCCAGGGTTTTTTTTCCCCAGCAGCACGGGGTCTGCCTGTACTGCTCAAACCACCTCTGGATGAAGCATTTAACAGCGATGTTTGGAGGCTCAAACAGTATTTGAGGTCTCCTCAGCTGTGTTCCCATTACCTCAGGCATTGGCCACATCTCCAGGGTGGCTTTGCAGCAGCAATACTGCCATTTATTCATGGTATACTAGCAGCTAAGTTATTTCCAAAAGCTGTGCCCAGATGGAACATAGTCCTTCTTGATGGAGAAAAAAAACTTTGAGTGGCCCATAGTGAAGTATTCGTGTTCAATATACAAGAGACACAACACACACTCCCATGGTACATTGTGATTAGTCTTGTATACTGCTAAGTAACTGTATTGTATTTAACTCTGATCAAATAAGGGTGGGGTGGAGTGACAGGCTGTCTGCAAGTATTTAAAGTGTATATGTCCCTTTAGAAGGATCAAGCTTTTTTTAACCTCCTTTTTCTCACTAATAGTATCAGTTTTAATCAGTTCTTGAGTCCTTTTGGTGGGTGGCAAGAGAGCATGCAGCATCTCCTCTGAATACAAATCACACAGGTTCTGTTCAGCATGGGAAAGCTGACCAAACCAAACACCTATGAACTTGTTTTCTAAATATGAATTGCGAGCAAGTTTTGCAAGACATTAAAAAAAAAAAGGAAAAAAAGTAAATTAAAGATGCCAGTTAGATGGCTCTCATAGACTGCTGTGCCAGTGCTCAAGGAAAACAAAATGCAAATGAAAAAACATATTTGTATCTACATAGTGCAGAATATGATTATAAACTGCAACAGACAGTATACAAGTTTCTGTCCCTTTTTATTAATGGTAGTTGTAGGCAGACTCAATGTTACAGAATGCTTCATTCTGCAGTTTTCCTTTAGGTGTCACATAAATTAGCCAGAAAAAAATGTTTAACTTTCCTCAGGAATAAGCTGTCTTTGTCACTTTGTCTTGACTTTATCTGTGTGCATTAGACTGCCTGAAGAGTTCTTGAAGGCTGCTCAACATCAGAAACAGAAGCTTCTGACTTTAAATCATAGTAACAGCAGTGCCCAACATAACTGACAAAGCAGAAGGGAAACTGTCTTAACTGCAATGCTCCCGAGGTCCACACTCTGAAGGCCTGGGTGCATGAAAAATAGGAACATTCTTGCACTCTCCCATTCCAGCTGAAGGCCAGAGAAAAGAGACTGAACAAAATTTTCAGTGATTTTTAAAAAAAATATCCATTTGTCAAAACATCTGTATGTGTGGAAATGCAGTAGTGTCTAGGAAATTATTTGGGGAGTATAATTTGAAAAAACTTCAGAAGATTTTCTTGTATACAAAGTTCTTTCACATCTTTATTATGATATTAATAGAAAAAATATTGAGCCAGGATTTTATACAGTAAGGTGAACACAGTACTAACTCTGTTTTTATATGACTGTGATTCAAGACAATTAAAGTAATTGAAAATATCATCATAGAACCAAATGATAATAAGGATGTAGATATCTCTGATGAAAAGAATTTCAACAGAGGTGAATCAGATATTAGTGTTAAGTACCTTTAAAATTACTCCTTCGTAAGTAATCCATTTAAAAAAATATTCCTATCATCTGAAAAATACAGATAATTCAGACTTTGGAATTTAGAAGTTTTCTAATACATTGGCTTTACAAGATTTATCATTGATCAAAAAGAGGTATTTTTGGGAATGGAATCCCCAGAGCAGGTTGAGCAGGTGGCTGGGGATATGCTCCTGTTGCTGTTACACTCTCACAGTGCATTATTTATCATGTGATGTGTTACCACCACAGTGTGTTTAGTTCTAATGTAATGCTTGTTCTCACAAAATATCAAATACAAAATTTTTCTTGCAATCTGTTTTGATAGATAAAAGGGATTTTTCTTAACAAGAAAGAAGTTTGTAAAAGGAATATTAGGCTCCAAAGATCAGTATGTATACTTGTATAGGTCTGTATAAAAAGGTAAGTGGGAAAAAACCCACTGAAACATTGCCTCTTCAAAAAATCAGTCTTGACAAAAACATTTCAGATTGCGTGTACCTCTTTGAGCTAAGAGATTACAAAATGCATTATATTCCAAAAAGGACTTTGTGGGAAAAGAAAAAACAAACACAGTTTCTTCATTCTGCTTAAGCACCCGTTGAGTCAGAAGCAGAAAGACAATTCCTTTAACACACGTTTCAGATGTGGAAGACTTCAGTTAAAATTTCTGCTATGTATACAATTGAATAAACCTTGGCAGCAGCCACCCACACCCCTGGTCAGTGCTCTGCACATTAGAGCCTTCCTTCTGCTCCCTCTTCCTCTTGATTTCCCCACCCCACAGCAGAACAGAGCCTTCAAGCTTAGGTTTCTCTGCAACAACACTTATGTCATTCCATCTGCTGTGACAGCTGCACCATCACCCTGGCAGCTAGTAAAATAGGGCAGCTACAAGCAAGGCCAGGAAGGCACCAACATGAACTATGTAACCTTCTGCTGGTCCATGTGCCAGAACAGAGCACTGTGTCCTCTAAAGCCCAACAAACCTCGTTAGGAGGTCAAACCTTATAACTTCTTGGGCTGCACATTCTAAGTGTTGAAACAGGAAACACTGAAGGGAGGTACTGGAGATTATACAATGATAACGACCTACCATACAAAGGCAACAAGTTTTACTTATTCTCAAGTGAGAGAGGAAATAAGTGACCAAAATCAAATGTTGGTGACTATATTGCATGAGGATGTTTCATTTTCACTGAAATTGAATTGCATTACATGACTATCAGGTAACTGAACTGTGCGTGTGTGCAAGTAACAGGTTGGGAAGAACACCCCCAACAACCCACCCAGCACCATCACCACCACTGAGAATGGCTTAGGTGCACTGCTCAGAAAAAAATTGTACATGATAACTGGGGTATACAGGAAGCTTATTTTGGCTGAAGCTGTTTTACAAGAAGCCTTTTTTCCTTTTGTTTGTGCTCCACTTCAACAGCCCATACATAATTTAAAAACAATATATTTCCAATTACTTTGAGCTGCCCTAAACAAGAGAATTTTATGGATGTTAAATATAACCAGGTAATCATTAAATTGTTGCTTGCATTGCAATTTTTTTGCAGTTCAAAAGCAATGTTAAAATTTCCTAGTAGTAAATGAGACCCCTGGGGAGGAATGGTTAGAAAGAGGTTTAATCAGTTTTTCCAGAAAGTAGAGGAGGAAAAAAATCCAGCAAAGTAACCTCCAATTTTCCTACTGTCTTGGAATCAAAGTCAGGCCCAATAAACTATCTATAATGAAGTTACTCCAAAACCAGTATGTTCCTAATTTCATGAAAAAGCACTGTCCAGCTGAAGTTACTGCATGACCAGAAGTGTTCAGTCTGAATTTTCCAAAATGTTCAGTTTGTAGTTTGACATGATATCATTATTACCAAATTAAATCAGAGCCTTAAAGGATGCTTTTAAATGTCTGACAGAAATTACTGGCAGACTATTAAATCATATTTCAGTGACACATTAATAAAAAAAAAAACAAACCCAAATCAAATCAGCTTTCTCTTCCTCAACTAATAGTTCAGTGTTCAAACTGCTAGTAGATAATAAATTTTGTGTGCACAAAAACATATCATCTATCAAAAATGGACAGACATGTTGAGTCTCAGTATTCCTGTAGGTATAACTGATTACTCTTTAAAATCCCACATTCATGTGCAGCATTTTCTCAAAGTTGATTGTTCTTTATCACAGGGGAAGAAATTGTACAACAGGTATTCAGGTCACCTTATGAAGTTTTTTCTTCACTGTTCCCTTGTACACTGGGGGTAGTATTTTCAAAAGCACTAAAAATTCCTTGGTTGTTTAAATCCTTTTGAAAATGCTTCTTTTTTCATTCAAGTAGGACTGAAATACTACGAAAAGCTTGAGCTGTGCTCTCACTTTTTGTAGCACACTTTGAGGGTGGTAGATCTCCAGCTATGTGAAAGAGTCCTGTTTGCTCAGAGAAGCCCCCTGAGACTACAGAATATTGTTTAATTAGATGCAATACATCCAAGAACTTTTCTAGTTTTGGAGCCTATGTCTGTTTTCTTATCTCTGCTTTATGTATGGGTATATCAAAAAAAAGATACTTTATATAGGATTTCTTTAGAAGTCTGACTCAGAATCTCTTACCTCTTGGCATTATTAGACACACAAAAAATGCATAGCTATTTTCTCATCCATAACGTGAACAATGAATTCCAGGCCTTTGTTGTCAAAAAACTTGATATAGTCAACCAATACTTGAAAGCAAAACACACTTTTAAAGAAATAAAAGAAGGAAGAAAAATGCCAAAACACTTTCTTGCTTTCTCAGCATATTTAAGATGACAGCTTTTACCTGCTTTGTCCAGAAATCCTTAGGGAAGAATTAGGAAAACATATCTCAAGGCACACAGTTACATGGTGCATAAGTTACATTTTATACATTCAGGGTTAAGCTAAACACAAGGGCAAGAAGTTGCTCCATGCTCCCAGAGGTGTTTCTGAAAGCCTGGAGTTTTTATGCAAGAACTGTGTATCTGTGGAGAGGGAGTTTTGTTTCACTTTCCTCTGCTGCACTTCACATGAGAAACCAACAGCATCTTGAGTTTCAGAAGTTATTCAAACCGCAGTTATATGTGTGCCAGCCAGCAGGATCATACAATCACAAGGCTTTGTGTCTCTCCTGTGTTTTCCTGACATTTAAAAGAAAGCATAGAGGCATATTTGGACAAATTTTGCAGATTGTATTATAAGAAAAAGGAAGTAAAAAATCAGCAACATTAAATGCATGCAGGTATATCAGGAATGTCCTTTTAGCATGAAACTCAATTCTTGTCACTCAAAAAAAGAAGAAAACATGAGCTCCATATGACAAGATGACTGCCAGCTTGCTCTGAAGTGTTTTCTGTCAAAATAAATTAAATTGTCTAGAGGTGCTATTAATTTATTCCTTGTACGCTGAAGGAATTAATGTTCATGGTTGGCAGGGAAACACCTAAGGCAGGGCTGATGCTATGTACCACGATGAGGAGAGATGAAGAGATGAAAGGACTTGTATAGTTACAAGTAGTGAACACTACAGTATTTACTACTGTCATCATGGAACTACTATTTACTACATGGAATTACTATTTACATACTACTATTTGATTTAATACCACTTAGGACTCTGTTTAATCTTTATTTTTTAATATTAGGACAACTGTTAGATCTCTTTCATATTAATAGAAAATAAATGTTTCCCATGCTTGCCCAAAATTACCTAAAAATATTTTTCAAGGGGTTGCTTTTAGAAGACATTATGTCCTAGATGTTAGACACTATGTAACATGGAGTTTTACTGTGTTATGAGGCAACTGAAATGTGAAACCACAGAAAAAAAATCATCTAACGAGTCTTATGACTTGATCTTCAAAGATCATGTTTCAAAAGCAAGATGGTCAACAGGAGATTTCATAAACAGGCCACGAGCCAAATACTGATTCTAACATACTTGGCAAAAGCTTGTAATTGCAGAGTATATTTACAGAAATCAAAATATTTACGCCCATCTATAGATGTAGCCATATGGACTGTATCTAAAATCCACCCAAATATGGTGGTGTTCTCTCTCAATTAATGTTAGGGAATTTTGTGATATTATTTCTAATCAAACACAAATAAGCCATCAGAAGACATAAATAATTGCATGTGTTCATGTGTAGAAATGAAATTTTTCATTGTGAAACAAGCCCCAACATGTAAATTATGCCTATTTGAACTGTCTAACTTGTTTTGTAATGTTTGAAATCCATTTTCTCAAAACTGAAGCAGAAAAAAAGCAGATATGGACAAAGAACCATGGAGCTGAAGTAATTCATATCTACTCTCTGCTTAAAGAAAATAATTCAAAAGTCATTTTGAGAAATGTGGAGATGTTGCCCAACTTTACCTTGCATGTCAAGCTGATTTGATATTTAACATTCAAAAAAACCCAAACAGTGCAAAGAAGATTCCTTTAGAACTGGAGATGAAAAGTAGATAGAAGCTTATTGATTCAGTGAAACTACCATTTTAGTACAAAGTTCAGCTTTAAACTTCAATCAGAACAACTGCAATGGCAAAAAGGTTATTTTAAACATACAGGGAGATGATGAGGTGGGGACACACGAGTGGTGATTTCTAGTTCTATGTAAGGGGAAAAAAAAGCCAAGTCTTTCCACTTCCCCCTCCACATGCCCAGTCAGTGCAACCCTAAACTGACATCTCCAATTCTAATGTACAACTGTCACCTTGGTGAGATGAGGCACTGGAAAGTCAATGAAAGCTGTAGATACTCATCAGTCCTCAAGCACAAGTTTTACCTCAATTTGTACACAAAACTCATGACACATCCTCCCCATGACACATCCTCTTGAAGAATTCAGTCTGTACAGGAAATTCTGGGTCTATATATCTGAAGAGCAGAATGACTGCTCCGACAACAGCATATTTGTTATTAAAAAGTAACAAAAGGGACAAACTTCATTAGCAGCCAGCACAATGGGAAAGTATTTTGAGAATCAAAATCTATTTCAGCAGCACCATAACTCTTAATGCTGTCAAATTCAGTGAGAAAGGGAATAACCTACTGCGAAGACTTTGACAGAGCAACCAAAAGCTGACACAGGATCAGTTGTAGTAAATTCTATATCCAGGTTGCCCCAGACAAAAATAAATTTCTGGTATGATCTGTGTGTGTACACGTAATGTATTTACTGCTTTCACTACTTAGGTCCTTTTTCTTTTCACATGATCACAACATGATTTCTTCCATGTGAAAAATAAAAAAAACCACCAGCTAGGCACTCCAGTCACGTTGCACAGAAACCTGAGGTATGGACAGTAAATAGTACTGCTGCAGAGCTTTCAAATCTATAAATCAAGGTTATGTATTCAGCTCCTGTATTAAGAAGATAGGATAGCTGCCTTCACTACTTCTCTTAGTGCTTCCAAGATTAAAAACAGGGAACTTGTTTCTTAGGATGTATTCCAGGAAAAAACCATAGGAAGAGCAGGTTTTGTCACTGAAAGTTTAAAGTAATGGCAAAGCTCAGGAATGGAGGCAATTAGAATCTGTCACATAGGGCACTTCAGATCATGCCAGATGATCTTATCAAACCACTGAGCCCTGATGAAGCAGAGAGAAACAAGAACTTCAAGTGAAGAATCAACTTCTGTTCTGATGTTTTCTTGTCCAACCTAAAAATCTATTAATACACTTACAAGGGAGGACTTCCTGTGCAACTTCAAGTTACGTGCTTTAATCACATGCTCAGAATCTTAAATTAACCTTTTCTATGCCAGACTCCACATCTTGGGGTTTTAATTTCCTTTAAATTACCAGTGATACTGATTCCAAGATCTTTTCAGCCTGCACAGCTAACCTGAACATGCTGATTAAAAATGATCAATGTTACCAGGCTCATGTCTCATACTTTTCTTTCCCAGTTACAGCATGTTTATGGTGTTATGGGAAACATGGTGCTGAGTTCAGGCACATGGAAAACACTTCAGTCTGTAAATGTTACCCCAAAATCCTATCACAGATTAACTACCTCACCTTTACAGAGATATTATTGTTATTACTGTATGAAGTTTTGCTTTTTCCAGCAATCATCTGCTCCAGAAAAGGTTACAAAGGGCAGCCAGAGAAAAAGGAGACTACTACACCTGGCTTCTAACACCATGGGAGTGTTACACCATTTGAACATACAGAAGACAGTTCCAGAACACGTTAAGTTCCTTGTGCAGACATAAATAGCTCCTGGTGGAGAACTATAGGGTTAGAATGAAGTAGGAAATATTTGAATTCAGCCCTCAGAGTGCTCCTGTATTTGGTCCATAGATATGAAAATGCATTTCTGTTTAGGTGGCCAGCTGACCGTTTCCTCTTAAGAAAATTTTCTATAAGATCTAAATGTTCCTCATGCCATGGTACCTCTTAGAACTTTGCATATGTTCTAGAAGAGCACAAGGATTTTGTATCAATATTTCACAGAGTAATTTTAGTTCAAGTGGTAAAACTATCACAAAGAGCATATCTGACAGACTGAAAAAAAAATAACTGTCAAAACATGCTGGAGTTACAGCCTGGGCCATTTGCAATTTGTACTCAAGAAAAATGGAAAAAGAGAAGATATCATTATGGTTTAGTTATTCAAGCCTTGCAGCTTTGCTGCCACAATTCATTTCCTTAATTATACTGCAAATCATTTGCCCCGAGTGTTAACAGGGTGGGTTTTTTCTTTTTTTTTCTGTGGTTTTTTTTTTTTTTTCTTTTTTCTTTTTTTTTTTTCCCTCCAAATGGTAATATATGTAAAAGCCTTTGGGGCTTAATGAATTATGTAACATATGTTTTCCTTCACTAGAACTGGAGATCAGTTGTGAAAATTTTATAAATATAGGAAATTATTATTATAAGAATTTGGGGAAGTCAGGTTAGTGAAGTCCCTGCTCTGATGCTTTTTTTTTTTTTCACATGCCTAATCCTTGTTGAATAAACCTACCCTATACAACAAAAATAATACACAAAATCCACTATATTTTTTCAGATCACACTTGAAAATCTAACCCAACTTCACTCTTCCCAGGAGGTGGAACATGTCACATGAAGGGATGCACTGGCAGGGCAGAGACATCCACCAGGAAGAACAGTCCAACAGCCCAAACAGCAGCTCCCACATTCACCTTTACACTATTGTAGTACCAGAGTGTTGTGGGATTTATGTGAAATTTTCCAGATTTTGGGTTCCATTAAAAAGGCAGGGGTTTAAAGTAGTTCCATCCACAGTTTAACAATAAGAATTATTTCAGAAACTTTCACATTATCTCACTGAGTAGAAACAGCAATAAACTAATCCTCTCAAGAAAGCATAAAATTCCTACACATTCAGCACATAAAAAGCTTCAGAGTTTTCAAATCTGATTGTGACAATGTGCAGGCATTATGCTCAATGCCTCTCACTGATGCATTTATGGAATTTAAAAAAAAATAATCATGGCTACTGGCCACAGATAGAATTCTGCTGGTGTTCTCTTCTTTCAGTACTAACAATAACTACACGTGGATAAGAACATTAGTTTAGTACAGTGTATGATTTAAAAAATCTTTCACTCTACCCGAGATTTTAAATCTTCTAGACTAACCAGCTACTAGACAAAGGCACAGAAAATAACATATTTATTAAAAATTTCCTTTAAGCTGAGGTACTTATGGTTTAGTAGTTTAAAAGCGTGTTACTTGGAGACTCCAGAAAAAAAGCAAAAATAATGATGAAAACTAGTAAACAGAATTCTATCAAATGAGCAAGCTGTTTCAGCTGTGTCAAGTTCAGCAAGATTTCTTTTTCTCCTTGAAAAATTTATCATGGTTGGGAAAAAAGCGGAGTTTGAAAATAATTGCAGCTACGTCTCAAATATGGCAGATAAAGACTGAAAACATGCAAAGCAGGGAACTAAAAAATAAAAGGAAACATTACAGCAACTCAGACTAGGTGGATTTTTTCTTTCCCAGTTTCCTATTCTCAATGTTCTAAAGACATAAGTGGTCTCAGAATAAGACTCCCTCGGTAGCTAGTGTCCACTGGAGACACACTATGCTTCCCTTTCAGAATTCCTGAAACCCCAACCCAATTCATTTTCTCTAACTCCACAGTTATAGATGAATTACAACATGAAAGGCTTGTAACAGTCACTTTAAATACACAACCACAATAGGTAACAACCTATCCCTGCCCCCAGAAAAATATAATTTTGCAAGCATTGTCAGGTTCACATTCTTACTTTTCTTCACATTCTTAATTTTTTTGCTTGCACTTCTTCATTCCATTGTGCTAACTGTATCAACAGCTCTCAAAAATAGCTGTGCAAATGAAGCTGCCTACAGGAACAGATAAAAAGAAAACTGGCAGGATATCAGCAAAAACATACAAAATAAGTAATGCACAGATTCCTGTGTTGTCTCACAGTAGCTGAACACTGATACTTTAATAGATTTTCACAAAGACTCCACAAAGTCTGATTTTACAGCTCTGTAAAGTCACCCTCATTTCCAGAAATCCTCTCTTGTCCCCATTCCCACAGAAGAACAATGGCCAATGAGCTGGATTATCACAAATTCAGCAATCAACTTTACATGGCTCTGGAGATACAAGTAAAATAAAAGTGGTATCTTCATTTCCTTTGTGGCACTTTATCAGCCTCTTCTTCTGCTGATGGTAGAAGTCAATAAAAGCCTATTAACACTAAAATCTTGTATTAAGTTTGACAGTGTACAAATTGCAGGGGTTTTCATTTCAAATATGAGCAGCTTAAGATACTCTAGAGTTTCACTGTATAAAGTTGTTAAATTGTGTATAAAGTTAATAAAATAATTTGAATGTATTTTTCCTCTCCTTTTAAAGATGGCACCAGAAGCAAATCAAACAAACCCCCCTATAATCCCTTCCTGAGAGATTCATATTAGTCTAGCTAAAAAGACAAATCATAACTGTTCCTTATTTAGAGCAAAACATTCACCTGATCTCTCTGTAGGTTTGATCCAACTGCTCTTTGAAAATGACACAATCCTTCCTACAGACTCTGTGGGGGTTGTATCAGGTTATATTTCCCTCTATAATCACAAGTAACCTCTCCTGCAAAGTAAGTAACACACCCTAAGAGAATAAGGCTTAGAGCAACTGAACCCTTAAATAGGTGAATAAATAGAGATACAAGCAACAGGGATGGAGTTGGCACCTGCAGAAACAGCAATCAAGGGTATGGCTGACCAGCTGGTAAATGAATTAGGAATTATGCCAGAACAAACTTGGGGACAAATCTAAAGCTATTCCTGCAAATGGGCAAATTGGCATAATTTCTGCACTTACCCACCTGATTTAAATTCCTGTTAAACAGTATTTGAAGAAATCAAACACAACCCTGAGCAGATGCTAGTCTTTCAGTACTAACTTTCTTCATCAAAGAATGTTCTCTCAGGGAGAAAATTGGTAGCAGAAGGCATTTTAGCAAGATCTAGAAAGCTCTCCTAAACAAGGAATGTAAAACCACAGCAGGTGACTGAAGATGTGAAAGAAAGGAAAAAGGAAAAAAAAGGACCAAATTCAGCCTGGTTTTAAGAAAGGATACAAGAATATATAATATACAAATATCAATGATTTCCCAAAGCATGTAAAAAATCTAACTTACTGAATACCTGAAGGTTATGGGTTCTTCTGATTATTAATTAATTCATGGAATTACCATAGCACAGATAATATGGGTTTTATATCAATACTTTTTTCAACACAAACCATCATGAAGCATTTGTGACTACACACAGATTCCTCAGATCACCACTCTTATACTGCACAAGACAGTCTTGGACTGCTCACAAGACAGAGTGGGTGTCTTTATTTTGAAGCAAACATTGCCTCTAGTAAGGATGTTTGCACACAGCAATAACTTGCCAGTGTTGAAGGCCAGAAGTATTCCAACACCCACTTATAAACTTCCAAATGTCTCTCTTTTGCCTAGAAACTGTTCTTTGTGATAAGAAAACTTTTTCTGCTTCAATTATGTCCAGATATGATACCAGGTAGATTGTATTTAGCCACATATCCATCACACTGACTAAATACATATTCACATACACTGAGTGTGTACACCCTGAACTTGCTCCCCTGACATCTGACACTGACTGCTTGCCTTTTGCTGCCCTTGAGCTTTGGTACAAGGACAGAGTAACAGAATTCTGCAAATTCAGCATCATAGTTAATTTACTGGCACTATGACTTGGCTGTTTTAAGTGGTTAGAAGTCGAATCTTGCAGCCTTAAGTTTTCCCATAAGCAGCAGAATAAAGAGATGCCTTCCTACAGTGCTGAGAGAAAATGATCCTCTTGCACAGGCAGTAGCTCAGGGGTGAAAACTGAACAATATCTGCAAGTATTTATTTATTTATAATGGGTGACTTACCTAAAATGCCAATTAAAGTTTAGAGTAGGTCAAGTGAAACCTTTATGCTGACAACATGCATCCCAATACCAGCCATAGTTAAGGTCAAGATCTGAAAATAAAACTCAAACTGAGGAAAATATAAGCATCTGAAAGTCTTTCTTCACAAAACACAGGTTGAGATTTGTGCTATGCCACCTGATCAGACCTTTGCAGTCAAAGCTGCACATTCTTACCTAAAGTAAGAATCACTTACTTTAGGTGCAGTGTATTTTGGAACTGCTGGTGCTTTCTGAGAATAAACTTTGGTAAGTGCCTAAATCTCTGCAGAAAGGAAGAGATCTCAATATTGTTCCCCAATCAAAACTGAAAGAATAGTATGCTGTCAAGTTAGCAGTGAAATATATTCACAATTCTTATGACTTTCTCTGTTTTCTTGTGATATTGTCCTCAGTGATGCATTTTTAGCTTTATATCAGGAGAAAACATCTCAACATCCCTTGGTATTTACTGCTGTGCTGACTAATAAAATACAACACGTGACCCCTTTTATTTTCTGCTTTATCAGTTTTATGTTCTTATTTACTTGCCATATGTTTTAAATCTGATGGTACCCAACACAGGCAGCTCAGAATATTCTGTATTTAAAAGGTATTGGCTGACGGGGTCTTTTAGTTCATAAGTCTACTTTAAAAATATTAGTAGTGTACATGTGGATTGTTCTTAATGCATACTGTAACAAGCAGTTAAACCAGGCAGAGGCAAATAAAACAGAACAGATCCTTCTGTGTTTTCCAACCTGGGGAAACACCCCATTGTGCCCTTGTAAAAGTTTATTTTGTACACTCTGCCAGAACAGGCACAAACTTTGTTTCTGTGCTGGTAAACTTGACAATGCAATGGCTTCACAGAGAGAGCCAGCTGCTCAGCTAGCACAAAATGACAGAAGCCCATCCATCTTCACATCTGACTGTGTGCATGTAATTGCACTCCTAAGTTCTACCAAGGAGAGACAAAGTCTCCAGCATGTTCCACTACTCCACCAACCTCTGCTTTTGCTCCTCCCGTGGTTGCAAGGGATACTGGGAAGCCCTAACTGCACTGTTGCTTTGCAGTAAATGACACATAAAAATCTTTTCACAGTTTTCCACTATCATAACTTGAATGATTTTCTTCACCAACCAGAGCAATTGATTTTGTATGATAATCAACAACTGTCACTCCAGCTGCTAGACTTCTTACTGTTTAGCATTGTCCTCCTGTGAGAGGCTGACAACATACTATTAAGTTACTAAGAGGTAAAATAGTAATGTTTTCAAACAGGAAAGAACAGTTTCTAATAGCTTTTTTGTGTGTGTCATTTTTTTTCCTTACTCAAATTGCTTTCATGTTGCCAATATCCCAAAATAATGAAGTTGAACCCAAGCCACCATTTCCTGACATTAAACATTTGGACCTGGGGATTACTATCTCTCTCAGATGGAAAGAAACTACACCCATCAGAAAAATCTGCTAGCTGTAGATGACAAACTAACTTTAAAAGTATGATTTTTTTTTTTTAATATTATGAAGCAAAAGCTAGAACTGTATTACAAACCTCTGTGTTTTCTTTTAATTAATGACTTTATTCTTTTCATGGTTAGGCTTTTTTCTCTAAAGAACATTTCTATTAGTATTTTAAAGAAAAGTGTATATTCAAGCACTCTTCATCCCATCTAGATTAGGTAACTGGAAACCTTTGATCTCTGCAAATCTCGTATGTTGGGATACTTTACCCTATATAAGGAAAAAAATAAGAATGTTTTAATATAGGCCTTTAAAAAGTAATTACTCTGCAATATAATAGAAGAGTATTTAGGAATACAACAGTTTGCCTTCATTTCTGAGTTGTCCTTCCACTCCCTTTCAATACATCTCCCTTCTAAATCAACAGAACTAATTTCTTAAGTCTTTAACTTCCTTAGCCCCTTGTGCTTTCACTGATTCAGTAGGAACACTGTCAAACACCTGGTGCTTTGCTGTTTCTGAGTGGTTCAATTATCACTTGGATTGCATCAAAATTAGGTACTTTTTACAAATGGTTCAGCTTCCCTCTCGAGATTATTTTCATGTTCAAACAGTGGCTCATGAAACATGGGGGTAGTGCACAATGTAAGTAAAGCAGGTTTTGTCTGCCTTTCTTTTTCATCTTTTCAAGGCTTGCAACTATGCAGAGTAACTGAGCTTAAGGAACAGAGGCAAATAGAAGCAAATATTTGAGAAGTGAAATCAAAGGAAACCGAAAGCCACCATTACAGCAAATGAGACAACAGGGCAGGTCTAAGGCAGTGGAGGAGCAGTGCAGCAGAACTGCCAAACAGCTCAATTTTCCTTGGGTCAACAGCCTGAGGCACTGCAGTTCAACTCACACTACTGTGCGTGTAGGACACTCACTAGCACCCAGATCCACTTCCCAGATGCTNCAGTGTCAGATGTCAGGGGAGCAAGTTCAGGGTGTACACACTCAGTGTATGTGAATATGTATTTAGTCAGTGTGATGGATATGTGGCTAAATACAATCTACCTGGTATCATATCTGGACATAATTGAAGCAGAAAAAGTTTTCTTATCACAAAGAACAGTTTCTAGGCAAAAGAGAGACATTTGGAAGTTTATAAGTGGGTGTTGGAATACTTCTGGCCTTCAACACTGGCAAGTTATTGCTGTGTGCAAACATCCTTACTAGAGGCAATGTTTGCTTCAAAATAAAGACACCCACTCTGTCTTGTGAGCAGTCCAAGACTGTCTTGTGCAGTATAAGAGTGGTGATCTGAGGAATCTGTGTGTAGTCACAAATGCTTCATGATGGTTTGTGTTGAAAAAAGTATTGATATAAAACCCATATTATCTGTGCTATGGTAATTCCATGAATTAATTAATAATCAGAAGAACCCATAACCTTCAGGTATTCAGTAAGTTAGATTTTTTACATGCTTTGGGAAATCATTGATATTTGTATATTATATATTCTTGTATCCTTTCTTAAAACCAGGCTGAATTTGGTCCTTTTTTTTCCTTTTTCCTTTCTTTCACATCTTCAGTCACCTGCTGTGGTTTTACATTCCTTGTTTAGGAGAGCTTTCTAGATCTTGCTAAAATGCCTTCTGCTACCAATTTTCTCCCTGAGAGAACATTCTTTGATGAAGAAAGTTAGTACTGAAAGACTAGCATCTGCTCAGGGTTGTGTTTGATTTCTTCAAATACTGTTTAACAGGAATTTAAATCAGGTGGGTAAGTGCAGAAATTATGCCAATTTGCCCATTTGCAGGAATAGCTTTAGATTTGTCCCCAAGTTTGTTCTGGCATAATTCCTAATTCATTTACCAGCTGGTCAGCCATACCCTTGATTGCTGTTTCTGCAGGTGCCAACTCCATCCCTGTTGCTTGTATCTCTATTTATTCACCTATTTAAGGGTTCAGTTGCTCTAAGCCTTATTCTCTTAGGGTGTGTTACTTACTTTGCAGGAGAGGTTACTTGTGATTATAGAGGGAAATATAACCTGATACAACCCCCACAGAGTCTGTAGGAAGGATTGTGTCATTTTCAAAGAGCAGTTGGATCAAACCTACAGAGAGATCAGGTGAATGTTTTGCTCTAAATAAGGAACAGTTATGATTTGTCTTTTTAGCTAGACTAATATGAATCTCTCAGGAAGGGATTATAGGGGGGTTTGTTTGATTTGCTTCTGGTGCCATCTTTAAAAGGAGAGGAAAAATGCATTCAAATTATTTTATTAACTTTATACACAATTTAACAACTTTATACAGTGAAACTCTAGAGTATCTTAAGCTGCTCATATTTGAAATGAAAACCCCTGCAATTTGTACACTGTCAAACTTAATACAAGATTTTAGTGTTAATAGGCTTTTATTGACTTCTACCATCAGCAGAAGAAGAGGCTGATAAAGTGCCACAAAGGAAATGAAGATACCACTTTTATTTTACTTGTATCTCCAGAGCCATGTAAAGTTGATTGCTGAATTTGTGATAATCCAGCTCATTGGCCATTGTTCTTCTGTGGGAATGGGGACAAGAGAGGATTTCTGGAAATGAGGGTGACTTTACAGAGCTGTAAAATCAGACTTTGTGGAGTCTTTGTGAAAATCTATTAAAGTATCAGTGTTCAGCTACTGTGAGACAACACAGGAATCTGTGCATTACTTATTTTGTATGTTTTTGCTGATATCCTGCCAGTTTTCTTTTTCTCTGTTCCTGTAGGCAGCTTCATTTGCACAGCTATTTTTGAGAGCTGTTGATACAGTTAGCACAATGGAATGAAGAAGTGCAAGCAAAAAAATTAAGAATGTGAAGAAAAGTAAGAATGTGAACCTGACAATGCTTGCAAAATTATATTTTTCTGGGGGGAGGGATAGGTTGTAACCTATTGTGGTTGTGTATTTAAAGTGACTGTTACAAGCCTTTCATGTTGTAATTCATCTATAACTGTGGAGTTAGAGAAAATGAATTGGGTTGGGGTTTCAGGAATTCTGAAAGGGAAGCATAGTGTGTCTCCAGTGGACACTAGCTACCGAGGGAGTCTTATTCTGAGACCACTTATGTCTTTAGAACACTGAGAAAAGGAAACTGGGAAAGAAAAAATCCACCTAGTCTGAGTTGCTGTAATGTTTCCTTTTATTTTTTAGTTCCCTGCTTTGCATGTTTTCAGTCTTTATCTGCCATATTTGAGAAGTGAAATCAAAGGAAACCGAAAGCCACCATTACAGCAAATGAGACAACAGGGCAGGTCTAAGGCAGTGGAGGAGCAGTGCAGCAGAACTGCCAAACAGCTCAATTTTCCTTGGGTCAACAGCCTGAGGCACTGCAGTTCAACTCACACTACTGTGAGTGTAGGACACTCACTAGCACCCAGATCCACTTCCCAGATGCTTTCCAGCAGTAATCTTAAAAGGCTTCAGAGAAGTTTTGCAACCTCAAGACCCACCAGCAACAGAAAAATACACAAACCAAAACGTTTGTGCACAGGAATGCTTATATAGCCAGTTTGGACTATTGGTAAAACAGTTTTAGCCAAAAAATTAAGGGCTTTTACTTTGTCCATTTAGGAGTCCACATCTATTTAGAATTGTTCTCCAAGAGAATTTAACATAAAATACAATGTAAAATGTGCAGCACTGCTTAAAGTCACCAGCTCCAGTGAGCTGCTTATCAACAGGGAGTTCACAACATTAACCAGGATTAAAAAGGCAGCTTGTTATAAAAGAACATCTCTGCTTTCAACCTCTATTCCCATATGTTTACACTATCTGCTCAAAGATCTGTTAGATCTAAACTCTTTGATATATGACCAGCTACTTCTGCACAGCTTTTTGTTAACCAAAATCTAAACCCGGTGGGGAAAAGGACGAATCAGTTCTTTTATCAAACTCTCATTCGAAATTCCTATTTCAAAAGGGAAAAAAGTCCTCCTCCAACTCAAAGGCAAAAATAGACTCAGGATCTATGCAGAGCTGAGAAGTGCATCTTAACTATACATACAGAGGACTAGCTACCAATAGCTGACAGTGTTGAAAACAAGCCCTAACACTGACCACAAGAATTTTTAAGAGTATTAAAATTAAAAATTCCTCAGTATTAAATTTGAATTTTGTCTTAAGGTGCAGAGCAAAGAGAGGACAAGAAACAAAAATTTCTTATCTTGCAAATAGTCTTAAACCATATCCATAAAGCAGCATTTAATATCTGTATTATATCTGCAGGAAAGGGGTCCTTACAGACAGATCTTTCTACCTCTCAGTGTTGCATTTTAATTAAGTGGAGTTCTGCAAACTATCTAAATGATGCATGATGCATTACTGTGTATAGATTCAAAGTTCAATTTCTTCAATCATAAATCCAGAAGTCATTGCCAAAGCATGCCTAGGAAAAAAAAAAAAAAAAAAAAAANAAAAAAAAAAAAAAAAAAAAAAAAAAAAAGATACCTAAAAACCCCAAAACCCACCACCAAAAGATCAACAGGAAAATTTCTGCTATAAACTCAGACTTTGCATTCTAAACAGAATCGAAAAAACCTCACCTAATGACAGAATTAGGCATATGTAAAGAAGCCATTGGAACATTGTCAGAAAGGGTCTTTGGAAAAAAATAGTGTACAAATATCAGCACTTCCCTGCCATTCACTGTCTCTAACTTTTGTTTCCCCTGACTAACTCCAATCAATGAGTCAACTGCAGCAGGTCGAAAGCAACTGTGATAAAATGCCACCTTATGAAGTAACTGCCTCCATAGATCTTACCAAATGAGTCATAAAACTATTCATCAATATCACACCTTGTGCACTACAGCACAGTTATGAGGTAAGCTCTGGGAGTTCTCTGATCAGAAAAGCTTACTCTGTTATTCCATTTGCAGGCTATAAATCATGATTTCTTACATGCAGTACCACCATTAAGTAAGGAATGAAAACCTCCACTATCATTAGTCAACAGCTAACAAGACATTAACATTTTCATTAACAGTGTTGACAAATTCAAATCTATTTTAAAAGCTCATTTGCAGCATATCCTAAAAATGGGAAGTAGAACCCCCAGATTTTTAGTTTGCAACTGCTGTGTTAAACTTTAAACTTTATGCTCAGCAGCTATGTGATGTTCCAACTTCAGCTTGCTTAAATAAATACTTAACACCAGTCATAAGATGGTTTACCTAAAGAAAATACCAATAACTTTGGATTTTTTTAACATGAGGAACATAGAAAAAAAGGTGAGAAGATGGAAAAAGATGACAATATAGTATGCTGATAACATTGGGTGTGTAAAAATCAGAAACCCATAGATGTTTCAAAACAGAAATCCTGTTTCATCCCCCCTTGCAGTGGTCCTTAGAGAACAATTAAATTACCTCTGACAGCAGTGGCTGGTCTCCATTACACTTATCAAACCTGAGATCATGTAGAAATCTTACAAAGAGGGTATAAGGAACACTTCAAGTGCAGAGATAAAAGTTCTCATGCACATGAAAGGCCTAAAATATGCAAGGGTGATAGTTTTCAAATATATTTAGTTTGTGAAAAACCCCCATTTGAACCTTTATTTCACCTATACTGGACTAGAGACAGGAACAACTCCCTTCCACACTTTGTCTCCTGGCTTTTCAGATGGGTAGAACATTTTTCCATGGAATTGGGAAGCTACAGTTCATTGTCAATTCTAAAAGAGACTCAGCAGCCATTCAAAGTGAAACTCATATTGCCCAAATTGAGTGCACTGTGCAGTGCCTCCATCAGTGGCTTTTATGTGTCTTTCAAGTCTCTCTGAAAGAACAGACAAATAGGGATCAATGTATTTACCTTCTCCTGTAGTCATGAAAGAAAAACTTCTATTAACTAAATGGGCTTTGAATTAGGCACTGCTTACCCAGATCAACTGCTTCATAATTAATTTCCTATAAATTAATCTTTACAGTCTAAACTACCATGCTTTGCCTTTTGGGCAGACAGAAGATGAAGAGCATCCTGTGCATGCTGTGAAACTTGGTATCTTCCCCTGGCTGAGTAAAAAAATCTCTCTAACTGACATCTCTTTCTGACTCCACTGACAACAACAAGCAAAAGCTTGTTTAAGATTCTTTAACTCAGCATTCTTTAAGATTGTACCCTTTATGTATGTGGCCCTTAGGATGGAAAAGTTCATATGTAGAGTGGATTGCAATTAAAAAAAAAACAAATGCCAAAAACCACAAAAAAGCCACTAAACAGAGAAAACAAACAGGAAAATGTATTTCTGATCACTCAGCTTGCAATCAGTTTAGTCAGCTGCCCCAAAATGATTCCTATAACTTGCAATGCATCATTCCTTCCAGGAACTTCCAGATAAAAAGCAAAGACAGGCACAAAAATGAATAACATACAGAACACACAATCAGTTTAGGTTAAAAAAAAAAAAAAAAAAGTATTTATTAATTACTTTTCCCCTAGTAAATCCAAGGGTTGCCTCACTTCACATCAACTAACATTCAAGAGAATGAACTTTCCATAAAATGAAAGTATCTAATAAAACTGTAAGAATCACACATTCACCTGGTTAGGGAAATAGAGTTCTAATCCACTGGCAGATTTACAGCAATATGAAACAAGCAACATTATTTTTTAAATAAAAACTTTTGCTGGGATTTTTGTTATACCTAGACATGGTAGGAAAGATGCTGCTAATACCTGTTCCACAAGCATTAAATTGCCTGAGGTACAGGCAGCCTCTGCACATGCTCCATGGTCACATTTACTTAGGCTCTAATCAATATGTTCCATGCATCTTGTCTATATTGGAGTTCTTATTACATGCTCAATTGATTCACTGAACAACAGCAAGCTGTAAAAGGCTGTACTCCTGTGGATAAAGCAGATGTTGTTCTGACCTCCACCCACTGGCTCAGATAGTTAGTTTTCTGTCTGCCTTCAGTAAAGAAAAATATCCCAGCTACATATTTTGCCCTTGAACAATAGATTCTACATTCATTATACAAAAATTCTTACTAACTTTCCTCTTATTTCCTCTTTAAGAGCCCAACATCCACCAGGAAATCAGAGTAAACTATATATTTCTATGTGTTTTGGAGAAATATCTTGTATTTTGAAAAATTTGAAAATTATGAAGACATGGACAGCAAATTCTAGAAGGCCAAATAACACCTTCTCGAAGCAAAACAGTGAATAAGTTTCTGGAATCACTTTAAATTACAGATTAATACAGAAATGCCACCATATTATAGATATCATGAAATTATATTCACTGAGGAAAGATTCTGTTACTTGAATTAAATGTTTCCTTTCAAATTAAGGCAGCATGAAAAGTAGGAATAAAAACCATCAAATAATACATAAAAATTGAAAAAAACTTAATTCCTTGTCAGAAAGCAAAATTATGGGCTTTAAAATGTAAATTCCTCTAAGTACCATTCCCATACTTGTATTTATAAACAATATGGAGAGAGTAGAAGATGGTTCTCTTCCTCCTTTGCTGTATGTTTTGAGCCAGACTATCAAATTCTAAATTTTTTTGCAAACATCAGTAGATCATAAAGTCTACATGGAGCTAGAGGTTAGTGAAGACCTGATGAATCAATTTAGAACTGATGTCCTATCAGGATTCTAGTATATAATCTGCTATTAGAATGTTATTTTAAAGTAAATTTTCAAGAAAAGCTTTTAATTTTGTTGTTATTAAAGAAATTTTTGTTTTTAAATTAAGGCAGTTCAAAACAGCTATGCAGAAGCAGTTTCATTTGTAATACTGACTGGGCTAGTACTAAAAATGTATGGTTATTGGACTATTTCCCCCTCTTGTTTGGTAGTCTGAATTTAACCTTCTTGCCCTTCTACTCGTACAGAAGTCCAGCATGAAAAAGTCAAGGAATTTTTTCTTGCTACAATTACTTGTCACTCCTGCTATTTTTCAATGCTAGTAAGTAGTCTTGTGATTCATTCATGTGGGCTGAAGTTTAGATCAGGTCGTGAAAAATATTCTTAAGTTTAAGAAATTCGTGTTTATGGGTAACAAAATCCAGGTTCCGTTTCTGGATCATACATGTTGCTCCTTATTAAATCTGAAAGAAAACGTCTATTATGTTCCCTCTGCCAGTGTAGGTGTAGAAAATCATATTCACTTGAGTGGAGGACTGGAGAAAAAGGTACAGAAGAAAAATGTATAGCTGAGACAACTGCAGAAGTGATAGGGTATTAATTATGCTGCCTGATGGGATGTTTGTTACTTTTCTTGCCTCATTTAATGTTGCTACAAAGATATAAATGCATTTTTCCCCTCCACAAAACATTTGGAGCATTGATGTTTGCTAAAGGCCAAATTAATTTTGGTTTAATAAAACCAAGAGAGTGGAAAAATGAGTGAAAAATCTTCAGTCTTTAGATGTTCTTAATCTCCTGTACTTGCATTAAGCAGGGAAAAAAAAAACCACACTACAAATCAGAGAAAAATGGGTTCAAGGGGATGCTAAAACATCTTTCTACACTGTGTATAGAAAATCATGTCAAATAATGTTTAAACCACGTTCCCTAAGCTTTGCCAGAGTGTGCTCTAGAAAGACCATGAGAACTGTTAGTAGTTAGTGTAGCAGACAAAGCAATAAGCCCAAGGAATTATCAAGGGTTTGGATTAGAAGAAAGAAGGGGTTAATCAGAAGATAAAATTCCTAAATAGACCAGTCTCTGGGTTTTTTTGTATTTCAACACACCTTCTGTGGTTTAGTTAAAAAAGTTATGATTTGTATTTAGGCCATGAGAAGAAATATTTCCCCTTTATATTGCAAATACCTATGCCATGGAGAACTTGACATCACGTTGCTATTGTTATTGTGCTCTCTTTCATTTCTTGTGCTTTCCCCTGAAGCCTTGTGTCCATCAGTCTTCTTGTAATGTTCACTTACATTCTAATGTCTTTGTGTCAAATGATGTTCCTTAAAAGCAAAGAGTTAGGTGAAATGAAGGTCTGACACCCTGCTGAAGTCTCATGCTATTATATTTCAAATGATTATGATAATAAGCAAGGTGCAATACGTCTGAAACTTGATAACATGAGAAAAGTTTACACATTCTATTTCTACTCCCATTTTTAAATTAAATGTATTTAGTATTTTTTGTCTGTCTCTGGATTTGAAGCAGCACCAGCTGATGATCCTCCCTTGAATTTTTACTTCTTTTCAAAGCTTTTTTTTTTTCCTCTGGAGGTCAGGAAGGGGAAGTTTTCACCATAGAGCCCAGGGAGAAGGAACTCCCAGGTAATTACTTATTATTCTTTTGTCAAGTGCTATCATTTTCCTAACTACAAAGCAAGATGATAAACAGGACTGAACTGCATTTTAGAAGAAATTAGTAACTAAACCAAGTTGATACATGGTGGGATGTATTCTTGAGCTTTGTTACACGATCTAAGGATCCAGGAACTCTGTTTTGAAAAGAACTCAGTATATGCTTAATTATGAGGAAATTACTCATGAAAAACAGTTCTTTTCAATTTAAACCTTCTAATTTAAAGGATGAACCAAGCAAAAGAGAGATCACTCATAATGTAATTGAGGAAGGGAATTAATATATAATTTTCACTCTTCTATCTAATAAGTCTTTCAAGCTCTGAGGATGTTGTTTAAGCCAAAGGTGGTGGTTTACTTGACAATTCCAGGTAAAAATAGATACCCTTAAAGGAAACTAATAGACTAAGAGGGCATGAATAAGCAGCACTTACTAAATTGAGGGTTAAGGAAATAAGAGATCCCTGGAGAAGACTTAACATTGAAGATACGATATTAGACTGAAGAATAAAATGAAGGTTTATCTTGATAATGAAGGACTTGGAGACAGGGAAAATGTCATTATCAACACGTTAACACGTGCAGAGTTGGGGTGAGAATTAGATGACTTGAGACAGCCAATGATATATGCAGCAAAAAAATACATCCAGAAAGTTTGCAACCCTGCCCACCTACTGCTGCCAGCATTTTTAATTTGCTTTTCCCTCCACCCAGATCTAGGTGCTCATTATCTTTCCTAAAGTAACAGATAAAGGAACTAGGCTATTATGTACAAATATCTTTCTTTCTTAAAAATGTCACTGGTGACATTGTTAAGAAAACCTTGGAAGTATTAAGTGTTCTAACTAATGTTTCAGAAATCAGAAGGAAAATAGAAATATTTTTTATGATGAGAAAATTTTGAAAATCTAGTGTCGTGTTTCTGAACATGAGGCTTACAATGCTGCACAATGTCAACTCTAAGCCATAGAAATGAAGTGAAACAAAAACATTCCTCCCTCCACAATTATCACTGACTTGGCAGATTTTAGCTTGTGCAAATGAGTGGATTTTCAGGCTATGTAGAATGTTGATAGATGCCATTAATACAGAAAATGCTACTTAGATCTTCCTCTTAAAGGGGGTGGTTTGAGTTCCACTCAAAACCACTGCCACTGTATTGCAGAGAGATACAGAGAACAGAGACAGTTCCTCAAGCAACAATAGATGGTGGCTTATGGTTTGTTTGAATAGTTTTTAAAGATTCCTTCAATTCATCCAAAACCCAAATGACAACCCTTTTGGCTGAACCACTAATTCATTGATTTTTTAAAATTATTATTATTTTTTATTCTGTTGCATTTTGCCTGTATCATCATGATTAATTTGTTTTAAAATCATACCCATTGGTATTTCAAATATTCTATTAGAGCAAGTAAGTTGTGTTATTTTGCTGCACTGTATTATTTGCTTTGCCTTTCAGAAATACGCAGAGCACAGCTGAGGGAAAAATTGCTGTATTTTCTCAGCAACATTGAAAATACCTGATAGATGGTATTTGTGCTTGAAAAATGAGAGCAAAGAGGGAGCACTGAAAAACATTTCTTGTGCTGAAGAGCTCAGTAGTGATAAGGAAATATTCCTAAAATTGGAAGTGAAATTAATTTGTCATTTAAATGTGTGACAAAAGACCAATTCATTACAGGCTACTCTTGTTTAGATTAATCATGGGAAACAATTTTTTATTCTGATTTGTCAGCTATCAATAACTACTATGCTAGATGTTATTGTTCCAGGTATTTTGGAGTTCTGAGCAAAGCCTTCACAAACACAAACATGACTACCCAGTTCTTTAAGAAATATCTGAAGTTTCCAGCAGCTGACAATTACTGGTTTATCTATTTCCTTTAAAAAAAAAAAAAAATTGATGCAAAAGTGTAGTTAAGAGTCTCAACATACTGGAAATGGTGAGCAAATGCACGGACTCTCACTTTATCAGCCCTTCCAGCAGAGAAATTGCCACATGTGTTGGATAAAAGTTTCCTGCGATGTAATATTTGTTTATACCAGTGCTCAATAGATAGGAAATCCACCTGATGTAGTATAACAAATATTCCTTCTTTGCTCCATTGAGGAAAAAGGTTAGGGTCCCCTGTTGATGTGAAGTTCATATCAGGTTTATTCATCACCATGAATGGTTTTAAGTTGATGATGTTTAATGAGATCTACATCATCCAGATAGCTTTCAAGCTGTGACTCAGCAAGACTTCACCAATTCAGCCTTTCTAAACATACCTTTAACTTCCTTTCTTTGACTGCTTCATGACACATTAATTTATGTTTCATTGAGCTAATTGGTTCCTTGCAGTTCTTAATATTTTGCAAATATACTATTTTGAAAATAAACCATGAAGCTTCTTTGAATAAGGAACCAAATGTTCATTCATGTTCATTCCATTTATCTGCTCAATGTAATGTGAAACTACATCTCTAAAATGCAAAGGAAGGAACAAGCTCTTTACTTTCTGGTACCCCAGTCTAGTTATCCTTGGTTGGTTAAAAAAAAATAAAAATGTTAATCAGTATAAACAGGGCCATGCAAATGATTTACATGGCCCAGAAAACAAACTCAGGTGAATGTAAGTACTTTGCTGCCAAACTATGCACTTTCATACACAACCATCACATACGATGGCAAAATTAACAGTTCTTTGTGTTTCTTCCTCTTTTTTTTTTCCATATACAGCTTCTCTCTATACTTAGATATGGAACAGAACAATCAGGCTTTTAAGCAAGGACATGCTTGACTGGGCACTTCTATTAGCAACCGTAACTCTGGTATAGTGAAGAACTTGTAGGATTTTCTCTTTTGACCTTTTATGCAAGATATAAGGCTGGATGAGTGTAATAATCACTTATGTATCTCAGTCTTACACTTGGTAATGATGCCTTTCTGAAAACTTCATTTTAACAGTAAACTTTTTTCAGACTGCAGAATACTCACTTTGAGCCCCATGTTTTCACAACTTTGTGATCAGTTTGGCACATACTTCCTATCCTCCAGACAAAACTATTAGGGATGCCAACCATCAAGAGAAAAGCAAATAAATTTTCTGTTAAGTCAGCTAATGGAATCACATATCTTTCTTTACCAGTGGGACTTTGGAGTAATGGTATGTCCATTTCAACAAACTGAAGAGCTCAAGGTATTGCAGTGCTTGTAATTAGAGCTATCATTCAAGAAACAAAACAGAAAATTCTGTATTTCAGGGGTGTCTCAGATCTCTTCATGCCTGCAGGAGTTAAGAAAACGGGATAGCAAAAACTTTTTTCATGTCCTGAGAAGTTTCTGCTGAATAGATGTGTATAGAAATGTTAGGTCTCTAACCTGCTCCTGAAGGGAGCCCTCAGCATGATGCACTGCAGCATGAGAACATTTTCAATACCACTGTTCTGAAATTTTTGTCGTATTCTATACTGAAATACTTCAGAAGTTATGCACAGCAGTATAGCTCAGGAGCAAAAATCTTTGCTGAATAAGCAGAAGTATAGCATTCAAGAATCAAGAGATCACATTGAATAGGTAACAACTTCACTTAAAATTAAGGCTTCGATTTATTCACTGTGTATAGGGTCTGGCAACACTTCTGCAAATTAAGAATTAGTTCCTTTTGATAAAACAATGCTTAATGGCACATACCCCCTCCCCTCCAGAGTAGAAACATACCAGTTTGGTATCAGTAATAGACTATTTCTGAGCTAAAACTGACTGAACCAATAATTTTCCAAGCAGAGTGTTTTACAACCGTGATGGAAATAGCCACCTCAGTATATTTCTGAATAGAGCAAATCTGATGCATAGAAAAGGCATAACATAGAAAAATGAAGTTTATGCTTTGACAGTATTCTGTTGGAGTCCATTGCAAAGTATGAGCCTTGGCATAATTTGCAGATTTTTATGCTTCCGTTCTGTGTTCTTACCAATCCTCTAAAAACATTTCAGATAAGACTTCAACTGTCCAAAGCCTTTGTACATTGAACTTCTCTCCTACAGAGTATTAAAAAATTCAATGAAATTATCCAAAGAAAAACTGGTAGGTTTTTTATCCTATTTATATTGGGCAGATGATTGCATCCCTAAAGCTTGGATCATATTGATGCCAAAAATCTGTTCATATGTCAAGGCAGTAAACTGGTAATTCTTAGCATATGTGGGCTGCACATGCAACATTGCTACAATAAGGTAAAAATTAAGGTAGGATTTTAGGTTTCTGCTTTAAATTGCTACATTAAGTCTCTATGCAGTTTTCTCTTGCTAAATCAATTGGAAAAATGACTGTCTATATGTAGCTTTTTTCCAGTCACTTTAAAATGTAATGCATTTTAGAAATAACAAAATTCATTGACAACATTGTAGTAAGAACCCCAGTTACAAAGCCTTGAAGATATATATACACATACATATATACTGGAGACTATAAATGAGATTTCTCTTTCCACAAATGAAGAACTTTTTCCTAGTGCAGGATGACATCATGTCTGTTTTGTTTTCAGACACCATGCATAATCTAAAAGCCACTAAAAAAGAGCCAATCAAATTTTTGAATTTTCTTTTGGCATTCAACACTCCTGTTAAGATAATTATTATCTTTGATTGCAATTTAGCTTTTCTATGTTCTAAATAATGCAAAACACTAACAGAACTCACTATCAACAGGGAAATTGCTTTGGGTTTGTTTTGGGGGTTTTTTTGGCTTTGAGCATCTCTGTACCTTACAGGTATCTAATTTCATTTCAGTGCTGAAAGTCATCTGCTATTGTTTCAGTGAAAAATTAACATCCTCCATGATGCAACAATCCTTAAGGGAGCAGTGAAAAATACATACATACACTATGTATCACAGAATCCTACTCAAATGTTTATTTTTCTTTATAAGCTACAGAAAGGAGCTATTTTGTTGAGTTGTTTTTTAAAGAGTTTTCATTCTATGAATACTGCTGCACTAGCTACAGTCTCATCAAATTGAGAGCTGTTCTTCAGACACTTCAATAGTTCATAGTGTAAAGCATCTCTTTCCACATCTAGCTGCCAGATGACTCAAAGCCCAAACATATTGCTTAAAGTCCTGCTAACCTGAGTATTGCAAGCAATATTTGTATTTATGCCTGAATCCTTGTATGGCAAGAATGAATTCTAGTATGTTGAAGTGCAAAGAGCATACCATCAGATGTATTGCCTTGTTGCATCTCCTTATTTAAAGGTGTCTATCAGAAAATGTTTGGTTATTGGAAGTTTTTGAAAGCTCCGATTCACTTGTCCAGTGTATCACAGCAAACCAGATCTTCAGATATATAGTTTTGCTACATTGCCAATTTTAATATGATTAGTTTTCAAAAGATTATTTCACACACATTTGCAATTCAGATTGTTAGGACAATCTGACATGAGTATTTGGAGGTTTGTTAAAATTAATTTCAAAAATCATAATGCAAATCATCATTAGCAGTTTTTAGTTGCATTAAAATATACCATAGACACTCTTTGTTCAGTCTTTTCAAAATCTGCTTGTGAATTTATTTGAGAAATCTTAAACCAGTAGGTTTTAGCCCTTGTTAACACACTGGATTCAATTTCATTCAAGTGAATGCAAGGTATTTTCAGAATAAGATAATGCAACCTCTATTCTGTAGTTCTGAAACTTTTCTAAATGACAGGAATGTACCAGGCACAGTTTGCTAGAGCTGCATAAGAAAAGACAGTGCTAGCATAAGCAAACCAAGGAATATCCTCTTTATGAGATGCTCCCTAGACAAGAAGACAGACATGACATGTTCCCCTGCTCCAGGCAATCACCTTTTCTGTCAATGTAACAGATCTAACATGAGGAACAAAGATACAGAAACCTGATGACACTTGAATGGCTGGATACACTTATGCTTTAAGAAAAGGAAAGTACCAATCCAACCTGCTTATTCAAATCTGCAGAAACAAAGACCATCAAACTATTCAACTACAGCAGAGTTCTTTTAACATGGATTATTTGCAGGAAGAGCAATATGATACATCCAGTTTTACAGGATTAAATCTCCACTCTGGAAAGATTCATGAACCAATAAAATTTGACACACACTAATTTTAGGGTGTAATAATACCAAGAACTTTAGTTCACAGTGAATAAAATAGAAGTAAAACTAATTACCCTAGCTCAGAATTCCATTTAGATATAATTTTATAGTCAGTTAGTATTGTTTAATTGTATAGTTAATGATCATAAATGCAATAGTTGATTTCAACTACCAAATTTATTTACTTGTTCAAATTGCTGGTTTATTGTTAGCAAATATTGTTAGCAAAACCACAAATATAGAAACCAAATCGTAGTTCATTAGATCTGCACTTGGTACATACATTTTGGGATATTCTTACTTGCTAAACATCTTCTTAGACATCTTAGGATGCTGTCAAAGTTACTGGAAACTAAGATGACCTGAACAAGGGTTTCTGTTCCCAAGAGTACAATTGATTTTTCTATATCAGATGTTTTAATAAAAGATTTTTTTTGTCCTATCAATAACATTTGGATCACAACATCCATAGCAAAATGTCACTGGAATAATTCTGTTCAACACAGTAAGTCAGTACTCAATCTCCAATTTCTCTATTTAAGAGAAAAGGTGGGGGGCATGAGGGTACTGTTCATTTAAGCCCTCACATTAACCTTCTTAGGTGTTACATGAAAACAGTGCTCTTTCCCTGTTCATCATGCTGTTTTTTACTGTTAGTCCCAGGGAAGTATTTCAAAACAACATCCTCTCAATGGTTACCTATGTTCCCAGAGTGTACATTTGCCCATAGCAAGCACTTTAGGGAAGTGATGAGGAAAAGGTGAAGGGAAAACAGGAAGACTTGAAGGTATGAAAACAACACAGTCCTTGAGAACAGGCAAGTCACAGGCTGAAGGTCACACAAAAATAGAGAATTAAAAGGATGGTTGGTTTAAAGCTATTTTTCAAGTACATAAGGAACAAGATGCTGACAAAGGAAAGAATAACACATCTGAAGGACAGCAAGAGATTTACTGCTGAAAGAACTGCAAGTTCTAAACTGATTTTAAGAAAGGAAAATGTGCAATAGGTACAGAGCAACTGCATTCAATGAAGTTTAGATTATGTGCACACCTTACTTACGAATCCAAACCCTTTAAACCTTTTCAATGCTCAGTCTATATATGAGACCTCCAATACAAGATCCCTGGCTAGCAGTGAGATCCAGCAGCATCCTATAGATAGTGAGAGGTCTCATTTTCAAAAAGCTACAATCTGCACACATCATCATACAAATACAAGAAGCTTTATTAAGACCCAGTCTCAGAAAACAAATAGAAAGTGAAAAACCCTAATATTTAAAAATTTGGAAATACCCTTTTTTTTTTTTTTTCCTTCCCCTATTTTATCTTCCTTACTTGTTTTTAAGGGCTGGATTATTTGTCTTTTTTTACCTCCAGGGTATGCTAGCGTTCATGCCTCATGCTTTTCTCTGCAGCTATGACAGCCAGATTTTCACCTAGAAAGGAAGATAGTATTCCATATAAGCTATTTAATGTCTCCTGAAGGTAAACTTTCAGGAATATAATCAATTATTGCAAAATAAGACCTAGTAGTAAACATGTGTGTTTACACTTACTGATACAAAAGAGTTCTTTCACCATATTTCTTAATATTCTTTTCCTCTGTTTGAGAAATACTGTTCAATTTGTGGTACAGAAGTCACTACACAGGTAGATCAGAACGGAAAATATAAAAAACTTGCAAAACTTTAAACAGTCACTTCATTGTGCTCTTCATTCCAGTATTCATTTCCTAGAAAAAACCTCCAATGAACGGGTATGGTAGAAGTATTTTTTGGTGAACTAAATGTTCAAACTGTAAATACAGAGTTGCTTTTCTGTGAAAATTTAACATTGTTGTCCCGTTTCTAATTGGAATAAAAATGTAACATAAATGACTCTAGTCAAATATTTCCAAAAATGCATTATAAAGTAATTTATTTTTTTTTAACTGAATTGCATGAGAAATATTGCAAGTCACCTTTGAGAACAGATATGAAATGCATCAAGACAGTTAGCTGTGAGGAAATACTTTTCCACAGATACTAGCATGTATTTAAAAATTCCATACCTACCTGCTGTGAAGGAGCCAGAGAGTGAAAGGAGAGAGGAGTTAAAGATGGCCTCAGACCATCTTTTATAAAAGATCCACAACTGTTGGTGAAAAAAAGCCTAAAGCAAAATAGAGATATTTTCCTCTGGGTGGAAGAATTGAGCTGAAAAGGGCTTTCTTAGATTGGAGCTGGGCATTTATAATCTTCAACAGAAACTCAGGATAAACTTGCAGGGAACTGTGGTAGGAGAGCAAAGCATTGTCATACAAGACTGAGAAAAGCTTAGATCTCTTCTAGTCTCAGATCAAATTCAAGTTTTAAAAAAATGTAACCAAGCTGTTGGGACTCAAGATACATGAAAATTTAATGTTAGTAAAGACCAGTGCATTATGACAGTGATAAATTAATTTTGATATTGAGTATCTCTATTTCTAGTTTTCATATGATGTAGGAGCAATGTTTTACAGCTTTCAAATGTTAAGAAATTTCCACATGCTTATATTTCAGCTTTCATTTCATAGCAGCAACAAAATCACCATGTAATTGTGTACATATATATAGAATCTAGCCCACAGTCATCCACAAAGAGATCAAAATACTCTCTTTGGTACAATATTGTCTCTCTCTGCAAGTCAATTAGGAACTGAAACATCGTGGTCCAGCAAAAGGAAAAAAAAATTTCTGAAGTTTATTTTTGTCAGGATATTTAACTTCAGTAGTATGGGACATTATCTCACATGAGAATTAGGTGCCTGAAAACTACATGCCTTTTATCAACACCTCAATTTCAATTATTTGCTATAATTATTTCTATTGCTATTATTTGCTATTTTTGATGCCCCCAGAATGTAGGAAATTTCTTTATAGTGTTGACCTCAATGAGACTGTTCTGTGGAGGTCTGAGTTATAAAAGTATAAGCCCTGCATGAGGTCTTTTGCCTGACCTAACACAATACACTCCCACTCTGTTAATGAGCAGGTGTTATTTCCGAGCTTGAGAAATGGATACAATGTGGATACTGTATCTGAGAAGCAATAAGTATTTATAAACTTTAAAGGAAACAACTTTGAAAGACAGGCTCAGAAGTAAATATTTGCACCTCTCCGAGTCAATGCTTTTCCTAAGATAACTTGCATGTTTGTGTTAAATATATGTTGCAAGTAATAAGAAATTAATATTGCTCCAAAAAGTTCCACTCTATTCTATTTCTCATTGAAAGCTCATAAATATAACTTCATCAAAATATAGTATATGTGGGCTATTTATCCTTCGGACTATGTTTATATTACATTTCTAGTTCAGAATTGTTTTTTTTCCAGCAGTTTTCCTCAAGTTTATGTACACACAGTAGAAAGGTTCTAATGTCACATGCTCTAAATAAGGTTAAATATGGTTCAGTTTTACATTCATGGCTGTATTGGCTATGAGCATGCCTCAACTCCAGATAGTTTCTGTTGTATGTAAGGGGAAAGAAAGAAAAAAAAAAAAAAAAAAAAAAAAAAAAAAAAAAAAAAAAAAGGAAATTTGGTTTTCTCTGAGTTATGAAGATGCAGAAATAGATCATCATAGAACACCTGAATGTGGATATTGATTCCTTCTATTTTTCCTTATTTTTCCCTCTCAGTGATGAATTCTGTCCATAACACTATCTCCTGTAACAGATAATCAACTTAGAAAGATGTTTGGTTATAAATTTTTAAACTTTTCAAAATAAATGCATAGACCATTAAATCTCTTCTCCGGAGATGCACACGATAGTGAGAAATATCCTTTGATCCATAATTACTTTGCAAGGTTTTTTAATTTGTTCATCTGCTTCATGACATCTCGTTAAGAAATAGCAATTACTTGAGAGTTTTCAATTCTACATTTAAAATATCTAGAGCAGAGAGGAGGGCTGGGTTGGTTATTTTTTTTTTTAAGCTATAATTATATTCTTATAAAATGCCATGCAGCATTGATATTCCTTCTTGGCGGTTATCAATTTGACCTCTAATGAACAGAACAGATTTATGCAAAACTCATTTAGGAGTCAGGTTATGACTCCAGTGATTCATACTGGCTGATAATTAACAGCATATATTGAACAATTTATGAGCTCTAAAAACTGAACTTCTGCACTGTAAACTGTAGTGTACTAGAAAGACAAGCTGGTTTGAAAAGTGTTTACTATTGGCTGTTCACAGGGACAATGAGAGAAAGCTGTGGTCTGTCTCATTCTCAGAAAATTTTGTTTTCCTCAAGTACTCCTTTTTACCCAGTTAATACAAGAACCCATCTTATTTTTTTCATTGGCTCCAACAGACCTTTTCATGAACCTGGGTCCTCATGATGTAAAATGTTACTGCAGGTACTTTTACTGCCATGAGCTTAAACTTATTAACACAGTTCTGGGACCTAATGCTGAATCCAATAAACTGGTATGTAAAGCATTGGTCTCTCAGATCCCAGAAGCCTTGCCAGAATTATGTATCCTCATCCATAAAAAGCTATTATACCATGGAATTCAAGTCACAGCTTCTAGAAAGTCACTCAGCTGAACAAGAGGTATAGACCTTTCTTACAGTATGTGGTAAAGACAATCACTAAACACTAAAGCTGTGTGACTCTTGGTGATCTCATACTGCAGCTGCTCACGCAAAAAATTGTTTTTCTCTTTCACTTCCCTCAGATTCAGGCCTTTTGATTTTGGTTTGATGTGCAGATTTGAAAACAGAACTGTGAAATCAACTTGGTTTCAGCTGGCTTGCGGTCTAAACCAGTCAGTTTTAAACACTTCCCATAGCTCCCAGAAGCCTGCTCAGGCCAGCAAATCTATTGTAATCCTTGTGCAAATTTCCAGCTTCTTACTGAATGAAAGGTAAAGCTCATGGATGTAGGAGTCCTACATAGTTAGTCCAACTCTAATTTACCAAATGAACACTACATCTTATCATGCCAGCCTTTGTAAAGCATTTACGACACAGCTGAACACAGCATAGTATATTTAAGAATATTTTCATAAGGAGCCAGGAGAACATTTTAGCATATTTCTTTTGATGTCGAGTGCTATCTACCAAGTAAATCCCCACTTTTTTTCAACTCAAGAGAATGCAAAATAGATGGAGAGACTGCCTTTGTCACTTTATCATTCTTATTTAAGTAGCTGCTTACATAAATCCTCAGGTATGTATGATTAATTATTTGCTTTCTAATCCCTGTTCAAAAGAATCCATCTGCTTTTATGTTTAAATCAGGTTTTAGCATCCTTTTAAAAGCATTTGACAAAATAAAAATGCAGATACCCATACATTCAAAAGAATTCTTGTAATGCTATTGATAATCATCTGCTACTTAGCATGTCTTTGTGAAAGCTGTGATGAGCTGTCACACGTTACCTGTTTGCTATGATATTTGCCTTGTAGTTGAGTACATTTTCTAGTAAGATTTACAGCCACATATTTCACGGGGAAGAGGCTGCACTCCAAACACTGACACAGATCTTAGACTTGGTTTTTATCAATACTTCCTAGCTTCAGCCGAAATTGGGACCTTTCACATTGGATTTGGGTCATGAAGTTTTCTTTAGTACTTAATTACTGCACACGTTATTGTGCTTCATTATCTGAAATAAATGTAGGACTTGTCAAACCATTAAGTCTCTTCATGGCACGTGTAAGAGAAAGACTTGGTACTTTCAGCTCCCTGCCAGCCATAACTCAACTATTTTCCATTCAATTATACAACACATGGATATTCCTGCTGAGTCACCTCAAATTCAATTTCTCATTGAGAATTCTACTAAATTATTCCTCCATGAATTAACAATGCTGAATGCTAAAACAGACATTGAATTATATATTTCTGTGACTAGAGGATGTCATCACAAATCACAGCTGACAAGATCTGCTTTGTTTTTCTCTTCTTTTCCAGTTTTAACTTTCTGATCCTGCCCCTTAAATGCAGTACTCTGTGTCAGAAAAGAAAAAAAAAAAAAAGAATTTAACCTACTGAATGTGGTTCAGACATCTTGTCCAGAGAGGTCTGATGGGCTATAGACAACAGTGTTAACTGTTCTTTACTCACTAAAAAGACCTATTACCCTTAAACTGCATTTCAGTGCAGGAAACATTCTTTAGTTAGCACAGTCACCTGCTGACAAATAAAGTAAACGGATGCAATCTGTGCAAGAGAAGATAGAAATATCTTGCTGCTTCCTAGAAGAATGAACATATTATCAACACATCCTTTTTCTTTTATCTTGAGTGCTTTAGTCATGTAATAAATGCCAAAATGCAAATACAACTAAAAGTCCAATCCAACTGATAGCGTAACTTCCAAATGCCACCTAATTAAATTAGTTACCCAGAATCCTGGGTATTCATAGTATCTAACTAAACCTGATGAGCTATGAAAATTAGGCTGTAATTCACTAGAGCAGTATTTCTTGCAGTAAGAAAACAACACAAGATTGTTATCTGATAGAGTATTAGGAACAAATCTACAGTAAGTCAACTAAAAATGCAGACAATTGAATGCAATCATTACCCAGATTTTTCAAAACAGCACCCTGTTCCATCTGGGGGTTTGAGTTTGTTTTCTACCAAGAAAAAATTTTCTCCTTAAAGCAAATTCTCTGTTTACCTCATAGAGGAAGAAAATCCAAGACTATATAGCTGCATGTACATTTCAGAACAGTGGAACCTGTGACAGCCCATCTTGCAGGAGGTTTCCCTCCCAAGAAACCAGGAGAGGAGGCTCCAATGAGACCAACAAGGAACTAAGAGTATGGAGTGTTGCTAATTAAATCTGGCATGGATTTTTCAATTCTCTCTTTTACATTGGAGTCATCACTGGCTGTTGATCCCAGGAACAAAGTTAGATGTTGTCTTCACAGGAAAATGTTACAAGCCAGCTCTGCTCCTACTCTGCTGCATTAGGGTTGGCAGAGGTTCTCAGAGCAAGTGATCTTGGAGATTTCCAGAAAACGAATAAAATAATGAACAAACCTATAAGCAAAATGCTGTTAATGCTACTGTACAAATATGGAAGTTTATCTATAAATTCCTGCTGAAACTGAATAGGTCTTAAGCCACGAGTTCGAAAAGTAACTTTCCATGAAGAATATTTGTCCTCTTACGTTCTTTCTGCATTCAAACATTTTTAGCTTATGAATTATTATAAATGCTGGCACTTGAGGACTGGCGAAGCTTGTGGGAACGATGTACTTCTCTAGATGATTACCAACCATTCATCTGGCTAATGTGAGGCCAAATCTGGCCTGACTGCCTGGCTCAAGGGAATATGATTAACTCTGCAGTCAGGTTGCATTTGCGAGCTAGGATGAGCCCCAGGAGCTGCTCACAGAGGAGAGAGAGCTAAGGCTGCCACCCGGCGTGAAGAAATGGACTTGCCATGCAAATCGCGGCAGTCTTTTTTCTTATCAAAAGCGTGAGAATATCAAACATCCCCTTTTTGACAATCGGTGTAAAAATAGAAACATATAGAAATGGATTTTTTAAGATTTCCCGACATCTTTGGCCCGTAGGAAAATTATGCCTTACATTCTTCCACCTGAACATCCCCACCAGTAAGGGTTGACCTTAGGAACCCATGTTTGAAAACAGCCAAGTACATTTAAGTGTTATTGATTGCACAAGTAATAGCGCCAAAAGTGATTACACAGTGTGGTACTTACAAAAATAATTACACTTCAGAAAATCAAAATTAATTTGTACACTTCTGCTACACTTTTAAAGTTGTTGACATTTCTTTGTAGTGCTCCTAATGAAATGAAAATTATTAATAATTGTTTCTACTTCAGCTTGACAAATGTCATTCAGGTTACCATGTAAATTTTTCAGTGCCTTATCAGATCACTAAGTTGTCTTGTATTTCTCTTTTCTTAGAAAAGGTGTAAAAAAAATTGGAAAATTATGTTGCCTGGAGAAAAGATGAAAATCTTACTTTTTCAAACCACTTTAATAGTGAAATACTGTGGAATAAACTGGTGCAATTAGTATAACAACAAGGTCACTGCCTGAAGTATTATTTCCTTTTCACTGCCAAGTGACATATAATGAATCATATCATCCAAGTATGAAAGGTTATCAAATGAACAGCAGAAGTGATAAGTACATAAACAATGTCTGAAAACACTATTCTAACTGTATAACCAGGTGAACTGACAGCCACATCATTTTTTTAGGCTTTTATAGCAAACCAATCAAAAAGGGGCAAGACTTGTCTCTAGGCTGCTTAGAGAGTTCTCATTCACTGCCCTCAGCTTTGACAGGAATCTTTGCATCAAGACACCCTATCAAGATTTAGGTTAGCTTCCAATAGTTCATCTAAAAGTGCATATAATGAAAAATACGGGTTTGGATTATTTTAAAAGATCCGTTAGAAGAAGGCAGAACATTCATTATTTTGCAAACCCTTTGCATTTTACAACACTGCCATTAATTCATGGATAGACAAAAAGTGGATAATTTCTGTGCAAAGATCAATACAATTGTTTTCTCTGTGTGCTGTTTGAGCAGTACTTTCAGTCATATAAAAGCAATTATGTTAAGCTAAGACATTATTATGTTAAGCTGGCCTGGATATGTGGTGGTTTCCTCAAAAAGAAGTATTATCTGGAGCCAGTTTTGTCAAATCAAAGCTTCATGCAGTGATGGTTGTATTAATATTTTAAAAGTTTCCTCATTTATCCAGAACTTATTTCACTAGCTCTGACTGATGATAAAATTTTGGTTGTAGATGCCACACAGAATATAGGTGCCTGCTAGTGATTTTTGCCTGTATTAGGAGAATAAGTACTCTTAGTTTTACAGTTACTGAAAATTCAAACAGCACATTGACAGGTTTGAAAAGACAGTTTGCATAAAGCCACACATTCATAAGTAAATATATCTTTGTTTAAAAACAAACAACAAAAGAAAAAAATGTAGCAGCTTATGTGTTTTTAACAGCTTTCTGATCTGGGTGGAATTTTTATTCCTTTGTTAAGATTGGAGGCACATCTTTGATCTCATTTCTACCATACCTTGTTTGCAATTAGGGACAGCAAAGAAAATCCTATTTAAGGAATTTTTTTTCTCAGAGATACAAGTGGATATCCAGAATGGTCACAAAACTAGTTTAGGAAGTCAAACTAGAGAAACAAATAACAGCCAAATAGTCTGTGTACAGCCAGACATCTCCTGATTATAATGACCCCACTTCTCATCCACTCTGATAATAAATTGTTTCATTTTCAGTA
>JAAWXA010000023.1:3949088-4079580 GCA_038090715.1 Florisuga fusca
ATTTTCAGTAGATAAGCTAAAACCTCCCAAATAAAGTGCTTGCCTCACTTCTTTCATTACATTCTCATCAGTAGCTTCCCACTTTGACTTTTTAGCTAATCAGTAAGTTCAAAAGAAAAAAATTAAACAGACTAGAAAGTTACACTGTTATTTTCATCTTGTGCTTTCTTCTTTTATCCCACTCACCTCTAAATCTCTGATTTACTCCAGCTCAGTGTTATCAAACTTATGATATTTAGATTGGTGATGTTTATTTCTCTTCAGTCCCATTCCTCAGGCTCTTAGGATTATTTGAGTATCCCAGCTTCAATTTAAAAATCCTTATATTGCAAGCTCTCAGCTTCTGGAGAACAGTATGAAAGTATTAGTCAAGTGCACTCTAAAAGCTCTACGTGAAAGGCAAAGAAAAGGTTTATTCTGAACAAAACAAAAACCAGAGAACATGTTCTTAGTGCTCCCAGAATTGCTTGTTGGAGATTTTTTTAATTGCTACATTTTGTGCAGCAATTATGTGTAAACCCTACGTTCTGATTATGAACATGTATTTTATATGTATATCAGAATCCTGGTACAGTGTATAACAGGACAAGTATTTCTGAGAAGCATTGTCAGGATGAGCAGAGGGGTGGTACAGCCAATAAAGTCAATTCATTTTTACCTCTTTCTCATAGCAGTGATGTATAAAGGGTGAGAAACTAGGGGAGGTGTTGCTCAGTGGCACAGCCTGCTTGCTCACACAAATTTTGCAACCTGACAATGCAACTCCCATTCTGGGCCCCCCCTCCAAAATCACCCTTGAATTTTCCTTTTGTCCTGTCCCTGTTACTCAGGAGGGCAGCAAACACTTGAAATTAAAGAATATTCCAGACAAACATCTCTCATACAGGAAAATATCTGCTAGGGTAGTGCCTGCCCTAATCTCACTGTAGCACACCTCTTTGATAGTGATGCCTTTACCACAGCACAGCCCTGGTGAAGAATGTTCTTACATTTGTTTTTTTTTTCCTCTCTCTCTCTTTTTTTTTTTTTTTTTTTTTTNATGAAATATTTATTTCCTGTTTTGTTTTTTTTTTCCTCTCTCTCTCTCTTTTTTTTTTTTTTTTTTTTTTTTTTTTTTTTTTTTTTTTTTTTTTTTTTTTTTTTTTTAGAATAATATCTAAAATATCACCTGAATTTTTACTTAATTGATGAATTTTAATCAGCACACTGAGTGAAATTACAGCTGCCCCACAGCCTCTGCATCCCCCTCCCCAGAGGGATGCCCTGCAGACTTACCTCAGCCACCCGCTCCCCCTCGTTAGGCCTAAAGTATCCTGGTCTTTCCCTGCAGGATTTACAGCTGCAAAGACAAGGGAAACAGGGTGTAAAAGGGCTGGCAACCAAACCCTGAGGAGCTTTAGGGACAGAATAGGAGCTGCTTGTGCTAATAGTCTTTAGACTTCTGCAGAGAAAGAGAGAGGGGGCTGAGCCTTCTGAGGAAGTGCTGACTTATTTTCCCTCAGGTACAGCTGCAGCGTGGCTCAGCACCAGCTGGATCTAATTTGAGGGAAAGTATATATCCTTTAAATTCTTTTTTTCTGAAGCACATGTTGCCATTTACCCCATTTACCTCACAGACTGTGAGAAAATAATAAAGCTCAGGTGATCTTTGATTGTGGGCTAGTTCAGTTAGTCCAGGCCTTGCTGAGTCAGCTTGGCTGTTGAGCCTTCGACTGTCCTCGTGAGGAGAGGTGTCCTGGATCCACAGAACCCAGTCTTGGAGCCTGGCAGAGTTTAAGTATTGTGTTCCTGGCTGGCACAGGCTGCAGAAGGCACAAGGAGGGTGTGCTACCACAGGGGATAGTGGGGGACATGTTGCTGTGACGGAGAGTCAGACAGAGCCCTCAAATATATTGGGTATTTGTCTGGCATGGGAGCTTTGGATCCCTGGCTACTGGCTCCAGAGTGTGCAGAAACAAAGGAGGTTGAATTTTGACCCCAAAGCCCCTGGTTTCATAGACTGCTAGAGAAATAATACAACAGCTGTTGCTTGTCCAGTCCTGTCTGTGGCTTGTAATGCTTTTAGGTAAGTCTGAATCTTCCATTCTCCTTGCAGAAAGTTCTAGTCCTTATTTCAATTCTCTTCTGTTCTCTTCTAAACGAGCTGAGGAGGGTGGAGAGGCTGCTTTTGTCTGTAGCTTTGCAAAAGGGATGCATATCTTGTTTATTCTGCTGAGTGTCAAACACAAAATAAAAAGAAACATGATTTTGTTTTAAGATATAGGTGGTGTAAGAAATGTGGAAGGTAAAAACGCCTTTATCACCTTAAAAGCTGTGGCCTGATAAACAAGAAGAAGGGTTAAAAAAACCAAATCTTCTTTGCCCTAAATGGAAGCTGTATGTAGTATTGCTATTTCTCTGGTTCAGAATTTATTTTCTTGGATTGGCTGTTCTAGAGTTTGTAAAGAAGCTTTCATCTCTACACAAATGCCTGTCTCTGGAGAACTTATGAGCTGGTTCACTAACTACAGAACAAGGTGGAAAGGCCACAGAAAACTAAAATACAGGGAAATCTGGAAACCTTAATTGTACTTTAGTTTTATTCTTGTTTAGGATATTGCTGGAATATCACTTAGAGGTTAGCATATTTCTTAGAGGTATGAATAAAATTTTTTAATTAACACAATAGCAAATAACTTATTTGGTCTGAAATAAAACAACTGGCTAGTGAAGCATTGATATTTCCCCGTAAAGAGAAAAATTAGCACCTTACTAATATTTCTTTCAAAACCTCTTGATATTAAATTAAGAAGAGTAGTTTTGTAATTGAATCCCTGGATAGAAATTCAGTAGATTTGAGTTTCATCCTCAGATGTGAGCTAGACTCATTATGTGACCCTGGGTGATGTGTTAGTTACCAGGGATAGCTTCTCAGCACCCATCTACTTTTAATTATGAGTACAGTGCAGCTGAGGAATTGCTGATGGGGCTAGCAGGACTTTTTGCATTAGCTGCAGTAGACTTTGGATCAGACCCTTTTATCTATCTGTTCTTTGAATGTGTACTTGTGGAGAACCAGGCTCTCTACTTAACTGGGATATTGTGTGCGTGTATTAATTAGTGTAAATAGCTATGTAGAGAAATTTATTACAACAGATTAGCATAATATTAATACTACTGTCCTGTTTTCTCAATCCTGTTTGTTATGGTAACCATTTTGCAACTTTCTGAGGTTGTCTTTGAACTATCTCTTAGGTTTAAAATCTTCAACCTTCTATGCCATTATTAGAAGGCAATGAGAGATATCCAAACATTTCCAGTTTTTGGAGTGAAGAGTTTGAAGATAGTTTAAGTATTTTGAAAGCAAAAAAGTGAATTTCAAACAAACAACCAAAAAACCCCACAACCTAAACAACAACAACAACAAAAAAAAACCACGCGCGCACACACACACACACACACAAAAACCAAACAAAAAAAACCACTGCAAAAAAAACCTAATAGGAAAGTAATTCTAGAGTGTATCTTCCTATTGTTGAGGTCAGGATCTGGTTTCTGTTATACATATATGAAGACACCTTAGAGTTTCCACTTTTTAAAGATTTTCCTTTCCAAACCTAGGAAATTTATATATGAAGAAACTCATTATGTGGCTACTGCAAGAGAGATTGCTGACAGCAAATTGTTGTTTCCCAATTGATGAATATTTTGAGAAATTCGGGAAGTTAAATTTTTACCACTTCTTGAAAGGTAAGGTCCGCTTATTTGTTATTGACGAGTTTTTAATATTGCTAAGGGTATATAATCACTCTGGTTCCTGGGATGAAATGGTTTGAAGAAGAATAAGTTTTAAATTTAACTTTGTAAATGACTGTTCTTATAGTTTACCTGAAGAAAAAATTATTTTGATGCTGCAACACTGCTGCCTAAAGTGTGGGAAACTTGTTTCTTTTAAGCTGCAGGTTTGACTAGGCAGAATATGGTGAGATGCACCTGAGCTGAAAATTGTTAAGTATAATGACTGGTTAATACACAGGCATGGAGCAAGTGTGCTTTGTAAGGTCTGAATGGCTTTTCTTACCATCACCTTAAAAAGGAAACTTCAGCAATGAAACATGTAAATAGAGTGGCTTTGGTTTGGGCCAAAGTCTGACCTCATTGACACACCTGTACTCACATATGAAGGCAATTTGATTTGAATGCCAGCATTGGGTCAGTACCTTCTAGGTGATGTGTTCCCTCCTACAGATTCTGATGGAGGGAAAAAAGATAAGGCAGAGTTCTAGGCTACAAAATGGGTGTTTGTTTCAGGCTGAGTTCAAAATAACTGGACAATTAAAAAAGCTGAAATAGTCTTATGAGCTTTTAATTATTTTGAGTATTTATCCTCTTACAACTTAATTTGCTTCTACTTCTCACTGCATACAGTGTATTTGGTTTTTTATATGGTAAATGTTTTGGTGTAGTATGATTAACTGGTATTGCTGCATCCATGCTAGGCAAGGGAAGCATGAATCTCATTGTGTGAAGTGATAAGCAGCAATGTAGGATCCATTTCAGGTCCATCCATTCATAAAGTCCCTGAAGTTTGATGGGTTGGATGAAGGGAGAGAGAAAGTAGATTTGGAAGTAATGACTGGAGGGGAAAATGTATTAAAGACAAGTTATTTTCACATTTAGATCAGGATCATTATGATTGGAATCTCAGGAACCATTATTTTAAACATTAGTGTCTAAATGCAGTACACTACATTAAATTTTATGTACAGTAGTTGGCATCTCAGGATGACTACTGTAAACTTTCCATCAGTGCTACTTTTCACAATGAACTTTTATCTTCATTAGACAATACTCTGAAATTGCTTGAAATATACCAGTATGGATTCTTTGATAGTATAAACTAGAATATGTATCAGTGTTAATGGAGTCATTCACATTTATTAGTATAAGTTAATTTTAGTGTTCTCCCACATCATAGATCATAATGAATATCAGGAAAGACATTTGGCCTCACTGATGTAAAAACAGTGAAAATGAGAAAACCATTGACTCCATTATTCAATCTTTAGGAGCAGAAATATATGTGAAGCAAGTATGTGTATTTCTTGAGCCTCACCTATACATGATATAAATCAGTGAATGGACAAGAATAAAGACAGAAGAGTGATTTTTTATAGCAGAAATAGGACAGTATTCACTGTCTAACACATCAGTCTGAAGTCTTTCTCCTTTTGCTTCTTAAACTTGTTCTATGTGTAAAAATTAGGCATGGCATGCACTTTTTTTCTACAAAGTGTACTGATGGCTCAGGAAATGTCTGTCTTGATTAAGGAAATTAGAGGACAGTGTTACAAGGTCACTTCTGGCTGCTAGGTTGTGATACCTCATCAACAGAGTGCAATAGCTCATTCAGTAAGTGAAATGATATCCATATTTTCAGGCTCTAATCCTAATAGAGAAAGTTGATGGACAGGAAAGAATATCCCAAGTCTTAACCTAGAGCTCCAATTGTTCCTGACAACCACATTAAACATTTGAAATTGAGGTGTTACAGTAAAACAAATGCATGATACAAACAATAATTCATAGGTAAGTGACAGGCAAGTCTGAACACCTGTTTTATAGTGAATGAACACTGAACACTTCTGGCATCTAGTGCTCTGTTTTTACTCCCCAAATCCATACAATATTTAAGCCCTTTTCATGCTGCATTTTGATGACTCTTCATTCCATGTTGATATCATGAAAAGCTATAATTTCTTTATGTTTAAAAAGACTTGCTGGACTTATTTATTGAGGGGATTTGTGGGGAAAATGTCTATAGAATATAGAAATTTTGAGATTGCAGAAAGTATTTAATCATGACGATGGCTTTTTCAAGTGATTTTTCTTTCTGACAAAGCCAATATGTATTGTATTATTTGTGGATCGGTATATCTAACGTCAGCATATATTTCTGTTTATTGGCTCATTTTATCATGCTGAACTGTCAACAGCTTGTTATTAATCTCTATGAAGGATCAAAATGCTTTAATAAATATGTTATTTCCTTAGATCTTGGGCTGAAATGAAACTGTTAGTTAAATGTACTGTGACATTGACTGAAGATACCTTTAGAGCGATTTATAATGGCAGCATGAGATATAAATCTAAGACTGAAAAAGGAGAATGCATCTTTCTCTTAAGGACCAATTAGGGTTAAAAAGAAAACCAAATAACAAACAGTAAAAAGCCCCTTCCTATATAAAATGTGAGATTCTTTATGTGGTGGAATTGATTTATCAAGGGGGTAATTAATTTTGCAATTTCATAGTGAAAAGTCATTGCCTGGATGAGCTATTCATTTGCATGAATAGATGGGTGTGCTGTGATGTTAGGATGTGCTTTGTATGCATCAATGACCCAAGGGCTCAGGAAGCTGTCCGCCTTTCATTACTGTAAAGGGACCCTGTAGTTAAGAATTTAAACTTTTACTTTATTCAAGCATATGCAAATGCTTACTATTTTCTTTATCTGGAAGGAACAAAAAGAGAGAGGCCTGAAGTAAATAGCTTAATGTTATTGTATCAAATTTCAGTTAAATCATCCTTCTTCTGGAAATGACAAGTATCAGAATCTTCTCTTTAGTAATAAACTGGTTGTTGATGTTATTATCACACTGTTAGTAGTTAGCAAGTCAGGTGATTTTATCTGAACATCCAAATGCAGAAACACAATTTTGATGTGAATGCTTGTAAAGATATTGCAGATGTACAGGTGTGCATGACATGTCTGTAAAACTTCAGTATCCCTCTTGAAAAGCAAGCTCCCAAAGGCTGAAATTAATTTGTTTTCAAGTGTATATGTTTGTGCAGCAGCAGATGAATGCATATTGTATCCACAAGGGGTTAGCTTACACAGACTGGCTATCCATCAGTCTGTTTCCTTAGAAATGTTTATAGTTTGGCACTACTTACTTTCCCTTAAATCTTAGCATCAATCCATGATATTGTTACAGTACATTACATGGCTTTTCCTCTGTGTCCTCATATATTGCCATTGGGAAATGAAGCATAAAAAAGCTGCCATTAGAACACATCATTAAATAAGACTGTATGAATTCAAACTGTTGAACAATTGATCAGTTCCATTTTGAGCCAGAGATGTTTTATTCCTATTTGAGTTTTTCAGTTTTAAAAAAAATAATTAATATTTTAGTGGTGCCTTTAATTTTCTTTTATTTTCCTTGTAGAAATTTTGTATTATAGTATCAGCTCCTATCTTGTAAAGGAAAACATCAAAGCATAAAAACTTGTGTGCATGTGCTAAATGTGAGAAAGTTAGAAATTAACTCCCAAGTGCTGAAAGTTTCCTTAACTATCTGAAAGTAATTCATGCATGCTGAGTGGTTGTTCTAAGATGCCTTCTTTAGGCATAATTGCCTGACACTCCCCCCTCCGGTGTTCTAATTATTCCCTAACAAAAAACAAGATCTCTCTTGCATTTCCCTGTTGTTTTCTTGTTTCTTACAGTCTCTCCCCTGATCTGTATTCATGTTATAAAAAAAAATCCACACCTTTGTATATCTTCCCGTCTAAAACCCAATACAAATTTAATGTTCTTTTGAAAATCTATATAGTCTTCGTGTCAGGTATTTAAATGTTGTTTTATCTCTTTCATGAAGATGTTGATATCTTGTTCTTCAATAATGACACATGAATCAATTATCTAATATCAGTGAAAAGACCCTGGAACCAGGTGTTCTTCTGGTGTGGATGTATTCTGCAGAATTGTAGTGCTTACAAGACTATTTATGCAGGTAGATATGAAGAGGACCTGACCAGTTTGTCAGATTGTAGCAGTCAGTCAGTGCACCAGCCAAGGTTTTTGGCCTTATCTTTGTTTTGACAACAAGTCCTATGATAATTTTGAAGCTGGAGCCTAATACTAGCCAAAAAACTTTATTCTTTCTGTGAAATATTGTGTTTATTAATGTTTACCCTATAAACCATGGAAGTTATTGATGAAATACATTTGTGCAAAATTGGCCACGGCTGTGATATTGTGACAAAATCAATGTTATGGATTCACAATGATATAATACTCTTATGACAATTGTCTTTGTTAGAAGAACAAATATTAGCATAGGTTAAAGGGAAAAGAATGGAATTCAACCACATCTACAATATATGCAAGGTATTTAAATTAAATCTTCGTTTTCTCTCAACATTTTGAATGAAAAATAACCACTGTATTTCTGACTGTATGGAAAGTTCCCCTGTAGGGTTTAGAATGAAACTGCAGGAGGAAAAAGAAAAGGTCCATTGTTGAATCTTCAAAGAAAAAGATTCAAGGATGAAAGCAAAGTTGAGATAGAAATGGTGTTTCAAGGTGTTTAACGTTTCAAAATGTGGTTCTGGCCCCTGCCTACTGGCCAGTTTCAAATTTGCTGTCTAAGAATTGAAATTTCAGAGGTGATCTGGAAATGCCTTTTTTCCGACCTTAACTAATATGGGGCCATATGGCCTTTTAGTCTGAACACTTGGCACTAAAAATATACGTGTGTGGAGTGCTTTGTTTCATAGAGTCACATTTTTCCTTTCATTTGTTTCTGAAATCAAAGTTTTTGTGTTCTTGAAAAGACTGAGCCTGTGTAATGTCATGCTTTGAAATACTGTTCTCTTGACATTATGAGACAATGAAAGGCAGAACTTTGACTAACTGCATTATTCCTTCACCTTAAAGAGACATTGTCAAGTCTGCTAGGCTCCAAATATGACCCACCTAGTTTTGTTTCCTTTACTTTTATTCTATTACAAAGATTATTTGATTCTTTTCTACTCCATGCAGTCTTCAAAGGTTGCTTTTCTTCATAAAATTAAATACAAATTCAGAAATTTGTTTCAGGTAACTTCTGTGTAATTCAGATCAGTGTAGGCAGGTGATTATGGTGTGCACACTTCATTTTAACTGACTAGTGCTTATTGAACAATGATTCAAAGTGTTTTAGGGTGAGTTAATGGCTTTTGATGTGTGGATATAGTGCTGATCAAAGTCAGTGATAGCTGTTTGTGTGAATCCCAGGACAGGCTTTGTCCCCATTAAAAATATATCCTACTACAATAATTGTCAGACAACCTTTCTTCTTTTGAGTGAAAATAATTTTTATTTGAACCCTTTAAATCACAAATGCATACCAAAAACCCAAAACTGAAATACGTACTTTTGTTTTAAAACTGAGTACATCCATCCAACAGAACTAAATCCCTAATGTTTTAATTACCTATAATGATCTCCTTCACAAGTATTCTATTTATTATGGCTCAGAAAATGGTCTTATTGAAAACTCCGTGCCACCTTTGTCCATAATAAATGTATGATTTATGCAAGTACTGCTGCTCAATAGATTCTACACCTGTGAAAGTTACTAATATATATATATACACTAATACTTAGCTGAGTTCCCTGAAGTAAATGGCTGTATATGGCTGACAAATTGGTTTTTAGTGGGGGGTGTAGAATGCTTGCTTTTGTTCATGGTTGCTATATGCTGAAAATGGATTTTGGGAAACTTAATATGATAAGAAAGCTCCCGACCTCAGTAGAAACCATTTCCTGTCTAATAGAAACCAGAAACACCCAAGGCATCACTTTGAAATCCCTAAAATCCAAAGATCTGAATGAGTCTAAAATATCCAGATTCCTATATTCCTACCATTATATATGTCTCTGTGTCTGTGCTAGTCTTAAGTTCCTGGTGATGTATCAGGTCAAGAGTTAGAGAACAATGAATTTCAAAAAAAGTGCAAACAGGCAAATCCATGGAATATTCCTTTCCTGTTGCCCTGGAGTATTATTTGCCTGTTGTTTGGTTTTTTGTTTTGTTTTTTGTGAGAGTGCATGAATATTTTCTTTGGTGGAGGAAGTTCCTTGACTAGCCAGGTCTTAAACAAAGTGGTACCAAAGGGATGTGGATTAGGGACTTGTAATAGATGGGCAGACAACTGAGAAATTAATCTCATTTAATAAACTACAGATTTATTTTCTAGATTAGGATGAGTCTCACCACAAAGTTTGGTGATGAATGAGGCAAAAGAAGAAACAATCTTCTTTGGTTCTGCTATCTAAAATAAAATTCAAGTGATGTTTTTCAGATGAGGATGCATTGACTGCTGCTTTGTCTGGTTCTTTCATTTCAGCTTTGTTAGATCTTTTGTTTCTTTGATGCTAGGAATATTGCACCATTTGGCTCTAAAACCTACATTAGAGAGCATTAATTAAAGGCAGACACAGTGCAATGGAGGCACTGTTAAAATTATGCTTGAAGGTACAATGTAATTAATTTTGTACAAGCGAAACATAAAAGAGAGAGTGAAACCAGAGGAAATAGCAGAATATCCTCACAAAATGATAATGAGAAATACAATTGCAAATCAGACAAAATATGAAAGAACATTTGGAATAATTAGACTTGAAGAAAGAAACGAAAACAAAGGGTGACCTGCTAAGTGTTCATAAAAATTAACTGAAGAATATATAACCAATTTGCAAGGTTCATGGGTTTTGGTTTTGGGTGCTTTCCTGTAGCATGTAAGATTTGTATTACGTGTCTGCCAGTAATGTAAGAATGTAAATTTTACACCATAATTTCCTGACAGGTATGTAAAGAATTTCCTGACAGGTATGTAAAGAATTGGTAGTATAATTTCACTTAAGAACATGCTCTTAAAGAACATAATGGCTTAGGATCTGGGTTATGGTTCCCATGTTGAAAATGAGGGCACGTTACAGTATTACAGTTAATTATGCCTGTATAGTAGAAGAAAAAGGCCTTAGGAAATTTCTTTCATTTTATTGTTCATTTAATGTAACTGTTAAACTTTTCTAGTTCTTTTTAGAACCCCTGATGTTCACCTTCAGTTGTGCTTTTCAGTAAAGCAGTTTGAAATGCATAAAAATATGGTGTGAACATTCATTCTATACTTAGAGTGCAACTGAAACCAGAGGCTTTCCAAGGTTTTGTTTAGCATAAAGCAACATAAAACAGGATGAAACATTGTAATATGTCTAAAGATCTCTTTTGCATGTGATGAACCTCTAATGGCTGGGATTAGTCTGAAGAGTTTTCATTCTACTTGTATGGAAACTGTTTATATTTTGGTTTTATATTTGTTTATATTATAAATATTATTTTTTGGACAGTTGTGTTACCAGCTATGGGAGGACAGTCTGTGTGTGGGACTGGATTATAGGTGTTTATCAAAGGCTTGTTTTCTTCTGCTTTAGATTTAAACAAAAAACAAAAATGTCATGGCAGTGTCAAGAATTTTAAATCTCCTGCTATAGTAATGAGCAATGTGTTGCTGGGCAGCAGTAGTATTTTCATTGCTTCTCATTGAAGTGGATACTTGTGATTTTTCCTATTCAGTAAGGAAAATCCTGTGTGTCCAGTGAGGAGGCCATGGCAATGAATGCTCCATCATTGTGTATGGTGGTATTGTGTTTATCCAAATTTAGCAATTCAAGAGCCCATGCTCAGTTGCTAATGAAATTGTGTGATGTCTTATAGCTTTCTTACAATTATGATTTTCATTCATCTTCTTGAATTAACACCAGATGAATGCTAGGCAAGAAGCAAAATTATTGCTGCAGTTGAATAATATTCTCACTGAAGTGGCTGCTAAAGGCAGTGTCAGTGGAGAAGGTGCAGCAAGCACAGTACTCAAATTTTACTGTAGTCTGGTCTCACTTTAATTTCTAACTTCATTCAAAGAAATACGCTTCACAGAATTCAGAATGATGTCTTCAACCAATACTGCAGCTTGTTTCAAATTAGGTTTGTGGTTGTGGCCACCTGTCATTACACTGCCAGCTACTATTAAACCATCAAAGCCCTGTTTTAGTTGCTTTGATGTAGACTGGAATTGTATCTACTGCTGAATGATGATTAGATTAAATGTTACAAATGTATCCAAAGGGAATAGAAGCACTAGTCTGCTCTTGATCCACCACAATTTAAGGGTTTCCTTATGTTTCTATTATTACTGACGTGTTGCTTTTGTATTTATACATGCTAGTACAGCAGAAGCAGTCTCTTGGAATATCATTTAAAATGCTGCCATTAGCATAGTCTGTCTTCTTAACATGGTGTTTTGTACTTGTGCATCACGACTTGCAGAAGCAGATCAGTATAGGAGATTGAATATGTTGTGGTATTATATTTTTTTTTCCTAATTCCTGGAAAGAATAGCTAAATCAGAAAGGTCTAGAAAATGGATGGTGGAAATGTAATTTTCCAGTCTGTTTTTTAATTCATTTGAAAAAATTCCAGAGGTGAAATGTTGATTTGTAGAGAATTCTAGCTTCTACTTAACACTTAATTCATTAATATTAGAGTATGGTATGTATGCTTGGTCCCAGACATCCATTTTATTCTTTGAGAGTCTGAATGTCCTGTTGAAGGTGTCAGTTTATATCAGATGCTAGAGCCATCTACAAGGGTTGTGTCCAGGCTTGGAGGAGAGCACTTCATAGTGTGCAGTGGCTAGATCTGATTTCGCTGCCGTGCTTTCATCAGGACACTGATTTCATGCCTTTTGGAGTTACTATATTAGCTGAGAAAGTTTTTACTAATCTTTACTAAGTCTTTACTAATCTGTCTTGGTAAGGATCCTAGGAGGTTTTGGGGAACACTGGAAGATGTGGTCTACTTGCCATTTGGTATTTATTTGAGCCCTGACCATGGTCTAATGGTTCATGTCTTCCTAGAAAATTCAGTTCAGAACTGGATGCTGCACCTCATTTTTCTGAGTGTTACCTGTATCTGGTCTAATGGAAGGAAGACATCTATTAGTAGCTAGTGCTGGGCTTGATGCTTTTAGCAGAAAATCAGTCTCAGATCAGAGCCTGCAAACATCTGGCTTTTTGTCTGAGGAAAAATTAATGCTGTATAATTACAGAAGGTCAAAGATCCAAAGAGAAAAAGAGAAGAAAACGTTACTATAATGAAATGTCTGATGTTACATGGTGTATTTCCTTTCAGATAAGCAAGAACATTTTTAAGCTCAATTTCATGTTTCAATATTTCTGATTTTCAGCAAATTGCAATAATAGAAAAGGTTAAGTATAGGCTTCAAATGAAGGCTGGTTTTATGATTAGGAGTATAGAAAAGACAAATATGTTTTTCTCCTGTTTATTTTCAGATGAATGCAATACAATCTAGATGCAGAGCTCTTTTTATTTAGACATTTTCATTTTATTTTCTACAGCAAGAGTCTGTATTTCAAATCACCCTTCCAAGTCAAACATCCACACGATGTTTGGCAAGTGGCAACATTTTAAGTGTGGTAGGCCATGGAAATATTCTAAAATTATACATGATTAGGCCCATGGAGTTAATGTCATTATTTTCTAAGTGAATTCCTCTGAACTGAAAATGAGTCAATTTAAATTTTGAAAAACTAAAAGTTTTCATCGACATCGATGCAGCTTCAGCATAAATGTTCTGAGTCAGTGCAGACTAAAACCATGTGTGCATATTTAGGGCTAGATGAACTGGATTTGACTAAAACCTGTGACAGTCCTGTAATTGACTTTGAAAGGGTTTTCAATGGTTTTCTTGTACTGAAGCATGTAATTATGTATCTCAAACATGGTAAGGTAAAGATACGGTTTTACACAGACCTTGTAAGAAGCCTGTGGTGGAATGTGTCTTTTATGAGTGTTTTCAGTGCCTGATTTAGATGTGAGAGAAGCCTTTTAGAAGCTTTATCACTGTTTTATAGAACTACAAGAGAAGTGAAACTGTGAAGCTGCAGTTGTTTTTGAAGAGGAAATAAGCTTGAATTATTTTCTACTGAAAAATGTGTGGCAAATACAATTATGGATTTAAAAAGGATAGATGGGAGTTCAAAGTGGTTAAAACTTATGGAAATGTAGATTTAAAAAACAAATTCTCCAGTTTTTTTAAGCTGTACATGAGATTGCCAGGAAATAGTTTCTGTTATAATAGGAGGAGAAGTAAATTCCAGCTGCAAAATTTACTGTTTACATTATCTAGAAGTTGCAAGAAGGTTTTCCTGTAAAGGTTTAAGAATAATATTAACTACTGCTACTGTCTTTTCTACATAGTGAGAATCTTTTTGATCTGTTACTTATGCAAAGGACAGTGGTGGTCCATTCCAGAGTTCCCTAGGGAAGGTTTGTGTGGTGTACTTTGATAACTGGATTTGTGCAGGAATAACCAAAATCCCAGGTCTGAAAAGATGACCACCACTCCAGCATTGAAAGGAATAAAAATAAGCTGTGTCTGTAAACTATGCTGAAAAAATGTAAGAAATAGTCTCAGTAGCCCTGATTCAATAGGATTTTAGTATTCCTGTACTTTACTGGAGGAAAAAGTAAAAATAGTTCATTATTTTAAAGAGGAAAAGTATATCCTTAATGAAAACTTTGTGGAGCATTAATTTCCTTCATTGCATTTACTTTCCCTAAGTCTGCTGTTTAAAGTAAGATGGAAATTCATTAACTGCTCCTCCTCTTTTCCATTTCACAAGAGGAAGATTTATTTTTTTTTTTTAATTTCTTTTTTTAAATGTTATGCCATAATAATGCTGCTTTGGATAGCTCTGGTCTATTATGTCCTTCACTTTAACAGTCAAACTCAGCCTTGAAGAGTCTGTCTGTTACCCATCAGTAAAGTTATACAAGTGTTGAACTGAAGTGGATCTATTTTCTCCCACTGTGGATATCTTGTGCAATACCCATCACTATTTTAAAAAATGTAAACACACCTTGATATTTCAAGACCTTTGCTTGAGTGACTTTTTTCTAAAGCAAGCAGTGAATGCATGGTGTCCTTGAAATAAAGGTGAGCTGCTGTGAAGGCAGACAATGGCCTGGTTAAATGAGATGCTAGCATAAGAAAGATGGCTCAGAGCAATGGATGTGTTAGGAAATCCACGCTCTTTTGCTCAGGAATTAAGACTTCCTTGCACATCATCAGAGCTCTATCACCAGGCTTCTGTAATACAGAATCTAACAACCAGGTAGAAGGGACCAGAACAAATATTATAATAGTCTCAGAGGAGCAGCACAGCAACAAAATATCCAGTTGATGCAACCAGTTTTATTTGCATCTGTGTCTGATTAAACATACCAAAGCACTGGTTTTCTGGTTTTGGACTTCAATTTTTTTTTAAGTCAGGATTCAAATGATACATTATGAGAATTGGAGAGTCAGCTCTGAAGGATTTTGATGCCTGTTTCTTAGGAGATCTGAAGCCTAAAATTCTCCTGCTACATAGCAATCATCTTCAAATCAGTATTGCTTTTCCTTTTGTCTTGTTCTAAACATTTTTAACACCTTTTGTGTTATAAGCAGTTATTTTTTTGTTCACCAAACCCATAGTTTATAAAAAGCAATACTCAGCACTTTTACTTTGGAGTAAATTGTTGGAGGGGAAAGATTCATAGAAATTTTAATCATAATGTCAAAACCAGAACAAGCTAATGTATCAAGTTGAGAGCTTTTACCAGTTTTAGGACTTAATTGTGTATTAGACCCATAACAAAAATAATTGCTCTGCAGTGACAATGTTTTTAAAACTTTATTAGTGCTGTTTGCCTTAAGATAAAATGAGTAATTACCAGCCCATTAAAATGTGACAGGTAACCAGTTCCATGGAAGAGGTTGTCAAGTTATTCCAGCTAAGTAAAATCAATCTTTCATTGTTATTCTTAATTAACTTAATTCCAACTTGGCTCTTATATAAAACTCATTTGGAATTCAGGAAAAAATAAGCCTTGCAAAAACAAAGAAAAACAAAAAACCAAAACACAATACTGAGATACTGTTCGGTTGCAAAATGCTTTACACTTACAAGTTATTCTGAATAGTAAAAAAACCTAAGATACAAGACATCAGATAATGTTTCTGAAAATCTTCCTGTTTTATTTAGGCACTCTAGATGAGCTAGGTTTTTAAGAGATCTGGCAGCATGATTAGATTGACTGAGAGCTGCCAAATTCTAAAACTTGTAAAAATCTGGTGCTTGACTGAGGGTGGGTTTCTTTGCTTCCTAAAGAACTAGTGATTGGAAACAAGTTATCCCCAATGTGTAACACAACAGTGACTTCAGTCCAGAATTGCAGATTTCACTTTCAGTTTTCATACTGCAGGACATTAACTTGTGTTACAAGAAAAACGTGACTCCACAGTTCACTGGAGTCAATGCCTCATCTACAAGCCTTAAAGTCTGATTTTTCAGTACCTACCATAACTGAACTTAGTTATGAGATAAATAAACTCCATTTTTAAGTTATTGTAGGCATGAAGAGATTGTGTGTGTGTCCAGTACAGGTTTATGCTTTAATTTTTGCCCTGAAGTTGTTCCATCTTTGAGATGTTTTATAGTCTAGAACAATAAACAACAAAAAAGTTGATTTCTTAAATGCTGAAAAACTGATATTATAAAATGACTAAAATCTAATTTGCTGATTTTTATGTAAACAAATTGTTGCCTGCACTTGTGTGGAAGGGCCAGACATTTAATTGGAAGGAGGGATGAATTATTAAATGCAATGCTTGGGCAACTGTTTCAGCTCTGCACAGCCCACAGGGTGCAGTCAGAAAAAGAGAGGTCTGCCAGGGAATTGTGGCACAACAGTTGAATCTAATTTGGAGCCTGCTGAAAGTTGTGAATGAAAATTGTAGCATTGTGGATGCAAAAAAAAAACCAAAACAAAAAAAAAATCCAAATTTGCCCCCTCTGGTGTGCAGAGATTTCCCAGCTTGTTGGGATAAAAAGCAGAGCTACATCTGTTCAAAGATGATTTTACATTTTCTCATTGGAAGGAAGGAGTTAGTCTAATGGACTCTAGGCTCTAGTAGGAGACAGGTGAATAGGGAGATGTTGGTATAATGAGAAGCACTTTCTATAGGCCAGCAAAACAGTAACGTACATGTATAAGATTTTTGCTTGAGATTAGCTTCAGTTTTTAATATTAGATTAGTGATGTTACTTAACATGTTGAGGCACTTAAATATTTTTATTCTTGGCAACCAGTTCGACTCTAAGGCTCTTCAGTCATTATGCTGCTATATTATTGCATTGCCTGTTAACTATTGTAATTAACATAACGTATAGTGCATGATCTTCACATGGCTTATTAATAATTTTGGTATTATGTAAAATAATATTTGTAAATCATTCTGTCTTTCCTTCTTCCTCACCTCTTGCGATGCTGATGTTTGCTTGTGTGCAGCCTCCTTTTTAGTGCTCTCTTTATTCTGCACACAGCAGTGGTCCACAAGGTCTTCTGTGTTATAGCGTATACCAAAGCTAGGGAATTTCTCTTCAAAATAATTATGTTCTTGGCCAATTGTTTATTTTCGTGACTGTGCCATATTGTGTCTGCTCACCTTCAATCTAATTTTATTTTGAGGGACTACAACATCAGCCAAGCTGTTCTCATGCCTGAAGTTAATGTATTCATTAGTTATAATTGCTTCCAATGTGTCCTCACCAATCTTAGTCTTCTGGTTAGTTAATGATTCTGATTGGATGTTCAACACTTTTATCTAGGTTAATTTACTATTCATAGTACAATGATGGATTATTCATTTTGTTACCCAGATTACAACTGTAAATGGAGTTATACATCATGAATGAGAGCACCACAAAAATCTTTTAGCTAAAAAATGCCTCCCAGTTAGATTGAAACAACAAAGCTGTGCCAATCTAGTGGATAAATTCTTGCTTGTGCTGCAGTAGGAACACTGTTGAACTTCTGTTGAACACTGTTTTCCAAGAAGTTTGCATAAAGAAAGGGGAAGCATACTGGTTAAAATGTAAAAGCAGAACAGATCTCATCTTCTGGGGTGTAATTCACATTTTGAAGTTTTTTTACAGGCCTTTTGTATTTCCAAACTTGCCCAGTAAGTTCAGCGGAGATTTTAAATTTTGAAAGTAATTTGTTTAACCCAAGCCTCTCCATATGATGTCTGTAGCCCACCCATGTAACTACTTTCATTCTGCTGCTGTTGTTTGAGATTTGCAACAGATGATTGAAACACCCACCAGGTCTCACTGGGATGGAAACCATCAGCAATTCAGGGCAGTCAGTATGATACCCAGACATTGTCATACAGTGTATAAACTGAGTAAATATTCCATGGCCAACAGGTTACTTGTCATGATTTATCAAATAATTGCCAAACACTTGAAGTTAAGACTTCTGCTGTAGGTTGGAGTAATAAATGGATAGTTATAGTTGATATAATTTTAACTCCCTAGATCTTAAAGGTAGATTTTGGTCCAAATAAAATTAATGTTGTCTCATGACAAGATATTCAAATAAACCAAAAGACACTGATAATACATAACATATAGGAACTTAAAATAGAACTTGCAGCAATCATGTGTGATGCATCTTTCATGCACTTTGGTCTCATGTCCTGAAAGCATGGGAAAATCCAGCCTCATGCCTACAGGTAACAGTTTATGCTGTTCTGTTAGTTCATTTTTGCATCCTAATTGTAAACTTAAATGATATTTAAGTAAGGCAATAGCTCTACTACATATATTTGTGATTCTTAGCTTATTGAGTTATTTAAAACAAAACATCCATTATGATACAGGTGTCATAAAGGTAATATCACTGGATAATTACTAATTTTGAAAATATCTCAAAAATATTCAGTAATGAGAAACATCCTTTTCCCTAAAACACACTTCAGTCATTTTGGCTGAAAAGAAGTATTGGGAAATCTGAGTAGCTGAAGATGGAGTTCCACAACTAGAAGCTTAGGGAATTTTTCAAAATCAGGAAATCAGCACAAAGAAAGAAAAGATCTCTCTGTAAACTCTGTGCCAATCAATATTTCCTGGCTTCAAACTCTTGTACATGAAGTATTGATTAGATGAATTTCCCATAAGAATAAGAGCTAGAGAATGGAAAAAAAAGTATATTTCAAAATCCAACTTCAAAAGTTGTGGGATGAAGGAGCTCTAAGGAAGACATTTTTCAGTTAATAATTCTGAATAATTATGTTTTAAATCTTAGACTTACTGTGTCACCATTCTGTTCATCAAAAACTGTATTGATTCTCCCAAGTAATTCTTAAATGTTGGTAGAAAAACACTAGCCAGAAAACTAGTATTGTAATGAATAATGAACTGTCTCAGCTGTTCTGTATGCAGAGATCAAATTTCTCAGATTCCCACATTCTGTAAATATCTGAGCATTTGCCCTAGCCTTGTAGAACAGAGGCATTTTCTGCTGATGATTCAGATCAAACCAGTTCATCTCTGTCTCCTTCACTCCCAAGACCAGTGACAATATGATCTAAGAACTGGTAAAGACATCACTGAGGAATTGAGTGTTTTTTAAAGCCTTTTCAAAGATGTGTAAATTTAGCATTGAACAGATGTTCTAAAAATTTAAAAATACTCTCATTAAGACCTACTTTTTAATGTCTCCTTTCATGCTTGCAAGAGTTCATGCACTTAATTTATTCTCCAATGTCATCAATTTTCTTCAAAGATGTATTTCTTTAATTAAAATAGTTGTTATAGCTGTCACTGATGCAACATCATCTTTAAGTTCCTCTTGGGTAGCATTTACAGATGAGTACTCATTAGAAGTGTGAGTGTTGTCAGTTTGGTGTTGGAAATCTCGTAGCATTCTGGGAACATTTCAGTGCTGTTGCAAGTGAGCCTAGGGGGAAAAAAATGCATCAAGTCTTTCATTGCTACACTTCCCATCAAGTGCTGTGATTTTACCTGAGAGCTGGGGAGTGGAAAAAAATTGGTAAACGTGTGGAGAGCTGGCAGAAGGCAGGGGAGGAAGATAGCAGCAGAGCAAAGGAGATCCCAAAACTTTTGCTTTTTAAGCTTGTGGGGTCTGATTTTCTTCTTGTGATGTAAATTGAGAATAAATACCATGGTAAACAGATAAAAAATAAACTAATGGCTGCATGACTGGATCTCACTGGCATTTTGTTCTTTTGGAACCCAGCAGTCAAATGCAATTTGTTACTGAGAGTTCTATCAGGCCCTGAATCAACATAATTCTTAAAAATGTGAGAAACGCAGGAACTGAACCATCCTCTAAGAGGAATCAAGAATACTGTGGAATACTTCAGCTTTTGTCTGGAAGCTTTTGTCCAGTTTGAAAAAAGAGGAAACTAGAAATTCTAATGTTTGAACACATTTAAAAATTTGCGATTTCTCTAATTTTTAATATAAAAGTCTGAACATTGGAGAATCTATTTAACAAACGTTGTAGTTATGGATAAACAGTAACATTTCTCTCATTTCCAGTCCTTACACTTTCTTTATTCCTCATTTAACTACTGTATGCCTCCATTACTCTGTTTCTGGTTTGTTTCTCTGAGCTGATGCTGACAGTCAGCAGTATGCTGGAAGTCAATACTTTCCCATCAGAGCTCAAGAAACACCAAGAACTTCAGGAATAATTCAAAGGCCTCCAAAGGTGCAGCCACCTGTGTTCCTTTTCCTTCCTTTGTTCACACAGAAGCAATTGTGTGTTCTCACTAAAGAACATGACCCAGATCTGAAAAGCAGAGAGGTCCTTCCCTCCATTTGCATCTAACTTTAAAATATTTGTCTGGCACATATAATTCAGTGCAAAGATAAGCCTGGAGAAGGTGGTTACAATCCCACAGATTCAATTTCTCAGTTTTTTTGGTAGTGTTGGAAAGGAATCCAAGAGCTCCTTATCTCCCTCAGTGTTGTTTTTTCTCACACAGGAAAAAAAACAAAAAAACAAAACCAACAAACCCAAACCCCACAGCCCTTATGTGGCCAGTACAAAGAGAATTGTTTATACTTCTCTGAGTGAGTTCCAAGAACAAAAGAACCAGAAAACAAAGATAAAACCCTTCTTGCATTTGCTACCTTAATTTTCTGACAATCTGTCATACAGAAGTGTAAAAATCCTAAAAATTCAGTTTATATATTTCCTTTAAAACCATTCTGAAAGCTGAGTGTGCACGAGTCTTTGAAGAGACTATAATCTACCTTGAAAGCATAAGGGAAGGCATATCAGAAACTTTTTTCTTCCTTTTGTTTTTCACTTAGAAACTGAGTGAGACAAAGTCACAATGCTGTTCTCCCAAGTGCAAGTGTGAATATGACCAGACACAGAAATTATAACAGATAGGAACTTAAAATAGAACTTGCAGCAATAATCTCTCATCATCCCTCAGACTTGCTATTCCTAAAAGCAGGGAAAATCAGCTATCCCTCTTTTCTCTTTTTGACCATTTCCTCTCATGCAGCCTTCCTAGCTTCTTGTTACATTTTATCTTTTCTTGTTACGTTTTAGTTTTCCAAGACCCATTTCGTTTTTCCACTGTCTTGATAACAACTTTGTACTTACATCAAGTTTCTTCCAATATTAGGTGTGGTTTTGTCTCTTGCTTTAACTTTCACAAGGAAATTGGGCTTGTACTGTCCAGTCACCTGTCTTTCCAGTTTCCCTGTCAGAACTTCTGAGCCAATTACTAGTTACAACAAAAGGAGAAAAACAGATACTGTAAAACAAATGCAAGTACATGCTTTCATTTTAGCCAGGTAAAACACACAGATTGACCAGCCATGAACATGCCTGTAGCTCACGTTTATATATTAGGTATTTTCTATGTACAAATGTATGTTGGTTTTGTGGCACCACATGACTTATCATACCCTGAGTATTATAAATGCGTAACCAAATAATGAGAGTATCTGTAGCAAAACTTGGCAAAAAGGAAACTTTTTTTGGTGGTATACGTCACAAGACTTCCCAAAAGATTACTACTAGAAATGCTGTTTTCTGGAATAAAGTTGCAATATGGCAGATAATTGAGATATCTAGAACAATCCTGCTACAGATGCAGGATACAAATATTGAAGTACTCTGTTTGTGTTCAATCAAAACATGTTAATACGAAATACGGATTTCAATCCCAGTCCTTATTTCATACCCAGTATATATAGGTATTGGTAAAATAAATAAAGGTCTAGTATTGTTTAATAAAAGAGTAACAAAATGTTTCCTGGCATAATCACCTTTAAGCTTGCCCCTGACCTCAAATATTTTAATTATGTATGAGAGCTAGCAGATCTCCTGTGCAACAAGGAGCCCTTCATTACCTGTAATTCCTATTTTATAACTTTTTTGTTTGATCTGTTCCAGGATTAATTCTGAAGAAATTCAACAGAATAAATTATCATTCTCCCCAACCATTTGACTGTAGCTTTGAATATATAATGTATCCACCCATGTATATTATTTATGAAAGATTGATTATTCTTTCATCTCAATCTCTCTTATGCCAAGAGAATTCCAGATTTAACACTTTCCTTCCTAGACATAAAGATCAACTGTCCAAATGTGTGACTGCATCCCACATGGGTACATCAGAGAGAACTGCAGCTCACACTGAGTTACAGCTACACTTTTGACTCGTTGTAGGCTACTGAGGATAAAACAAGAGATAATGAAGGTGAATAGGTGAATGAACTTATTTGTTCTAATCTGTGTCATGTGTGATAAAAAGCAGGATCTTAAAGCTTGATCAAGCCAGGATTTTAAATATTTGGCACTGCTTTGCTGCACCCATTTTAATCCACTAAGTGGAGTACTCCTGAGCAAAAGCTATCAAGGAAATAGAGGAAAAGGAAGATAAACATGAACTGAAGGTACATAGTTGGAAGCCATTTGGGTTTCACCAGGTTTGCTATATTTCTTTTAATAGAGTAAAATTGTATATTTTAGCTGGGAAAATCCTGCATTTGCTTTTATCTCTGGATGTTGGTAAACCCGAGATGTTAGGTAAATCCTAAATGACAACTTTTAAAGTATAAATGAATATGAAGTCGACAAACAAATTTTGTAAATTGTGGATTAAAACTGTGATGTAAGGATATAGAACATAATATTTTCATATTAAGCTTCATTTAGGGAGGGTAAAGTTTGGAAGCTTGCTGCATGTTTTGGTTAAAAATGAATCAAATTTCACAAACTCAGGTTTGCATTTTATGATAAAAACATGTTTCAGGTTTTTCAATAAGGTTATCTCTTGAAATGTGTTGTCTAGTTAATAAGCAGAGTAGATATTCTTCAGCCATCACTCTGCCAAGGACTGCATGATTCCCACTGGCGTTTTGGATAATGACACATGCAAAGCAAGGCTCCAGTTTTGTAAAGTTATCACATTCTCAAGTTTATGCACAAAAAACAGCCACAGTAACATTCATGGGACTACACTGGAAATAAACTCTTTGCTAGCTGCTTTCCTCCAAGGTGTTGCAGTAAATTCACTCCTGTAAAAGTTTCTATGTCTTAGTTTCTGCTGATTCTAAGAGCAGGATTCTTATCAATGAAAGACACAGGAAGACAATATATTTTGGTAGCTTGTGTGCTCACTTGGAGTTCAAAGGAGACAGTTTTCTTTCCAAACCTGCCAACTGTATGTCAGTTGACTTCAATAAGTGACTTCAGCTCACTCTGCCCCAGTTTCTTCCTCGTTAGAACTACTCTTAACTCCTGCACAAAACCACAGAGAGCACCATCTGCAAGGAGTATGGGCCATTCATTGCTTTTCAGCAATAAACAGTTGAAGAAGGTTTGTGATGTTACTATTTATTGTCAGAGGGAACACAGCAGGATTACACTGCAAGGGTGTGCATATACCTTTTGTATTGAAATTGCACCAGAATGTGTGTCCCTAGGGAATACATTGTCCTCTAGTAAGATTGGTTAGGATCTTTGTACAGCTCTTCTAGCAAAAAAAATTTCCAATGCTTTTTTATTTTTGATATTTTTTTTTTATCCCCTAGATTCCTTATTTTGTTGGTGTCAAGCTTGGCCCATTTCTGTGATCAGTCGCCTAATTTTCTTTGCTTTTTTTGGTTATTTATTTTGGAGGTCAGGACAGAGAAGAAGGAGTAGTTTGGCTTTTTAAGGTTCCTGCCCCAGTGAAATTCTGATAGGTTTTTCCCAGAAGAGGAAATTCTTTTTACTCCATGCAATGCAGCTTTGCACTCACATGAAGAACAGTTTTCTATTTGAGATTTTCAGTATAAACCAGTGAAAGCTGTTCTGCCACTAGTAATACCTCTGCATTATTTAGTCTGATCCACTGGAGTTTAACTTTGTTGAAGTGGTTTGTGACTGGAGGGTGTTATTCCTCTATCACAGATTCTGAACTGCAATATTTGACACTGCTGAGTGGGGATGGTGTCCTCAACACACCCAGCTGATGCTCAGGCACGAACTTTTGGATCCCTAGGCTGTTCCCATCTGTTTCCATGGCATTGTTCCTGCTCACAAGGTGCTATGCCAGTTGTAACAGGGCAGAAGGGTCAAGTAAAGATGAGTTTGGATAGCTGGAATCATTTGTGCTCTAACAGCCCTGTTTTGTGCAAGAGTTACGCCCTCTATAACCTTAAGTTCATGCATGTGCTTGTTTTTTTTCCCCATTTTTTCTTGCAAGTTTCCCTGGGCAGCACATTTCACTCCTAAAGGCTTCTCCCTCAAACACCCTGCAGTCAAGGATGCCCACGGGCGTTTGTCTGCCTCCATCAGCACATCCTGCTGAATGAGAGTGTCTAATTCTGCTTCAGTGAATTATTTAATGTGTATGAGCTAACCAAAACCACTGTGATTGATTATGATATCCTGTCCAGTTAGTTCTTAATCCATCACATTGCTTCTTTTACTACATGGTCATTGTCCTATTTCTTAGATAAATACTTCACTATGATGCATTTAGTTATTCAAAGACTAAATTTGTGAGATACTCTAAAGGGCTTTCTTTTTATCTTTATAATTAAATTTATGTCTAAGGTCTTCAAGCCCTTCTAATTGATCCTGAAGCTCTTCAGATGAAAAGTTCCCTTTTTTTCGAGATACCCATTTTAATAATTTATCTGTTAATAATTTATCTGTTTATCTGCTAATATACATTTCCTTTTGAACTTCTCTTTCAGGGAGAAAGGCAGTTAACAATGAAATAAATATATTTGCTGTCTTAGAGTCCTTTGGTTTTTCTCAAGTGCTTTGTATTTTATCCATCCCTCTGGCAAAGACTGAAGAATTTTGTGGTTTGGGTCCACTTTAAAATTTGTCAGCATGATATTAGCCATGATAAAGATGTGTAGCTCAAATTTTCATGTGGGTCTGCTTTATATCTAAATAAGTTCTGAGTCTGCTTGTAAGGTCTCCTGCCATTGTGGTAGAACTGGTGCAGCCTTCAGTAGATAAGATTAAAAAACCAGTGAGGATGGAGTCATTTAAAGAAGGAATAAAAAAAAAAATATCCAGAGAATATGTTATAAACTATCATTTATTGGAGGAAGAAAATGAGCTACATAACAGTTGTTAAAGATATGTTTGTTTGTAGTAGCTTAGTATTTCTGACTCCCGCATCTGTGTTTTAATTTTATTCTTCTACAGAGATTTAAAAAATTCTTTTCTTTGTCCTCTCTAGTCAAAATTAATGACTGAGTATTTATTAATTATAAATTAGTATGCCTGAAGATGAAAAGACCAGAAATTTCTCAGTACAGAAGTTAACCCAAGGTTTTATCACTTCCCCACAGCATTCCCAGATATTTCCAGTTGTGTGTCCCAGTTTTCAGCAAGGAGAAATACAGACTATACCCTTTTTAAAAAAAAAGAAAATCTTTTAGACTTGTATGCATACAGAGAAAATGAGCTTTGTCCCAAGAATCCCCGTGTGCTTCAAGTGTTAATAGAGATGAAAAGAGCAGAAACAGACTCCAAACTTACTTTCCAGCTTCACTCTGAGTAGTGAAGTTAGATCAGCAAATTGTTAGGGTCAAGAATGTGTTTTTCCTTAGTGCTCATTTATACATAGTGGGATTAGCTGGAATTATTTAAAACTGACTAATACACAAAATTGTAGAGTTCATTGTTCTAGTATGGACCTTTATGGATCCACAAGACAACAGCTATTCAGCCGTGGCTGCTATTAGAAGACTGAAGCAGGTGTTGACCCTGGGGTTGCTGGGCAATTTTAAGTTTTCTTAATCTTTCTCATGAGCATTGAGAAAATGGGATTTGGCTAAGCTAAATGGGCAGAATACATTCTCTGGTTTTCTCAGACACCCAGGCAATGGCAAATCTCAATTCCGTGGCTCTTCTGATTTTAGTTTTTTGCACAATATTATTTCTGTGCAGCATACAGTGGTCTAAACCAATATTTGATCATTTGCAAAGGGAGTTGCGGGCCAAAAGAAGCCTATTTAACACAAACCTGAACCTCAAACTCAATTAAAACTACACAGGAGTAAGCAATGAATTGAGAAGCAATTTTGAGGAGCTGCTCTGTGCACAGGTTTCTTCTGAGGTATGTGCTGTGCACAAGATAACTGATAGGTAAACCCTCTGCTGAGTTTTATTGTCAGATGTCATGCAGAAATTTACTGCACACTCGCTTATAAATAACTAATATGCTTGCTGGGAGGAATTGTAAATGATCAACAGAAGACAATGTCAAGCACTGAAATTCTTTAATAAAACTGATATGCCTCATAGCAGAGTATCAAGTGCCTAAGTCCTGTTGCTCTTTCAGCAGCAGAAGAAATTGTGCGTGTCATTTGCTGTTAATTTTTATGCAAATTGTGGTGGTACAGGGTGGTTTTTTTTTTTTGATACTGAATTGCTTTTCCTCTAATTTATATTTTAATGATTTATTATAATTTAATGAATTATTGGAATTGTTAATTATGATAAGGAAGGAATTCCTCCCAGAATACCATCTGAGCAATGCATGCACAGTAGAGTGTAGTTAAGTGTTTAAACATGTCCTTCAGATAGTTTCTGTACAAAATGTTATTTGCATCACTCTACATTTGCATATTTTCCTTTAAATAATACCAAATTAAGAAATTTCAATTAATATATCTTGTATAATATGCATCTCAAATACTTTCTTTTGAGGTTCTTTTCATTTGGTCAGGTAAATGAAACGGATGGAAATAAAAACAGTTGACCAGCCAACTGATGCAACAGCAAGAAATTCTTTTGAAGTAGCATGTCCTGCATTTAGAAATGCACAAAATTCAGTTTAAATACAGAAAAAGTCCAACATATTGCAGTTCATAGAGAAATTATAAATTGCAAGCAGGTGTGATTATCTTGCTCCAGCCAGCAAAGTGTTCCTCCATCCATCTCATACCAGTAAGAATACTTTAAAAGCTTTTCTTTTCTCTGAGTGATGAAACTGGCAAACTCAATACTTAAAATAGCCTCTGGATTATTTTTTTTCCTATGACAGTTTTGGGGTTTTTTTATTTATTCTATCACAATTTCATGCTGGTGGATAGCAATTATATGACTGTGGTAGTGTTAATAGAAACTTCAGTACCTGAGTTTAGGATGACTTTGTTAGTGAGAAATGCCAATGGAATATTCTATCAGCCATCATATGTTACTTTACTAAGCAATAATACATGCAAAACAGAATGAATAACTTAGAGGAATGGATATGTCAAGTTCAGATTCTAAAAACAGGGGAATCAGATGTCTGTAGCAAGTTTGAGTAGAGAGTAGAGAATGAGAATGGGCAAATATATATGTATAGATATATATTATATAATCTTTCCTAGTGTCCTTTGTAGCATGTTTTTAATAACACTTCTGAAGAATTTGGAGATCTTTGAAGGATATTATTTTATCTATTTTATTACTGTTTATTATTATTTACAGCCCTAAATATCTACTTTATATTGGTACATGAGTACTAAGTTCAGATTCCAAATACCTATTAGGGTGTTTAGAATACCTATAAAATATCAGCAGATCTAGAATATAATTTCTTTCTTCTAATGACATTTGAGCTGCATCTGTGGATCAAAGTCAAATAATATTTTATTTTCATCACAACATGATTTTGTTTCTGACATTAATACAAGGTCAAATAAACATTGCATGGGAAGAAAATAAATCCAAATTTGAAGTCTGAAAGGGCAGTCATATTTCTTCAATGTTCTGAATGTCAGCTTTTTGATAGAAAACTAATACAATAGCAAGGAGTGTGTACATATGCCAGCTCGAGTTGTCTTTTGTATTTATATCAAAGTTTAATTTCTTTGAATCCTTTGTGCTTCCTATTCAGCAGGATCTTATGGCATTTATAATGTTTCTCTTAAAGTGCAGTAGATGAAAAGTTTTGAAAGGTCAGACATTCTTTACCATTTAAAATAAAATAAAGCTAAGTTAATAGATATTATATAATATAAGTGAAAATGATGTTTCACATACAAGTGTTGTTGAAGATTAACTTCCCTTAAAGTTTTGGTGCCATATAGTGTCATCTTCTGACAAAATACTACACTGAGAGTCCTAATAATAAATAACATACTTAAAACAAAACTTCCCTCCCTTTTGCCCTCCTTTTGACTATAATGCTAAAGTTATTCAGAGGCTGGCAGGCTAATGCAGTCATCCTGTGAACAACATGAAATCTCGTGTCAAAAATAAGAATAGTAAAAAAGTATTTAATTCAATAGCTGAGTTTAGGCTACATGCTCTCACAGGCTTTTAATGACAGACTTTTGTTTGATTTTGTTTGGTATGTATGGTAATACCCTGAAGTTCATGTTTACTTATTAAGGTTTTCCCCAAATCTTTAGGCTTTTCTCAGGGATGTCCACAGTGTTACACAAAAATGTGCCTTAAAAACTTTAGGAACAAGGTATGCTGAGTAAGAATTTTCTTTAAAATAATCCTTGTAAAACAAACTAATCTCATCATGATTATAAGCATCTGCTCTTAAATGAAATGAGAGAAGTTATCAAGAAGACAAGTAATAAAAATTGTAAACATTACATGGTGCTGTTGCTCATTCTGCTCTTGCAGGCTGGAACTTTTACTAATAAGGGAGAGGTCTGGAGGAGATTTCAGCTTTAAGGTTTTGGCATAAAGAAACAATTCTTTCAGCATGTTTCTGACTTCAGAGTTAGATATCCTATAGGAACAAATTGCCTCTGAGTTTTTTTCCTAATTAGACATTAAAGTCTTTTAGTTGTTGTCATTGTTCTGAAAGCAAAGAAACAACTATGAGTGGAAAGAAAATCTTTGCAATCCCTAGTTATTTCTTTACTTAAAGACCTAGCTAGAAGAGATTTAATCTCATCCTCTTTCATTATTGCCTGTGAAATGAGGTGAGAATATATAATCCTCATCTTTTCACCAGTGGCTCAGTCAGGACATCCTGCAAGAACCAATTGCTATAGTAATTTAATTTCAGCAAAATTTATTAATGTTCTTCAATAATATCAAGTTTATTGAAATCTTAAAGAAAAGATAGGAACAGAGTACTACTCTGACTTATTACTGAAGAAGCGTAATATATACAACTTGGAGAACCATTATTAATAAAGAAAACACAGTAATTCACAGGAAATTAGTTTCCTAACTATTTGTGCTGCTGCAAAATGTTAATGCATGTAATAATTTGTAAAGAATATTTTCCAAAGTTTATCTTCAATACATTATCCAAAACATGAAATGAAGATCAGTGGAGATTTCCATAACAACATATCAGTGAACAAGGGAAACTGAAGGTAGAACATTAAAACCTTTATATCCTCATCTTCAGCTGAGGGGATGGTCAGTTCGTGGTGCTCAGATGCAACAAGAAATTTGTACATCATGAAGGGATGTACTGTGGTTCACATACAGTTTATTACTGTTACCTGTTGTGTGTGGATCTGCAGAACTGGAAGAAGGAGAGAGGGAAAGATAAAAGCCTATGGTAACATGTAGAACCAGCTGATGGCATGTATGAGTTTGGAGAAGAGTGTCTGGAAAAGGATTTTGGGGTTTATGGAAACAAATATTGGAAAGAAAAAATGAGAATGTGCATTATATATAACAAGAAATGCATTCCTAGCCATTGCTTTTGGTAGGACTCAAGTAGAAACCGGATCATGATTATTTAATCAGATTGATTACCTATACTGGTATATTTAACAATTACCTATGAAATGACCTTTTTTAGTAGAACAACCTGAGGTACTTTTTATGTCAATAAAATGCAACATGATATCAAGTTGGATTTTGTTTCTAATCTATGACCTTAAATTTAAGAACAAAATATATTAATGTTACAAGATAATTATGAGAACATGTTGGGCATGTCAGTCATTTCCATCCAGTAGTCATTACAGTTGTCTGCTCTCTGCTGTACCAGAGGAATAGTCAATCAGGTTAGGAGGACTCAGAGGATTTAGTTTGTTTTAGGTATGTTTCAGCGAGCTGAATGTATACCTTCTCTTCCAAGACTGAATCACACTGCTGAGCATTTGCACTTCACCATTCTGTTTAACCAGAGGGTTGGTACAAAGTCTGTCACTCTTTGTGCAGCAGGTCCAGACTGGGAGAGATTGTGCAATGCAGCCACACCACTGGAAGATGTCATCTACAGTTTTTAAGCCCACTTGAAGCTCAGGGCCTCATATAAAGCCTGATTCATTTGAGAGCTGCTTAGATTTGACTTGCTAACACAAAAATCTAAATGCTCTTCCGTGCACAGTGTGCCTGGAAGACAGAGCACATTCTCATTACTATAATAGTGTCACCTATGATTGGATTGATGGAAATGATTTACAGAGGATTAGGAAATCTTGTTATGTTTTACCAATAAACAGTGTTACATTATCACATTTCAATAGCTAATTCTATTGCTGTGCCTTTTCTCTTGAAAATTAACAGGATTTTCAGAGGGAAAATAATTACATGTCATTCATAATCCATTAACTAGATTTAAAAAATAAAACTGGGTACTTATTTTCAGAGGGAGAAGTATGGAGTATCTACAGTTCCCTCAAGTGGTGTATTAGTGTAAAGGCTTCTAGTCAACCAATCTGGTAGTTGACATTCTTCTTATTTGACTAGAATACTTAAAAGCAACAGAAATAAACTTTAGGAAAAGGGGTTTTACTTAAGCTTTTGCCAGTATTAATGCTAATGAGTACTGAAGGGGTTTAGATAAAGAGCTGCTGTGCTTTGTTGAGCAAAACAAGTTGGAGCACTTAAACATGGACACTGAGAAACCAACCACTCATGTTTGTCCCTTACACAGAGATTTTAATCAGCAAAGCTGATTTAACGTATTATAAAGCTGACACTAGGTAAGCAAGATATTTGCTTATATTTAAACAGAAGCAATTGCAACACTTTCAGATCTCAAGGCCAGCCTGTTTCTTAGCTAGTGAACTTCACTGTCACCATCATATAGTTTACTTCTGCAGAGATGCCACTAATTACTGGGGATTTCATATGAGGGACAATTTTGTTCCTTTTTCTTTTCATTTTTTTTCCTTTTTGAGCTTCCAACCACTTTAGAAGACATTAACTGTTTTGCTTTTGTCTTTTTAAGATTCTAAACTGGGCAAGCAAATTTAATGATTTTTCAAATGCATTTGTTGTTTTTAAATAGCACTTGCCAAAGAACCATTAGAACTATGATTAATTCCTCCTGTCACATGGAAAAAAAAAAAAAAAAAAGCCATGAAAAAGCTGCAAGGCCTTTAAGTATGAATAAATTGCTCATGGTCTAGGAAGGGATTACAGTGCTGAATGCACATCCCTATAAATATTAAAGCACTTTTTTAAAAACAAAAATATACATGCTTACAACAGCTAAAAAGGCTATAGAATTGCAATTTTTTCTTATCCTCTGTCAACTTTCTAGAGACTCTTTCAGAGGAGTCATTATGTCAAGGTATTTAAATCAATCTAACCTACTTTAATTTTAATGTTTAGAAATCAACCAGCCTTCATTTGATTTCTGACTACATGTTGGAAGGTTTTCATAATTCTAAATTACTTGCTGCTTCAAGTGAAGCATTAAATATGGTGGAGATCTGACTTCTGCTCTGAAGGTACCTCTTTCTCCTCACTGTTTGCAGAGGAGGAGTAGCCTTTTAATTTGAGTGTATCATTGAATATTTTCATTTTTCTGTGTGGTCCTGATTTACTGAAGTTGATGCAAGCATTATCATTACCAGCAGCAGACTTTGATCCTTCCAGGCTTAGCTCACATCATAGTACTATACATTCATAATTTAAGTATAGAAGCAATGACAGGAATTTGGCAGAGTTTTCTTGTAAAAATACAAAATCTGTGATAGTAGGCATGCTGGAGTTAACTAAGTAGGAGAAAAACAGTCACTATTGGTGTTTAGATAATGCTGTGTGTCACAAGGCAGAATAAGTATCTGGGCATATATCGTGGGTAGGTGTTAATTTCCACCACAAAATACCAATTTACAGCGTGTGTTTTGATTTGGAACAGACAGATGTTGTGAGGATATTTTTCTCTAGTACTTGAAATGTTTTGCTTCCATAACTTCCATCTCTGTCCTTCAGAGCTGTGACTTTAAAACAATGCAAGTCTTAATGTGTGAATAGTTCTTGCTTTGGAATTGGGCTGTGGCTGTGAGATTTGCCATAGAAAGGCGGAAGAGCTTTATTGCTGATTTGTGCTGCTGTTCTGAACTCTGAAATACATTTTCATCCTTTGCAGCTAGCTTTAAAGTCTGTTAGGCACATAAATTTAAATGCAGAAGTGTGACCCAAAACTAGTTTTGTAATAGTGATTGTTTCTAGACAATATGATAAACACTTTTAAAATAATATATTCATTTTCTTCACCTGTTTCCCTCAGAAATCAGTTTTCTTTTCAAACAAATTTATTGGAAAAAAATGTATTTTATCCCACTGCCTACAACTTGACAGCACCATATGGATGATTAAGGCCTACAAATGCTGAAAGTAGGGCTCATAAGGAGAGTACAAGTCAACTTCCACATTCATTGAATAAACATTGCTCCTGGAATATTATCATACTGAGGATTAGTTTGTAAAAACTAGAACTAACACAGAAAGATCTATTAAATGGACAGCAATTGACTGCAAGCCAACTCGGGCGTGCTTGCTTGAGAAGAATATGTTTAAGACAAATTATAATAGTTCATTATGGAGAGGAAAAAACATTAACATGACAGTATATGATGCAGTGTCCCATTTTGCTGCAAGTCACAAACTGAATAAATCAACATGATTGCAAACTTCATTTTCTTTTGACTTATAGACTGTGGCACTCTAGGATATGTCCTACTGTAAGGAAGTGAGATTAACTGTTAAATTTGTGGTTCTAATGCAGCTGTTGGCAAGAGGTTGCTCTGTGGTTTCCCAGTATTTAGAATTCCTTTAATTTCTTGGTTATTTTCACCTTTGTTACTGGCTTCCCAACATTTCTGATGCTGCTGTTTTCTGGGCTTTTCCTAGTACATACTATAAGCTCGTTGGCTCATCAGCAGGGGGCTTATTTGTGTTATTTCTTCCATCTTGGTCCTTCAGGTTCCCCCATTTTTGCTTAGTGTTCTGTGTCCCAGCTAGCATTAGGTTAAAAATCTCACATAAACAAGGAACCAGAGTGATCCAGGCAAAATTCTTGATTTATAAATATTGTTCTCATCTTTAACCACTCAAGCTCCAGGTATATGAATTAAGCTTTGTAAATTTTTTAAGTGCACACTTAGCAGCTGGAAGAACATGCTCTCAGCATACTGTAAAGTAAAGGCTAAATACAGTTTTGGTATTCTGTAGGGTCTGAGTATTGGACTTGATAGTTATGTTGCTTTCCTAACATACAAAAGAACTGAAGCTTGGCTTATGAAGGTAGAGCCTGCAGAATAATCTGTTAATATGGACTGTTTAATAGAAATAATTCAATGTCTGCAAGAAAGCAAAAATGTAATCACTGGCATATTGGTATAACCAGCAATTCAGATAAAATCATGGGAAGCAGGTCAACATTTTCCTTTTTGAAGAGTACAAAAAAATGCAAATTCATATTTGCCCTAAGGATTCAGCTGGTTTTTATATAGAATGTCTGATATTATGCTCACTGAATTTGATAGAGTGGCTCCATGAATTTTGATAGCACCTTAATTTACTTCTACCTGTGTATTGTATAGTTGGTATCAACAATTTGGAGCCACGTTTTTTCACAGTGTGCTGAACGCTTCACACATGAGTGCATAACTGCAAATGCACTTCTCCCCCACCCAACAAATATTCTCAGTTCTCTTCTTCAAGCCAACAGGAAAAGCTTAGAAGCTTTCTGAGCCATTCAGCTAAAATTATAGGAATGAAGGATTCTGAATAAATTACCTGCATATTTAATTCATGATCAAAATACAGCTTCTTCATTCCATCTCCACCCTCTATACCATCTTGGTACATAATATATAGTGGTTTTTGAAAGGGGAAAATTTGCTTCATAAACAGGTGTACCAAAGATGAATTCTGTTTTGAGCCTTCAATTTGAAATGTCTTAATCATGATCCATGACACTTGATAATCTATAGTTAGGTAACAATTTAGAAATCAGATTAGAAATCTTATCTAATCATGAGAAACAGCATCCTGCACAGTACTTCAAACACAGTTCAGGTTACAATCCTTGCAATTACCTAATTGTGGTTACTAGTTTTTCCTGCATCTAAAAAAATGCTTTCACCTGAAAACATGAAGGTCACACAGGCCTGGTGTACTTGCAACTTACTTGTGCAAAAAAAGAAAAACAAACCACCACCTTAATTTTTCATTAAACAGGAGAAATATTTTTTTTTTCTTTTCAGTGGTAGCATTTTTCTTGATGAAGTCACAAAGATCAAGGAAAACACAGTGGCTCCATAGTAGAGGTCAGACTTGTGCTGCATCCTGTGTTTAAAAATGATAATACATAAGCTCAGCAAAATGCAGCAAAAAAGAATAAAAGGTCCTAGAGTGCAAATATCTGTGTTTGTAATGAGTCAGTATTTGTGAATGAATAATTTAGAAAATAAATTTAACCTCTTTTTCCTGCATTCAGAATACTATCAAAAGGAACCCTATTTTGTTCACATTTATCTATTATTCATAAGTAAATGCTCCCCTGAGACTGATCATTGCTTGTTCTTTGAAATGTTTGCTGTAAATTTTCCATTGGGTTATATCAAGAAGCCCTGTCTTGTGTAGTCAAATGCATTTCTCTTAAAGAACTGTATCCATCTCTTCATGGGCTCATTAGGTATCCTTCCATCTTTTGGTTTTTTCCCTCTCAAACAAGAATGTTATGAAATTATCTCCTCTTCCATAAGACATTATACCACTTTAATTCCAACAATGGTATAAGGTAGATTACACTGAATTTATTAATAAAGAATAAGCTACTTAGATCTGTACTAGAACAACATGCCAGATCTAATACACAGCATTTACATGCTAGCCTTTGTTTTTTATTTTTTTGAAGAGAATATAATGATTTTTCTAGCATTGTATTCTTATGTATCACTTACAAGTGACTTTGAAAATATAGCTGAGATACTTCTTAACATTTGCCACCACTTAATGTCTGGAAACTCCATGGGAATAGTATAGGAGGTATAGGAATCTACAGCAGAACAAAGATTGAATTTCTAGTATCTGAGACCTGTCACTCCAACCACTGGATCAACCATAATCTGCAAATTGGGAGGCTCTGACAAAGCTGTATAACTGCTATGTGAGACTCAAATATTTTTAAAAGCTGTGTTTATTTCTCAGGTTTCATACAGAAGAAATAGTGAAAAGGTCTTGTGAGCAGTAATCCCTTACAAGCTCATCGCTCTACTGTTCTTCTTTTCTACTTTCTCCTCATTAGCTACATGAGGCATCATAATCCCATTATGGAAAAGAATTTATGAGCTAGGAGACACCCTCCCCCAAACAGCAAGATCTCTAGAGTGCTACAGAAGAGGAGAAGAAATCATGTTAAACATATTTCTAGCCAGTCAGAATAGGAATGTGAGCAATCAGTGACCAAAACCACGCAAAATGGAAATTAAAACTTAAATCACAGTGTTCAGAAAATCCATTTTCAGGTGATGGGAATAATTCTTCCCTGGTGATTCCCAGTTTTCAAGGCTTGTTTCTCTGATAACAATGAGAAAATTCTCTCATGTGCTGCATAATGGAGTGCCAAAGTACACAGCACATCCAAAAAAATTCATTTCAGTACTGAAATCATCTGTCAAATGTTATAATATCTATCTTACACAGCTGAACACATTTGCCAGTCTTTTAGTAGAATATGATCATAGTGATGAATGCAGTGACAAGATGACGTGCTCCAGCAGTGAGCAGTATTTCAGAGAGGGATTTTCTTTCTAAAACAAAGAGATCACAATCAACCCTGTGGATAAATTCCTGAGTAGAAATTGAAGACGACTCTTGATGATCCTCTGTGTAATATCCTTCACAGAGTAATGGTTAATCCTGTGGCAAACATCCTTACTGAGAAGCTGAATAATTTTGTGTCTGCTATGGACCAAGACTGTCCTAATGAAGTTTTTATTGTAGACAAGATTATATTGCAGTGCTTGAAATCAGGGATTTTCTCTTCTTACTGGACTGTAATAAAAAACGTGCAAATAGACTTGCCTGTTGGAATGTGTTAATTTTTTTTTTTTTTCTTTTTCAAGCACTTTTTAAGACCACTTCAATCTTACCAAGCTTCTTACTGAAAAAAATTCCCATTGTGCCTTGCCTTACGTAGCCTAAATATCTTCCTGTCGTGCAGGTATTTGGCTTTGTCAGGCACCAGTAAAGTAAGGTAGAGGATTTTATACACCAGAATAAACCAGAGTGGGATTTTGAAGTATACTGATAGAATTGATTCCCCAGCTTCCGTGTTCTGGGCATCACTGACTTGGATGAATTTGCCTCTAACCAAGAAGTTGTAGGATCTGTTTGTTATAAGGATCTAAACCTCTCAAGTTTCATTACCATTTTATTATCATAAAGTCTTCACTTAAAAGGGGAAATCAAATCAACAGTTTTATTACTAATGACACTACCTAGACATCTTAATAGAGTAGGTTGTTTTATTAAGTTTTTCTATCAATCTATAATTTTGTACACAGGCAACTACTCATTTGTGCATCATTGAAATAAGTGACTGTTAGATGAGAGACAACTTGAGACCCACTTTCATTTGCATTTAGCAAGTCAAGCTGTTGTTTTTCATATAATTTATTAAATGAGTTTCAGAAAGACACACACATTTTAATATCTCAGGAAAATACTTATGATTCATCTCCTGTGTTTGTTCTCACAGATTCCACAGGAAAAATCAATCTCAGAATAGGTTAGATTAGAAGGAACTTTTAAATTCATTCAGTCCAACCCCACCCCAGTGAGCAGGGACATCTTCAACCAGATCAGGTTGCTCAGAGCCCCATCCAAACCTTGAAGGTTTTCAGTGATGGGGCTTCTACCACCTCCCAAGGTGTGGCAACCTGTTCCAGTGTTTCACTACCCTCAGTGTAAAAAAAGTAGAAAAGTGTAGAAAGCACAACTATAAATGTGAAACAGAGCACTAGATAACCAGCCAGCCTATTTAAAAGCTTCTAGAAGGCCCTGGATAACAAATTGCGTAGTGTGAGCACACAAGGCTACTATGAGGTGGTTCTGGTTCTGAGGTTAAGCAGCAACAGGTAAAGTATATCTAAATCTTGAGGTGTCATCACAGTAAAGTTGCAAATAAAAAAACCTTTTACTGCATTGCTGTAGTGGGTGCCTCCTGCACTGCTGCACAGCATCTTCCAGATTTCCCCCCAGCTTTATGGAATGAGGGGGACAGTTTAAAACAGCCAAGCTGTAAATTGATGTGTTCAGAGAGTATTTTTTCCATCATGTTTATGATGGCACAGATATTTATAGAATAAGTGGCATGGGAAGGTTATTAATAGCAGAAGGAAAGAAACAGTTTCCCCAGAACAAGCACTATGTGTAGAAGTCTTTTAACAAAACCAAGGATATGGATAAATGTGGTATGTGAGGTAAAAATCCTAACACTTAAGGCACTAATGACTTTTGTTGCATCTTTTTAACAACAGAATTGGTACGCAAAGGAGTGGAGGACAAAAGGTTGATAAACAAAGTTATTTTGGTAAATATGCTTTAGAAATAACTTCCAGATGAAAAATAGGAATTTGTCAGAGAAAGATCAAGTTCTGGTGCTTTAGATTTTTGTGTTTTTTATTTGTTACTAGTCTTCCAGAAAATAAAACTATGATTACTTTTATCTGTTCTTTGAAGCAAATAAATTAGTAATGAAGCATTTTATTCTTGCTCTGTGGTGACATCCTTAGGAATTAAAAAAAAACAAAAATCAGACAGTGGCAAATCTATTGAGCAATCTAGTTCTACAAACTGCTTCTGAAGTGTCATCCTTTTTAATTCAAGTCTATAAAAAGCTTTCCAAGAGATAGATTTAATTTCTAAACATCATTTCATGCTTTGTTATACTACACTGATGGGGATTTTGGGGTACTCATTACACATTTGTTTATTTATTTATTTAAGAAATGGAAATACTTCCATGAATCCAGAGGGTGGATTCAAGAAATAAACTTCTAGTGAGCTTCCCATTTCAAATACTTAACCTGTGTACAACAGCTGAATTGTGCTGTGGCTTGGGAATGTTCTTGCTTGGCTCATGACAGCTGCTGTGAAACACTGACACCAGCACAAAGAAATCAGGAAAGTGATTTCTGAGTACATATACCTCTGCCCTCCTCTGGATGGAATGAGAATTGTTCGATTATGTATGTGTTTTCAGGCAGCTATATGAGATTGCATTTCTGGATTAAAGGGTTCCAATTTTTGCTCTGGTTATACTGTAAAACTAGATTGTACAGCTGCTTCTTAAATGGTGCCCAGTCCAAAGAGCAGTCCTACAGAAATGTACAGAACTCCTACATAAACAATTGCTTTTAAAGAGCTTGTTTAAGTCAGACTACAAGAAGTTTTGATCATTGTTACTATGAGTACAATGCAGGAATGACCAAGTGGTAATTAACTTTTTATTGATTTCTTAGCAGATTTGTCTCCTTGTTAAAAATAGGGTCCTGTCAGGAAGATAGCTTATTCCTGCTGACAGACTGCTGGAGACATATATTCAGCCTGCTCATCCTTTCCATGCAGCCTGGCTGGAAAATTATTCCCAATTTTTATCTGTTTCTCTAGACCTCTTCAAGAACATCCTGACCTTCTAAAAGCCTTTTCACCTATGAACTACTCTCCAAAGTTTACATCCATACACGCCAGCATTAATCTGCCAAAACTGTTTAAATCACAAATAGCCCAGTCTGTACTTAGAGTTCTATATTTGTAAATCATGAAGATGAAATATGTGCACTGAGGCAGTAAGAAATGTATCCTCAGTGTAGATCACTTTTTTATAGTGAATATCTTTGAGTCACTTGCTAATTCTTCTGGTTAACTGAAAGTGACTTTTGTGGTCTTTCTGCTTCTGCACAGTACTTACTGAGTTGTTCCTAGTGCCTGTAGTCTTCTGAAGCTATTGTATCCAGGGTTTAAAAAATACCCTGTGCATAAACTGAGAAAGAGTTTGTTTTCTCTGTGGACTGTTGCAGTGTTGGCCACCACAGTTTATGAGCAACACCGAGGTAGACCCCAGAAACGTGTCATAAGAGAGAAGGTGTATTAATCTTTTGCCCTTTCTCATTAGAACCTAGAGGCAGGATAATATGACCCTGTAGAAAAAGGCTTCCCTTCACAGTCACTGTGATTGTGGCTGCTGGAGCGTGTAATTACATGGAGGAGAAGAGAGAATGCAATGAAAGGTTGTTGGAAGCCTCAGGTTTCCTAATATCTCTTCCTGTGGGGAAGTAAAGCCTTCTGTGGTAGAGCATGTTTGAGTAATTGGAAATGGGACACCTACTGTTTTCATTAGCTTGACTGTCCTTATGTTAAATAAATGCATATTGATAGTATTTTCCTAATGCCCAGAAAGTTCTTGACTCCAGAAAATTGGGGAAAAGAGGTATGGTTTAAATCTGCCAAACTCTTCCTTAAAAATATAACTGTAAGATGTGGTTCGACCCACATACTATGCAGGAATATAAGTTGCAGTCAACAGGCACTGACACAACAATCCCAGAGCATCTGAAATACAAAGCTCTTAAATCCACAAACAGCAGAATTACTTGAGTCAAGTCAGCCTCTCTTAAAGGAAAGACAAACTCCTAGGATTTGTTTCCTAGCTGGCTTCAAACTAGGGAGTCTCTTTACTGAGAAATGGAGACCCATCTTCAATGTCTCAATGATGCTCTCAAGCAGAACAGGCTTGGTCAAGCATCTTGATGCTGAGCTTGCCAGTAGTGTCACCCATTAAACCACTGGCTTCTGAGGATAATAAAACAGACATTGAGCTTTCAGTCACTGAGGAATGCAGTGTCCTAGCTGATGTGTTAATTGTGAGATGGATAAGCCCTGCTTGAACTGGTACAAGGGCATTAACACAGCTAATTGCTATCCATTACACATCTTTTAGACCTTTTCTCTCTCACTCTTTTTTCCAGACTTTTTCTAAAGAGACCAAATTCTCTGCTTAACTGGCTTAAAATGTACGACAGGGTCAATTTTCAACACAGAGTTAAGATTTGTAGTCTTTAATCTTATTAATCTGAATAGGGTAATAGGGTTAGGACGAGGTTGGACTTGATGATCTTGAAGGTCTTTTCCAGCCTCAGCAATTCTACGGTTCTATGATTATTATTAATTTACAGGTAATTCATGGCACAGGAGGATAAGTGGTAGAAAACTTGCCTGTGTTTTTGTGGTGGTTAAATAGCTTGTTAAATATGTTATTATTTTACTATAGTTTTTAAAAGATTTTACAGTTATTGGCAAGATGTCTAAAGGCACATGCTATACTCTGTGATGAACAGAACCTTCCATAAATGTCAGAGAGAGCTGTGGATCAATAGCAAAATATAGCCACAGGGGTCTCAGATATGCTGTAATAATCACAGTATCTCCTTCATGGGGGTTGGAGGGCTGAAGGGAGAACTACTGTAACTAGACAGGATTAATATAGTCAGATCCTGTTCAGGTTGGTCAACATCTGACCTTCGGTCTCATAGTGAGAGAAAAAATCTCTACCAGAACAAATGCTACCAAAGATTTTAAAACTGAACTTTACAGGCACTGTAGAGCTTGGATTTTTAAACTGTGTAACTTCCTAAACTCTCTTTCAGCTGATCCTTCAGATCTGTTCTTCATGCAGACCTGTGATTCAGAAAGGCTACCCCATGAACTCTCTTCTTGTTGCAGATATTTTTTATGTGTTCTGATTTCCAACAATTCTTATTTTTCCTTTTTTTTTTTTTTTTTTTTTTTTTTAAAGAGGGATTTTCTCTTTCTAAAATACTATCATGTTTGGCTTTATGTGTCTGACTGGGCATGAAGTCATGAGAGCTTTACTGTTTACTTCAGTTGGGAGAAGTGTTGAAGCACTTGAATGATATCTTTGGAGGAAGGATTACATTAATCCAGGTCTTTCCTAGCTCTTTACATATTTATGAGAATGTATAATGGTTTATTAATAAAGTCTATTCAGATCTTACATGCTGTCATCATATTCTCCTTCTGTTTCCCCAACGATGCCAACTTTAAGAGATTTTCAGCAGAATTTACCACAAGCATCTTCAACTTCCTTTGCATTTCTGGAATGTGATCCCTGTGGAAGTGTAGGAAGTTTCTACAGTGCCCTCCTCTTAACTCTTCATTGTAACTTGCATCTACTATGATTCTGTGTAAAGAGCTTGACAGTGCTGCCATTCCTGTTGCTCTTACTAAAACTGTCAGTCTTCTACTTTGTACAAAGACCATCTTTTCATTATATAAATTCACATTATTTGGGGATTGTGTGGTTTCTGTCTGAAAAGAGAGTAATTTATGTATTTCTAAAATTCATCAGTGCTGATTTTCATCATTATAGTAGTTTATTAAATTAATTAATTGTTATATTTTAACTGTTTTAAAAGAGTCATTGGTGTAATATATTTATACACACACATTTTTATGAGGCTCAAATGAGTTTTAACAGATGTATTTTTTCAGTTGTCACCAAAAACTTCATTGTTAATAACAAGCTTTGAGTTTGCTCATGGAACATGCTATGCAGTTTTGCATCTAAGGGCAACTGAAATTCTTCCTTTCCATTGCTCTTCCTAGTGCCTGCAATAATTATTTCCTTGGGACACAGGGAAGGTAGAAAATGCAGTATCATGAAATGGAATTTCCGCTTTCAAGTAGATATGCACAGAAAAATCATATAGTTCTATCATCTCTGAGAAAAAGGCAGGTTATGTTCTAACCCTCATTAACAGTGGGAAAGCTATAGCTGTTGAAATCTGCAAAATATGCCATTAATGCCATCATAGTCTTTATATTCAACACCAGATGAGGAGAGCAAGTCAGGCTTGTTCAGTCACCAAAGGCTTAGCCTTAATAAAAATGACAGTCCTTTATTGATTCATCCAGAGGTCATTGCTCAGGTAGAATTTCTGTAAAATGCCTTTCTTGACACTTGCGGCATTTTAGGGCCATGATTTTTCTTAGTCTTATGTCCCATTGAGAACAGAAAAACATATCCCAAACACCTGTGAATTTCTGAAACTCTTATCTGATTGCCATCTGACCTGTTCCTGAAACATTATCACACAAATCTCTTTTTCCAGTCAGACTTTGATTCCAAATGGATAGAAGGACCAGAGAGAAAATAGGATGTTTCATTTTGTTGCTGTTTGGAATTTTATATATATAAACTCCCAGTAAATAAATCCCTGAAATGAAAAATTGATGCAGGTTTTCTTTTTTTACCTTTCTTCCCTTATCAGAAATGCACTGAGCCTTATCTCACTGAATATATTCACTGATCTTGCCTAGTCATTAAAAGTAATAGAACAGCTAAATAACTTTGGTACACTGCAGCTCCAACATCTTTTGTTTAGTTCCTTCAATAAATCATATTGTCAGAGGTTACTTTATTTTACTATGTGTCACTGTAAAAGAATGAAATATTTTGAAAATTTTCATCGCTGTTGCTTAAGCTCTGCTCTACTAAGTTTAATACCCTGACAATTCCAGCCATAATTTACTCCTTGGAACAGGTCATTAAGTACACATTGCTGCTTCAGACTTCTTCTTTGATCCATTACCTTTTATAAAATATAGAAACACTCTAAATAGTCTCCATAGAAAGAATTTTGTTTTGGGTTGGTATTTAACTATGAATCATAATACATAATTCACCCATCCAGAAAAATTCCTTGCACCTCACAGACACATTGCTTTCATTCTCAGAAAGCCATATGGTGCTCCATCATTTGCCACAGTGGACTGAATCAGAAATAATAAGGTTAATCATATGACCATAGCTAAGTGAGCAGATGTGCTGGTAAAGCAGGTAGTATCTCTGGTGTTACCTGGAGATAATACAAATGCTCTGTGGTTTTCTGACAGGGACTGTCAGAGTCACTTAGGGGAATCTGATGTGGTTGGGTGTGTAAAACTATCAGGGCAGCTTGGTTGGGGAGACATGAGAGTATTATAAGCTTCTCCCATGGGCAGATCAAAGCTGCCAATAAGACATCAGGGAATGGTCACTGTGATGATAGAGCTCATCTCTAGGGAGGACACGTCATAGTTTTTCTTCAGAGAATTGTACTCAGTCACCATGAAGTAAGAACACTGATGAATGAAATAATTGTGTTGCAATTACAGGGTCACTTTTGTCACTCCTCAAGACCTTAGCCTTCAGAGCATCCCATCTGGGACTTTCAAATTAGGTTAAGTAGTTGCAGGACCCTGCACAGAGAAAGTGTCTACTTCTACAGGGTCAAATTGCATTATCCTTATGATGTTGATGATAGGTATGCTTCACATAATAGCCTTTAAACTGTCTTTAGAGTCAGAGTTTTTAAGTCAATAGAGTTCTTCTAGAAAGACCAATGTTGTCTATAAATACATATGTGATAACTGCATAGGTCATTTCATCCTCCTAATGTACAGATAAATTCTGCTATCCATCATCTAAATAGTCTGTGGATGTTCACTCAACACTTAGTTTATATATTTTTCATGTGTATTTTTTCACAGATATTAATCATTTAAATCTATTTATAAAGGTAATGTATTTACATGTCTAGACATCTGAATATTCAACCTCCATTTCTCATTCCATGCAGCAAAAATTGATTAGCTGTACCTAGAGAAAATTTGTCAGAGAGTAACTGCCAATATTAACATCTGCCAGCCAATCTTCTTTATAATCAGCAGCAAAAAGGAGTGATTTTGTCTCCTGGGAGAGCTTTCAAAGTTTCCTGTCTCAGTTTGCAGGTTTTATCTCTAAGGGGTGTGAATACGAATAATATTACAATTTTCCATAGCTTCATCTATCAAATGTGTAAACTGATGACAGGATTCTAGTTACAAAACACAGGGATGATGATAGTCCCTTGGCTGCTCTATTAAGAGAAAAAACAGAGTCAGCTTAAAAGATTTGTGGTCTGAAATGAACTGGGGGTGGAATTGACCCAGGGTGCTCAGGGTGATAAAAAAGAAAAGATCAGTGCAAATACAGAAACAGTTATCATGTCTCAGTGAAAACAATCTTAGATCTTAGCAGCAATATGCAGCTCAGGGTATGCACACCTCAAACAAGCCAACAAACAAACAAACAGAATGTTAGAGCTGAGACATCAAAACCACAGAGACCTGGTGGATGCCAGTTCCTATTAATTTTAATGGGTATCTAGCATCCAGATTCCTTGGGATTGTTTGAAATTCAGCACGAAGCATTAATAAATGCTTATGTTCCCCCCTGTTCTTATTCACATCAGCAGTGACTCTTAATGTGAAAACTAAAATCAGAATCTAGCCCAAGGGAAGGTAGTCAGGATGGAGCAGAGGTGTGCTGATGCCTTGCCAGGCCATGGGCAAGTTGAATAGTTTAGTAATATTGTCATTCCTTTCCCTGTACTCAATAGAGAAGTTTAATAAGAGGTGACCCCTTTTTGCTGGAGCAATACAGGAATTCTTGATATGCTAAAGAGTGGCTAGAGGAAATCCGAGGTGGGTCCTGATGGGCAAGGGTGGGTGTCAAGGGAAGCCATCAACTGCATGCCAGTCACTAACAGGCCTGAACATCTCCTGTAGTTTCCAGTGAAGACCTAAAGTACATGTGCTCAAGCTTGAGCACGTCTCTGTTCATAGACTCAGAAACGTAAGGGAGACTCTAGCTTGCAGTATGTATTAAAAAGGAGAATAAAAAATAAGCCTGTCTGTGCCTGCCTGCCCTGAAAAGCCACTGCCCCTGAAGACAAGGCTGTGCACCTTCCATACACCCTATATGGCAGCTGCCTTCCCAGATCTTGGCAAGACACTCACCTTTCCTGAACACACAGCATGCAACAACACCTGTAAACACACCCAGAAAGTGCCTAGGAAGTCCAGTGCTACAGAATCTTTCCCCTTGTATAAGCCTGATTATTATGACTACCAGACTACTCATCAGAGAATTTGAACTGTAAACTAAATGGTTATTTCACAGTTCATATTAATATCTCAAATGGCACTTCATGAACCTGTTGGAATATCCTGGTCTTTAATGATGGCCTATTTAAAGATTGCATCTGCAGTGCTTAAAATCTTTTACAAATGGAATATTAGAATTATTTCTTATATTAATTTTCTTCTGTACCATTCAACAGAAGAGCAAAAAGCTTGAGGCAAAATGGTAGTTATTGGCCATATACAGTATTTATAGAGAAAATGAGTTGGGAGATAATTATGTTTCTTAGTTATTTTGAGTTGCCTGGAAATAATTCTTCATCATACTTGAATTCAAATTATAAGAACTAATCAATGAATCACAAGTGGAAGCATTTTCCTTGGAGGTAAAGCACGTTTGCTGCCACTGTGATACACATGAATAAGAAAAATAGAAAACAAGTAAAATTACTGAACTCACTACAAAACAAAAAAGATTTGCTTAGACTACCCATCACAATATGAAAGTAACAAAACATAGCCTCACAAATATCTGTAAATTAACATAGCCTCACTGATCTGTGCAGCCAGACTGATTTACAACATCTGTCCCCTTCTTATAGAATAAGCAACTATTTTATTCATAAGGTGTTGTTTGTTTTATTTTTCTCAGCAATATAAGCCTATCTTTCCACTTGCTCTTCCTTTATTTTTTTAAAGATGTTGTTGGCATATTATTTGAAAAGCCAGCCACTGACTGAGCTTTGTTCAACATAATATCATCACTTATACTTCAAATTGGAAACATACATACCAAGATTGAAGCTATTTTACTCCCAGAGGGGTAACACTCTAGTTTAAGTGCCCATTAAGTAATCCTAAACAGCAGTGGAAAATCAGTGGAAATACATGTGACATCTACATGAATACCAAGTAAATTCATGAAGATTACTGCTGAATACAAAATTTTTCCACTACAGAAAGGACACTTGAAAGAAAAAGTTGATGAAATAAGGAGCTAGTCATAAAAAATATGTCCTTCAGTAATAGTTCTTTTATATTATATGACTCTATTCATGGCAGTTACTCTGCATTTCTACTTTAAAACCCAGCTTTCAGGGGCTTAAAACTTATTACTTACAAACTTACTACATGACTTGGTAGTAACACGTGTCTGGGACAAAATTTTATTTTGTTTAAAAAATGTAACGGCTACTTATTAAAGTTGAGTGAAACATTAAGGGATTCAAGTATTGTTTAGCATTGTTACTATCTTGCTTTTTAAAGAAAATTATATAGGTGGTTTTTATATATACTTTTTACTGGTCGGTCCCACTACTACAGTTATGAGGAGAATTGCAGTAAATACCCAACTCAGCTCACACGTCAATGAGCTGAGCTGCTTGAATTTCTCTTGATGCCAGTGGAAGGGTATGATCTATGGAGTCTTCTTAACAAGAGAGGCAAAACCATAGCTGTATGTTCAGTTCTCATTTTTTTGGTGATTGTTAACAGACCTCAGTTCCCAAAGGGTTGGGGCTACTTGGTTACCAATACTTAGATACTTAAACTGAATATAGGAAGCTTGACATGGATTTTAGAAGTGCTGTTACCTCAGCATCCATTGAGGTGAAACTGGGTCCAAAAAGCCCAGTGAATATCAGCATGGGTGCCTGATTTTTTTGTTCTAAGATTCAAATGTATGGTTCCAGTTAATGGGAACAGTGCGTGTTCTCTGCTTTTTGAGCTGATGCTATCTGAATACTTATACGATTACCTTCTAAACTATATAGAAGGCAGAGCTTTAACCTGCAACATTAGCACTATCAGCAATAAGCAGGACAAGAGGAAAGAGCATATCTGCACACTCAGTCCTCTGGACAGAGTTCAGAGGACATTTAAATTCTGAATGTAGAACCGAGAACACAATGTGCAACATGGAAAAATGCAGATTTATAATTATGGTGAAACCAGAGTTGCTGTTATCTAGACATGTTCAGAATGATGAAATATTTAAAATCTGCGTTGTTATTATCTGCTAACCCAATTTACTACATGGGCTGATTTTCCAGTTTCTCTGACTTAAAATGACTAGGATGGAGTACATAAGATATCACTTATGTTTATTCCAATATTTGTATACAAAGACAAACAGTTCTCATCTCTAAAATTTAAAGATATCTCTCTCTCTCAGACTCATTTTTTATATCCTCCACCCTAGCATAGCCACTCTAGCATAATGTTCTCTCAAAACATTAGCTGATATATGGATGTCATTGCTCCATTCTAGACACCCTGAGGCAATCGTTCTTCAGAGAGTAAGCAATGCTGAAGCTTATAAAATTACAGGAAAAAGGCTTTTATGGAAAACAGAGTATCACATAACACACAGAATGTTGAATACAGCTTTTGAAAATCCAGATCCTCTTCAATAAATCTCAATGCTCCTTGTGGCTTTCCTTTGGCTATCCTACAGCTAGCATTCCAAGCAGTCTTTAGAACAATTTGCAAGCTTTGCATCTTTCTTCAACCTAGCATGTAGGCATTCTCATTTTATCTGTTAATGAACTAATTTGATTTTAATTTATCTTCAATGTTTATCTTTAAATCCTATGGTAGATTTGGGTATGGGATTTTTGAGGGGTTTTTTGTTTGTAGGTTTGGCTTTTGGGGGTTTTCTTTTGTGTGTGGTGAGTAAATTTTTTTCCAAAAAGACTGTTTCATTTGGCATTCTGCATGGTCTATTTTTCCTAGGGTGGATTTCACCCCTCACTCATCTTCCAGAGCAGAACTACCCATGAGTGTATAACCCTGGGGCTCTGCTTTCTTTAATGCCTCTTCAGTGAAAACAGTGTCAAGGTTATTGCAGTGGCGTGTAAAGATTTCCATGGCAGAGACTCAGATTCCATGGAAGGCTGTATCTTCCTTTGTAGCTATAATCTCCAGAGTTAGAAACAATAGAATTATCTACCCCTAGACAGGATCAGTGAGTCTACACTATTTTAAGCAATTTCCAATCTTGAATCTTGCTACTTAACCAAAGGGAATGAGCATGTAATGCAATTTAGGGATCTAAGTCAACATTTGCTAAATTGACAATGATATTTATTTTAAAAAATACATGCAAAAAGAGGTTTAAAATATCTTTTTGTAACAAGATGAGACACTGAAACAGGCCTGGAGACTTTGGTAATTTGCTATACTTAATATAACAAGAATACATTAAGCAAGATGGCATCCAAGCCTGATGAAATGGCAGATCACAGGAAATTGTTAGGCCACTAGGTCAGAATTTCACCCACAGATTTTTCAAATTGAGAGAACAGAGTTACAAACTAATTATCTGTAATTTTTTTTTTTATTTGGAGTCTCAACTTTTCTCATTTGAACTGTAATGTCTTTGTATTTATTGAGCAGCATACACTCTGAATGCCTGATTTTTTTCTGTGTATATGTAATTGAATTAAAAAGTAAAAGTTTTGTTAACACTGTTGATAAGAAAAGCATAAAGACAAGCACTACCAGACTTTACAGATACAACAAAACTGAAGCATGCTACATACTTCTGAGTGCCATCTACTGGCATTTCTGTCACTAAGTATATGTAGAGAAATCTTAATAGTTCAACAATCTGTATAATTAAACTTCTTAACTTTTGCACCATTATTTTTATTGTGGCCTTTTTCTTACTTCTAATCTAATGTCTTCATAAATCTCTGTCTATGAGAAAGACAGATATAAATGTCTTAATAAAAAAATAGCAAAAGAAATAGAAAAGTGTGGACAAATGAGCAGATTCTGGCAGACTTCCTCACTATGGTTAATGTCTTAATCGTAAGAAGTTTCTTTTCATATTCCAATAGGGATTTTTTTCCTGATATGTCTTGACATAACATTTGCTATTTCATGGCCTCAGTCATATTGATGGTTCATAGTCATTCTGTTATCAGGCAGTATCTAAGTCTTTCTCCAGCCCTGTCACTTTCTAGCTAATGAGCTCCCCAGTTGTACCAGAAATTCTTGTTAGTCATCCCTAAGTGAAAGGGTTTGTGTTTTGAGCTATTACATTTCTTCCAATTTCCATTACTCCAGTTCTAAATGTCATGCAAACCATCCTGTATGGAACTCTACTCTTCCTTCATGCTGATGATGTCTCCCAACTAGGTTTTACCACCAAATGTCCCAACCATTGTCCCAGGCTTCTGTGTCAGCTTATTAATTAAAATAGTAAGTTAAATGTGCCCTAACACTAATCCATTAAAAAAAAAAAAAAAAAAGACCACCATCAATTTTCCTCCCTAACAAGGCATTTAAAAACTGAGCAGATGAGTAACTCTGGCAGAGTGGGTAAAATAAATTTTTCTCACGGATAGTTTTTTTGCTATTGTAGTCAAGGTAAATGACCAGTGTTAGGGGAAGGGAGAGCTAAAATCTATGAAACTACTTAGATACTCAATGTTAAGTGCGTGCTCAAATTTTCAGTTATAAATGTCAGAGGTAAAATTTCCCTCTTAAACTTTTTGCCATGACAGGAAAGTTGTTGCCTGTGCATCCTGTTGCCAGAGCAACGTGTACCGGCACTGGTACAGCGGAAAAGATCAGCTGCTGCTTTCAGAACAGACATAATGTCATAAATGTGTGGGCTTAGTTTGATTATTTATTTTTTTTTAAACATACAAACAGTACCTAATTCTTATTTCCTAAAACTCATATTTGTGTTTTTTTCACATCTGAATTTAGTAAGGAGCAACGAAACAAAATTTCTTAGTAGTATTCAATGTTATAGCTTTTGCTAACTCTTTAATCATGAAAATTATGCTCTGGAATATACAGGGAGAGTCAATTTAATGGCATCAATCTGATGGCCACACTGATAGTAGATGCAAAATTGTAACATATAGCTTGTGATGATGGAAGACTTGAAGGGAAATTTGCAGATAGCTTTTTCAGTTCAGCCTTTGATCCTCAGCTATACTCAGATCACAGCTCCTACATGTATAAAACTTTCCAGGTTTAACTGCCCCTGAAAAAGATAAAGGAAGCTCAAAGCATACAAGATAGGTAATTCCCATCTGAACTGAATTCAGGCAGTACATTTCTATCTTTTGCAGCTGAATCTGTTCTCACATCCACACCCCAGTGCCTAGTCAATCAGATGCTTGGTTAGACTTCTACTTTTCATGGTTTCATTTGCTGCTGTAGAAGAAAGAATTAATACAATTATACCTAACTGCATGTCTACCTCCGTTCATCTTTGTTCAGTACCATTTTAATAAAAAGAACTAGTACTAAAAATTTTCAGTCTTAAATTACTATATTACAGACAACAAAAAAACCCACAAACATAAATATTGGGGGAGTAACTCATCTTATAATGTAATGCAGATTATAGTATAACATATACAATATTTTAATGTTCAATTCAATTAAATCTTCCAGTGCACTGTAAACTTTACTGAATATGTTAGCAATAAATAGTACAAAAACCAGACAAGTATTCCCAGCAGGCTTTGAATTCTTTTTCTGGTTGTATCTGCATAAATTAGAATGAAATTTCTTTCATTGCAGACACTAAAAAGAAGGATTAATGTGGAAATTATTTTCAGGAAAATTGATATTGAGACTGTAGGAAACAGTGCAACATTAACCAGATGATCTGAAGAACTTCTTGGCTTTTCACACTTAGAAATACTATGATCTTTCTTTTCAGGACTTCTGATATGTTTTTTACATACCATTTACAGGATTTTTCAAACATCCTTCTATGTGATCCAGGGCAATCTATTAAGACATTGATCACCTTTGCTTCATAGTGCTGGAGATAGCAGTTAGTGTGGTTATCCTTTTTGCTGTAAATTAGGTAATTTTTTATTTATGCAGAGTTTCATTGGAATGGCTTTTCAGTCTGGAAACGTAATGGTTTCCTTAGGGTTAATCTTGTTTGACATCCCATGATGAGGTGAAAGAATTGTAAAACAGAAAAGGTCCCTTACGTAAGCTGTCCAGAATTCATTGTCTTTGAAGTTGAGGTCATGTCTGATCTGGAAGTGTTATTACTGCAGTACTGTGTTCAGAGCAGATGTTCTTAGCTGAACATAACAGTTCAGCAAATACAGCAACATTGTGCCTGACTGTATTAGGGCTTGAACACATTTCTTAGCCCAAGCAGCAAGCAATGTTCACATGCAGTTAATTTTAATGCATGAGCATGTGTTATATCAATCTATTTTGACCTCAAATGATAAAAAAAATATGCTTTCACTAGTCTACTGGGAAATTTACAATCACATGGTCTCTTACATTCCCCTTTGTTCAATATGTAATGTTTGTCAGTTTGTCAGGTCTGGGATCTGTGTTCTTCCCTACACAGTGGTACTGGGCAGCAGTAACCAGAGGCCACTCTTTATGCTGATAAGTAAAAAATGTGTACAGTCTCCCATGTCATCATCACAGAACAATCAGTTATGATGAAAATAGAAAATAAAATGCTTTCCTACTGTCCATTCTGCAATGCAAGAAAATTTAGGATTTATCCAAATTGATCAAAATTTTCATAGTTAAAGCCAAGACAGTATTTATCTCACATCTGCTTAACCTAAATAAAAGTAAATCTTTCCAGATTTTTAGTTTCTAGTCAAGCTTTTTCTCTCATCATTCATTCACTAAATACAAAGAACAGCAAATAGCTCCTTTCACTACAGCTTGCTGGCAGCTCTCATATGTATCACACTCTTTGCTTTTAGCAGGGCTAAACATCACTGGCCTCCAAAGTTAACAAAATTAGTCCTTGGTTCAGTTCAGGCTAAGACCTGCAGTATTAACATCTAAATGTGTTGTCTAAGAACTAAAATTAATAATAGCTTCATTCCTATACTCTTGGTTTCTTACATACCATGCCATCTGGATGGCTTGAAGATTACATTAAAGGTCAGTTAAGAAACCAGTTGCAAATATACCACTAAGTCTGGATCGTTCCATAGATTCCTGTAAGAACTTGCCTAATATTATTCACAATTTTAAGCACAGTTGCTGAGGTTAATTAGATTTCTGACCCCTAAAAATTTTAGGTGTCTCTGATGACTTGCTTTCCAACTGATAATTTTGTGTGAGAAACAGAAAAAGAATAACAAATAGATGATGAATAAATAAACTTCTCATATTCATTCACATGAGGACAGAGAATATGTTTCTGACATTTAATTAAATATCCAAATGTCCATAAGATCTGTAATAAACCATTTTGAAGATGTCTAAATGTCAGAGAAAAACACTTTTTACATGAAATGTTTTCCTACCACTGAGACTGTGAAGAAGATATAGTATTTTTTAAAAAGACACAGAAACAACAAGCACATATTTTATCTTGAAAGTACTTTTTCAAAGGCTCCTGAACAGCTAGTTGTTTGCAGTATGACAAGTGGAATTATTTTAAATTATCACATGAGTTTGAAACATTACTTTTACAGATATGCCAGGCTGTTCTAATCTAATTCAAGTCTTGAGACTTACACTATTCCATGCACAGCAAAAATCTGGAAACATTAAACTGATTCTCTTACTTAAGTTCACCTAATACATTTCACTGGGAGCTGGATATTTTTTTTCTGTATTTAAATGCTGCAGAAAAACTGTTCCAGCCTATTCCCCACAAGCACGTTAATTTTTCCTTCCTTGTCAAAATCTTGACAACATCCTCTGATCTGCCCAAGGGATGTACTATGTACCTTGCTCTTCAAAATACAGCCCATGGCTGTGATCTGGTTAATGCAATTACAGTGAAATGTAACAGTTCCCTATAGGGAAGGTCCTTATGGGGATCTTTCACATCATGGGAAATGAGGCAAAACTGCAGCTCCTTTCCTGCACTGATGGATTCATCTAGATAGGGTAGCTGATTGTTCAACAGTTGGCTTGCAGAGATGACAAGTGTGGCCAGACTTGTTTTGACTTGTCTCCCTGATTTTTAAGAATAAATACAATACAGGGACAGTTTGTACAAAAGACACTGAATTTATATTCAGAATGAGATTCATATGCAAATCTTTTTTTACTGTAGCATAGCATTGCTTCTGAAATACTGGGAGGCTTTCTCCTTCTTCCATCAGGAAGACTATTGAATATTATAATCACAGGTCAGATAAAAAAATCTGCAAGATAGGTTGAATAGCAACTACAGAAGAAAAAGGAAAAAAAAAAAAAAAGTCATTTTCAGAATGAACTGAAGGGAACAGACCATGGAGAAATTCATACAGACATTATATGAAAGAAAACTCAGGCTCTCAGGTTGTTTCTCTGGAGCAGTTGCTTCTGTGCAAGAATACACTTTTCCACTGTTTATTTCCCTGAATAAGGTATTAAACATAGAATTAAACTACACCAAGATGATGCAGCTTCCACTTGCCTGCAAGATAAATAATCACTATTGCCCATCACTTTCGAAGTTACATTCTGGCCACCTGTTTGGAGACATTGGTTGCTACAGTTGACTTGTTGGTAAATCCCTCCAAAATACAGCATTATTCCCTTTGAACTAGCAGAGAGAGCATGACAGCATTCTATGGAGTTAGTTTATCTCCAGTGGTGTCATCCCAGCTGACCTGTCACAACATCATGCCTATTGACATCCTGCAGTACCTCTGGCACTCTGTATCACCAGCCTGGATGGTTAGATGTTCCTTCTTTCCAAGGGCAGCTCTTATAAATGTCATTGCATTTGCTTTCCATGTCAAAGCAAATAGAATTGGTTTTACATGTCAGTCTCCACTCTGGGTCTGCTGTTACCTGTATGTGTAAATGGCTAGTTAATTAAATTGCCTTCATAGAGCTTTGTAAAAAAATCTATTAAACAAAGAGTCACTGGTATAAACAAACAGCCCGGTGTCACTGTCTCAGCTCTTTGACCTCTTCAGTGGATTTTTGGTTTTTATCAAGAGAGTTTCTTTACATTTTTTCCTAACTTGCCAGCATTATTTTGAAACAGTTAAAAAAAAAGAGTTAAGATTTGTCACTGATCATTGTTAGTCTGTTCAAAATACAGGAGGAAGGTTAATTAGCTTTTCTGACCTGAAGAGTCTAGGAAGGTATCCCTGGTGACTCACTAATTGCTGCTCAATGCATAATAGTGTCTGTGAAGCAAACTGCATGAAGCTAGACACTGATAATAGTGTTACTTTGATTTAAAATTCCATACCTGCAAGGACATAATGCTGTTTCAGTAAAGCATGCACACTCCACTGATAGATCTAAATACTCCCTGACCATTTATTTTATTGGCAATGCTGGTCACTAATCTTAATTTGAATTTATATCAAGAATTACTGTTATTTAGATTGAAAGTAAAATTTTAGTTAGAATACCTTTAAAGCGTATTTATTTAGCTATGCTGATATGTCACATAGAGAATGTATTATTTTTAATAAATAAAGATATAGACTTAGTGCATGTTAGGGAAAATGTCACTAAACCATGAGAGACAGAGGCATTGTGTTATTCTTGATGTGAGAATAATGTAACATAAAGGGAATATAGGAAAAATGTAGAATCACACTCACAAAATATTAGAGAATTTTTTGCATATGTCCTTTCTTTTGATATCTCTCAACTGAGATATCATGATGAGGATTTTCACAGTCATTATAGACAAGTATTATGAGTTCAATTAATCAGTAGCTGTCAGGTCTGGTTTTCTTTAAATGCAGAAGAGAACTAAATGCTAATCTGCTCTTCTCAGTAAGTCTTACAGTGTAGTTTTCTTCAATATCTTTTTGTTCAGAACTATTTAGTTTGTTTAGTAACTCTAATCACATTTTTCATGTAAGATTTTTCTCTGGTGCTAATTGTGCAGCTTTCTTTAAATAGGTATTCTACAGATGCTCACTGGATTAGCTATAAAGCATTTCTTCATCAATCTGCCCTCCCATAATAGATTCCTTTATGAACCTCCAAGTCTCATTTGCATTAAGTATTTCTTTCAGTTTCCTGGTCAGTGTTGGAAGAGCAAGTGTTTCATTCACAGATTTGAGTGCATACAATTTGCCAAATCAACAAGCTGCATTCATTCTGTGTCAATGTATAGGCTTAATTGACAAATTTCTTATCCATAACTCTGGACTTTTGGATTTAAAACAACTAAAAAAATTGATGTATTTTCCCTCTCAGCAATTTATAATACAGTTCAAGGGTTGTTGGTTTTTTGTTAAGTTACCCTCATCCATCTGTGAGTCTATTCTCCATCTTCTTTCCTAACATTTATTCCTTGCCCTGAGCCAGCAGATAAAATTGAGCCAGACCTATGTGTCAGGAGGATGCTGATCCAACAGGAAAGCTTCATGTACCCTTGCCAACACCTCTCCACACAGGCTCTTGGCAGCAGTGACATAGCCTGGAGATAAAGCAGTAGAAAGGAGAGAATTTAAATGTTCAGCCATTTCTTCTGTTAAGGCTGGCACATTGCTTATTACTGTTCTACTTCTGAGCAACAAAAGAAAATAAATAGCTTGAATGATCCATCTGCCCTGCCCACTGTTTCTGTGTGAGGATAGCTTGCTAGTATTTCAGGCAGTAAAAGGAATACAGATTATTAGTTTCTCTAAAAGCTCCATCTCAGGCACAGAACAAAATACAGTTCTAGGAAGGCTCTGCTTTCTCTGGGCAGACTGTGGGCCTCCTGCTGCATGGACATCCAAGGAAACCCCATCCCTAACACTCCTGTTCTTCAAGGAGAATCCTTCAGTGCTGCACGAGGCAATGGGATACTAAATTAATGTAGGAACTTTCTACCTTGGTTCCAGACACAGTCCCTGAAGCTGTCTGTACATTGGCTATGGACAGCAACAGGAGCAACACAGGTTTTCTGTTGTAGCTTGGCAGACTTTACCTACAGGTCCTGGGGCATTAATGACTGTGCTGGAGCAATCTGCAGAATATTTACTGAAGCAGTATTATGGTCACTGCACTTTTGTCCTACACTCTTCTCTTCCCTGTCATTTCTGTTCAGTTCAGGTGTCCAGTAGCTTGACAGATAAGACATTGCTAAATCAGAAGACTTTACCTGTGTCTTGAAGTCCCTGACTTACCTTACTAAGCTAAAATGCTGCACAGAAACAAAAATTAGATGTGTTACAACCACCAGGAAGAAAGCTGATGCTTTTTGTGAGATTTATTCCTGTAGGCTTTTCAAGAGAGAAACATTTTGCTCCTTTGCTGCTGCCAGTTTGCTCAGTGCCACTATGGAAATCCACAGTCAAAGGGTACCTCTTGAGGTACAAAATAATATTGTCTGGAGACAGTCAGAACTCTCTGTGTTCAAAAGGTTTGCTCACCTCTCCTGCTATACAAAAGTGCTGTCTCGACTCTTTGTGGTAGAGGAAAAAAAAAAAAAAAAAAAAAGGAGGATGAAGATTTCTGCAGGGAGGCAAACAGTGTTCCAGCTTAGGCTCTTGTCAGCTCTGCACCACCCATGTACATGGGTGTACATGCAGTACAGCAGACAGAAAAAATAACAGGTCAGATGGAGGAAAAATAGGGAAAGCCTCTTAATCCTTCTCTATATTATAGTTTTGAAAGAAACATGATGACTTTTCTCCCATTCCTATTCTATCTGCCCCTGTATCAGTACCTTATTCTTCGAGCTGGTGTCTCTTGAGTTGAGAGACTGATTCTACAGACTTGAAATGGTTGAAGCCTTTGCTGTGAGCTTTTAGTATCAGTGGAATCAAGCACAGAACTCCACAGATGTAAGCAGATCAAAGCTTCCTCCTCTCTCACAGGCAGCTGATGCCTTAGAGGTGAGATGTGGACCTGCCTGTGTTTCAGGGCAGACTTACAGAGCTGGCCCAGACCCCCAGGATCACTGCCCTTACTCAGGCAACACAGACTTCCATCAGTGCAGGTAACTTCTAGCTGAGGTATGTTGTCATTCAGGCAGTACCAGAAGACAAAGAGAATGAAAAGTTGTGACAAGAGAGCACCTAGCATTAGTAAGCATTACTTCATTAACTAGTGCAGGGAGGAGGTTACAGTTTTTGGCAGGATACTCTAGGGAACCAAAGTCTTACCTAGTGGAAATTGCTAATTGTTATCTGTAGTTTATCTGAAATTTCTTTTGTTCTCAGTACAATATGTTTTGTTTTAAATCAGTAAAGCCAGATCTCAGAGAAATATTACTAGTCAAGGGCACCTAGGGGAGGTAATTTAGTTCTCTCAGGTTTACTGGGCAGGGGCCCATGACAAAGTTGTTTAATTATTTCAGCTGGAATCTCCAGGTAATTGAACCTGACAACAGCTGGCAGAAGGGTTCCACAAGTATCTCATTCATTGTATTGAGGTGTTTTTATGTCACCTCTCATTGCAATATCTGACTAACAAATGCACATATCTTCTTTGGGGTTTCTTCTTTGTCTCCTATCTTCCCCAAACATTGCCATAATCCTAAAGTAACAACACAGCAGAGGCAGAAGATACACACTAAAATGGGATTCTTATCTGCAGTTTTATTATCCCATGCAATATTCTAGAAGAAAATTACTTTCTGAAATGTGCTAAGCTGCTCTTTGACTCTCTAGGGCTCTGTTCACAATTTTCTGTAAGTGATTTTTGTTTAATTTGTAGCAGCACAGGGACAGATATCTTTCACCCTGACTGCCATCAACTTAATTGTAGCTGTAGGAAAAGTAGAGGCTACCTGACTGTTTTTATTATTGAGAGTAAAATAATGGGGCATTATTTGCTTTTCTGTTTCTGTATGGCACAGTGGCTAAACTGGTTCCTAAGTCCTCACAACTCTGCCCCAGAGTGGGGAGGCTGAAATACAATATGTAGGTTGCAAGGAGATCTGTATCAGTAGAAGCTGCAGGTCCTTGATGGGGCAAACTCAATCCATGTGCTTCTAAAGTAGACAGCTTCTACACTAAGTGTGTATTCTCCCTTATTGATTTTGAAGGAAAGACCAACTTTTTAAATACATTGGGACTCAAAGCACTTTGATAGAGTTCACTTTTCCAAACCCTCACCTCGTGCTTCTTTGCATGAAAGACAATGTCCATGTTTTGCAGTTACTTCCTGTCTCATTTTCTTGTCACTTTTCTTCCTTTTATACACGGGAAAAGAAGGTGCAGAGACAGCAATTCCCTGACTTTCAGAGAATCCCTGCTTAAGAAATCTCTTGTTTAAGACCTGTTCTGAACAGAGGTGATTTGGACTTAGGTAAGGAACACCCTAAGTAAAATCTCCTCAGGCGTGGTCTGCCTGATGAGGTTCTCTGTTTCTTCTTTTAGAGACTTTAGTAGATCCTTTTGTAGGATTGTGTAGGATTGTGTAGGATGTAAGTTTCAAGAAAATATGTACTGTAAATTTTAGAGTTACAGGATAGTTCTGCAGAAGAAAGGGAAGATGCCTCACCTTTGCCATCTGTCTTATGTCTGTAGTATTTTTAGGTAGCATCTCACAACATGTTTTAACCTCATCAACAGTGTAGGAAGTTGCTTACTCCTCCCTCCCACACACTCCCCATTTTGCATCTTCAGGGGTAGATTCTTTGTCACACAATATAGAGAAGTACACTATTCTCTGCAAATGACATAAAACCCCTAACTGAATATATCTAGACCAATATCCACAGCTTTTTACTTTTTTATCCAGAGTTAAAGCTTCAGTCCTGAAAAGACCACTGACAGAAGTTTTTCCTGCAAATGAATTTTGATTTTATTTGTTTATTGTCATTGTAATTACTCAATTTCTTTGAAAAAAACCAGTCTGGTAGTGGCTGACGTATTTTCATACCCCCAGTTTTTTTAATATAATCTCTGACTGATAATATCCAGGGTATAAAATGAGCAAAATTATGGCTTTTCAAAAATGTGTTAAAAAAAAAAAAAAGAAGAAACCAACAAAAGAAAATAATCCAAAACCTAAATCCCAAAATTCACAGTTCCCCTGTAAGTAAATAGGTGATTTTATTTATGTTTGTACAATTATTTTACCAAAAGGTAACATAAACCACGACATGCTTAGCTGTTCTATGCTTTTCCTCCATGGTAATTCATCATAATGTATTAATATATATCACCTTTTCATACTATTAAGCCTCCATAGTGTGACTAATCTTATTCATTTTTACACTCCCGGAAGGAGCCATTACATTGTACTTTGCAAAAGAACCTTTTATAAATGTCTCCACAGGGCAGATTGACACAATATACCCTAATGGCTACTTGGAAGGTTTCATAGGGTGTCCTGGGGAAGATCTGTTTAATAGCTTATTTATGCTGTGTACTGAACTCACAAAACGTATTGTGCCAAGAATCTGTAAAAGTGGTATTTCAAGGCCATTGCTCTGACATCAGAGCAAGCTGAGCCATAATGTCTTTTGATGCAGCAAAGCATCTGTTTGGTAATTCAGTGAAGTAGCTGTCCTAGCAATTGACAGAAATGTGCTTGGAGGAAAAAAAAGGTAAAAAGGAGAATTTCTGCATTCTTGATTTAGCTTTCTTGGCCATAATAAACATGAGAGCCATAAATACCATAGGCTTCTCTGATTCCCCTGAGATTTGGTGTTACAGCCCAAGTACCTTTCTTGGTCCTCTACATCAGAACAGCCTAAATGGGGAGTCTGGCCAAAGAGCCATTTGGGTGGGTGGAATATCTCCTGTAGACCTTTTGTGCCTTTCTGTGACTGAATGTGTTTTAGCATCAGTATGAGACTGCTTTCATCTGTACCAACCTTCACACTGGCAGAAAAGTTATGTGACACTAATTAGAGCTATCAAGCACCAGGCATTCATAAAGCTGTTTCCTATTTTCCCATTTCTTGCAAACTACTCTAGCCAGCTTAATGAATTACACTTTTCTTCAGAGTTCTACCCTAGGCTCAGAAAAACAGTAGACTTAGCACCTGTCAAGAATTCTGTATTATTGCAAGTCTGGTATCCTTGTTAACTTCTTAGAAGGCATGAGCATCCTGTTTACACAAGACCATAGCATGGCCTTCTCCAGCCTGATCATATAAAAATTATATATGCAGGGCTCAAAAGGGAAAAAGAATTTTTAAAACCATTACAAATGTCACTAGTATGATAACTGAATTCATCTGAATTATTTCCTTCTATTCATTCCTCAGCTTGTTTTTAAAGATGTATTAAAAAATCCAAGACTCATTTAAGCAAATTTGACTAGGTGTTTAAACCACTCCAGAAATCACATCTTAATTTGATTCTTTTGACATAACATCTGACCTTCCTGAAGCAGATGGCAGAGTGTGTCACTTCTGGCATGTTGAAAGTATAATTATTTCTCTGTTAACACAGTGGGAAAGAAAAGGCACTCTACCATACAGTGATGTTTTAGAAAAGGTACCAGGTGACCTTGGAAACTACCATCTCACACAGTATTTCTGGGAACAAATCAAAATCTTCAAAGCATAATGAAGTTTTTCTGAACACGTGTATCTCATGGCATTCTTATCATAACTTGCTGGAGTAAATGCTCTTCAGACATACCACACTGGTTGTAGAATGGCTCCCTGAGTAGTCACTGGAAGCTTTTGTCTATGATTACTGCTTTTCAGTAAAGATACTTTTTTGTCTTCCTTGGTTTTAGTTTTCAGGAGTGTTGCTACAGAATTTCAAGGGATTATCTTCAGCCTGAGCTTGAGTTTTCAGTTCTCTTTTGGTCTTTCTTCCAAATCCGATAAGACTTATTAATAGTTATGTGTCACTGGTGTATTGTTTTCATATATATGTATATGGAGTGGATCTAAAAAACTAAGAAAAGCCCACAAAGTAAAATGTGACGATTGAGATTTTATTGCTGTCTACAGCTGCCCAGCAGAAGGATATAAAGAAGGTGCAGGCAAATGTTTCTGGCTGAAAAGAATTCTTTACCATTAATTTCTAATCACTGAACTTTATGAGAACTCTGCATCCATAACATAAGTTCAGTACATAGTTATCCTGGTTACATTATAGTTTTGTAAATTCTTTCCAGTTCTACATAGTACTCTAAAGTACTGCTTTGCACTGCCTGTGGTTGCTTCCAGAGAGAGAAGGATGTGTAAATCTTGAGAAAGAGAAAAATGGCTTTGAAATGTATTCCTTGATCTAGTTCTCCACCATTAAATTAAACTTCAGTGACTTGCTAGGAAAATGTGTTCTTTTTATGTTTTCCCATAAATTGTGCATTTCAGTGCTGCATGTATCATTTTTATATTAGCAGAAGAATGAAAAAAAAAAAAAAAATCAACACAGGCAGTATTTCGGCATCTAAAAACTTGGTCTTCCAGACATTTAGGCTGCATCTGATCTGAGAGCAGAATATTGTGATTCCAAGAGCTAAAACTCAAATCTTGTTCAAATTATTCTTTTAAAATGGGTATGAGTGTATATTAATAATACCAATTAAAGTATGTTACATCATCTTGCAGAAACAAAGTACTATGAGGCAAGCAAAAGTGTCTGCCTCGTGTAGTTCCTCCTCCTAATTTTTCATAATGTACTGGGTTGGAATATATGGCTTTATCAGAGTACTTTTTTTGCAAATTTAACACTGAGGAGCACCAAGACGTGCCATTCATTTCAGTTACTCATTAACAAGTCTCAGTGGGTCAAAATTAGATAAGGATCTGGTTTTGCATAACTCATATTTTATAACAAGTTTATATCCTTCTTGTTTTTCTTTACAGGAGCTGAGAAAGTGAACACAGATCAAACATTAATCATTCCTTACAACTGTACCCAGCAAGTTCTTTCAGCTCAACTAGCAGGATGCTTGCTTTGAATTTTGGGTGACTGTCTTCCTGCAAAACAAATTTATTAAGCACCAGGTATGTCTGTCTTAAAACAGTCTAATAGCTTTTACCAAAATAATAGTTAAAAGGCCACACCAGCAGATCAGCAAAGTGGCTGAGACTACGCAAGTAGATATGTGAAATAACTTCCATTAATGAAGATGCCTGAAAGTATAAAAGGCAGAAATTTGCACAATATCCTGAAAGTTTTCATCTAATGACTTCATATGCAGTAGTGGTCTGAGATTTAGGACACTGACAGCCTGAAAATTTTAGACAAAAGACTCAAACAGCACATTTGCTAAGTGGAATGACTTGGTAACTGTACTGCTACTACAGTTTGAATGTAGGTTGAGATCTTGTTGCTTAAGATTCTAAATATTTGTTGGACAGTTTTGCTGGTGGATTCCTATAAACTCTTCCTCTGGAATTTGATCAGAGGAATATTAGCAATAAAAAATTCCAAACACTCCAAATCTGAATCTCAAGGAAATACAAGTTGCTAGAAGTCTGATTACTATGTAGATGGTGTGTTTCAGCAGCTCATTTCTGCAAGTTTCCAATGCACTAACCTCATATTGACATCAGTGGCATTGCCATTAACTAAGCAGTTACAAAAATATAAGTTGCATGTATTAAACCCCTTTTTTTAATATTTTCTTCCTCTCTGACATCACAATGTTTTTGTCCACAGCAGAACTGCTTGAAGTGAAATGTGTATCAAATGTTCAAGCAAAATGCATTTTTGGTACCTATGCCACTTGACACCTGTAGCTTTTTTGTTCAAATTGTTAATGATGACGTATCTATATGTTTTGGTAATCAGATATGTAAGTAAAAGGGATGAAGTATTGGTACATCAGCAGGTACATCCCTTTTACTTTAAGTCTGCTGTTCAAAGGTGGTCAACAACTTCTTTATATTCGTTTCAAAAGACTGCAAGAACTTTGCTCTCTACAAAGCTAGATCTTACCGAAGGCTGGTTCATCTCATCTGTTGCTGTGGAAAATCTGGGATATGGAGTATTGATGTATTTTGCAGAAAGTGTATCCTGACCAAAGCAAGCATACATTTTTAATCAAAATTATTTGCCAGGAAAAAAAAAGGAGTGTTTTTCAACGCATGAAAAAAAGTAGGATTTTCTTTCCTTTTTCTCACTAAAGTTTAAGTTTCTGATCATCTGAAAAAATATTGCAATAAAATTAGAGGCCACATCTTCTTACACCCAGGGCACAATAGCAATGTTATTTTTTTACAGTGTTTAAAACACTGGGTGATGAACATTACAGCCAACCTAAAGCAGTCCTATGTTATAATATCACTTTTTTTTGTTCGTTTTAATAGAATGTTTAGGACCCTATCTTCAGTCATCTGCCAGAACAGAGGGTTTCAGATTGGTTTTGGTAATGATGAGGTTAGAACTTCAGTTTGAACTTTGGTTTAACAGAAGGTTACCCAAAAATGGTCTAAGGGTAAAATTCCATGATGCTGACAACAAAAACAATAACTAAAGAGCCTTGGAAAACCATCAAACACTAATTATGTTATCCTCCATTACTGAAAGGCAAAGGGGTGTATGTATGGGCTGGATGACTCTCATTGTCTGACAGTGGAATCACAATGTAGGAGCTGACTGGCTAGGCATACACAATAATATATTCCCCTGATGTATGTGGGGAAGAAAGGATCTAAAGCCACAGTGTGGCTGACATATTAGTCTGAAAAATGACATGTCTGAGTTACCCTTTGCTTTTTGCTTGTACATTCACCTGAGTTATCAAATGAACAGGATTGTTGTTTCCTTGGGCACAATTCTTAGCATTTGAATTTTAGAAAATCATTGTCTTTAGATGTCAACACAGTGTGACATCTGTAATTGTAATCGTATTTGGTTCTATTCGTATTGATTTAATTCTATTGGATAAACTGAGGTTAAACTCAATTTACTTACATTTGTGAAATAACTTATTTACCCATCTCTATAGTTCTGTTGAAAAAAGCCGTGTATCAATTTCTCTTCTCAGAGAAACAAATTAGAATAACTCCATTTAAAGCTTTGGAACAAATAAATTTAGCATAAATAAATCCCCAGGCCGGAAATGCATCTCTTAAACCTGAGCTCATTGTTTCTTTTCCTTGTTTAAAATAAAATCAGGCAAACGGTTGAATGCCTTCATAATCAGGACAGAAGACAGAAGCACAATCCATTTAAGCTTGCTTAAGCTAGAGTAGAAGTGAAATACCTGGCTTCTTTTTCAAAGTGGTAAATCTATTAGGAAAAAGGAACAAAATGTTTCCATTCTATTTTTGTACTGAATAATTCAGAGTAGGCATTTCCATATAACATATATTCTTAGCATACATGTATGTATGTAAATGTTTATATCTTGGTTACCCTATATAGTAAGACCAGGCTTTTATTCCTAACACTGAATTATTCTTCAAGGACTCTGACATCTTCCAGGCAGCCTAACAGTCAAAAGCAGTAAGTCATAATAAAACAGAAGGAATCTTTGTAATCTCAAGATTAATGGATAAAATGTTTATGCTAAGGGTTCTCTTCATCAGCAAACTGCTGTTTCCACCTATTTACATTTTAATGGTTACCCTAGTTAAAATTACAGACTTCTCCCAGCTGCTTTTTAAATGATACTTTATAATTTTGAGGAAGCATCATACGTAATTATATTTAATAGACAAAAAATTGATTGAAACACTTAACAAAACCAAAAAGCCCAGACATGTTATTGTACAGTAACCCCCAATGAGTTTGTTCTTAAATCTCCTAATTAATTTTTAATTAAAAAGCTCAAAGATGCTGTTATACCTCTTGTTTTAAATGGCAGCCTTTTGTAAGCATAAATGACTTAGTTGCTCAGACAAATATCTTCCATTAAAATCCATATTAATAAGAACTCCTGAACATTGTGTTTCATAGATTTAAACAGTAGGAGCTCTAAAGAAACCTAAATATCACATGAGGATTCTTTCTTTTTTCTTCCTCTCTTTTTTTATTTTGTCCAAAAGTTAGGTTTGTACAGAACATAATAGGCTTGCACATGACGAGCTGTCCAAATTTCTGCTTAGGCACATCAGTCCTCTCTCCATTTCTACTACCACAATAAATATAGCGTTAACTGCCAAAGGACAGGACTGATCCAACTGATTTCTACTCATGTGAGGGCAAATGGGCACATTATCGGTTAACTTTTATGCAGGGTTACTTTATTCAACAGATGAACACCCCACTTACTAGCAAAACATTAACCTACTGAAGAAAAACACAGACTCGGCAAGTCCCCACCTCACATACAGAAGGGATCCAGCCTTCCATGGTTTTAGTTAATCTTCTCATTAAAACCAGCCAGAGGATCTAAGCCAGTAGCTGAAACTGTGTTGCTGTGGGGATGGGCTGATATCACAAATAGAGCATTATTAATAGCATAAAAACAGCAAGTGCTTCTTTCAGTGAAGCATCTTTAATAGCGGGGGAAAAACACTTGAGACAAAATCTCATTTGCTGTGTTTTTCTTACATTTTTAACCAAGAAGAAATGGGAGGTGGAAATGCAGTGATTTCTATGGTTTAATTATCTGTCTTCTATGCAATTACTAACTCTGCACAGAGAAGAAGCAGAATTTAGAAGGCAGATAGTTGTATGCTCAGTTTTGCAAAGCAGCAGTTTTTTGCATTTTAAAACATGCAAAGTTTTGTTGTTAGAACTAGGGATTAAAAACAGTGATGTTGCCTCTTAAAAGAAATTCACAGTATCTACCCTCTCATAAATTTTCTTACCAGGTTCTTGGTATTTTAGAATGGAAGCTGGTACAAGATTCATCAAGGCTATTTAGAAGTAGGGGTTTCTTGACCATGTGGGAAATATATGACAATACATACCTCAAAACCAGGAATACTTGTCAGCCTAATTCAGTGTCTAGTATCAGATGTATAATCTTTGGACACAAGGCAATGTTTGTTCTATATTTTTTTTAAATTGTTGATTTCCACCCCCGCTTATTGTTTTTCTTTAATGTTTGATTTGGAGCATGTAATTTGGGGATGGGGTAACTGCATTCTAAAGGACTTGTCAATTTACTGAAATACAGTTGTAATGATGACTTGATTCTTTTGAAAAATCAAAATTCAGTTTGCAGAATACTCCAGCTACTCTAGTATGGCTCAGTCTTTTCAAATGTGTTACAGTGAATATTTCTGGTGGCAGGCTTTAGCAGCTACGAATTGGCTTGGGATTTTTCTTTGTTTTGGGTTTTTTGGGTTTTTTTAAGCTCTGTAATAGTTAAGATCATAAGTCTGGGGTGGAAATGCTATTCAAATTACCTGATCTTAAATTGCCCACAGGATATGTTTGCCTTGAAGAGAGACTGATTATGAGAACATATAGCTCACTACACTCCAAAATAAAATATGACCTTTCTCTTTCAGAAGCTGCTGCAGTAAATGCAAGTAAACCAGTACTAGCAAAATGTGTGCTTTACTATATTTTAGAACTTTGTGAAATGAAATTGGATTACATACATCATATTGCTCTGTAATTTTTAAAGACAATAAAAGCCCTGTTTCCCTGAACACTTCAGGGCTTATTTAGAATCAGCTTCTGCTAGTTCTGCTCTTTCATGTTTGTTTGTTCTCTGAAGAAATATGAGCGAGATCTGGGTGGTGGTTTTTGTTTTGTTTTACTTTTTCTTTATCTTTTCTCCTATTCCTCCCAAAAGGCAGACACTTTTATCACTACTAATCTGTGCAGAGACCTTTGTGTTTACTACAGGCCTTCAGAAAAACCTGTTTGCATGGCAAGTCAATTATAAGGGCTTGTGTACAACGGGGTTGTAGGTGGTGGGAGCTATTTGTTGGTTGCAAAAAAGATGTTCATGTGTCTGAAGGAAGGCTTTTTACAATTACATGTAACTTGTAACAATACCTTTTGCTAGTCTGTGTAAGAAAGTTCACCTTCCTTCTTTCCATCACAGAGGCCAGAAGATGTGGTAAAAATCAGAAGAGTAGAAGCCAAAATACCTGAAGTACTACATATTCACTTGAGTATTTCTTCTTTGGTATTACTTAGAATTTCCCACAAGAACAGCAGCTGTGTAGTTTGTCCACCCAGCTGATAGTGCTTCAAATCTGCTTAGCTCCAGAAATTACTTGCCTGTGTAATCTAATTTTACCCAATGTTCTGTTTAGAAATAAGTCCATTTACCACTCACAGATTGTTAGATTCCTGATTTAATAGTGAAGTGTTAAAGAAAAAGAAGTGTTTCTCCCTCATAACTCATGCTTTCATCCCACTTGTTCATACTCCCGTAATTGAAATTACAGTCTTATAATTGTGCAGACATTGATGATTTTGCAAATGGAGGATTATTAATAGCATAAAAACAAGGACCTCTTCTCAAAATGTTATTCCAGCAAAAAAGAACCAGAAAAATATGCTTGATTATTTCTTCAGTTTTTGTGTGCATTCTTCACATTTTAATTAGGCAGAAAAAGTAGATAAGATTTTCTTTCATCAGCATGAATATTAGTGAATCATAGCAGAAAATAATCTTATAGAATCTATTACGAGTCATGAACTTAGATTTTTATAAATTGTGTTGACTTTAAGATTTAAAAAAGAACCATTTTTATAAAAGAAACTGGAACCAAATCTTCAATAGTGCTTTAAAACACAATGTTTGGGGTCCAGATCATCACTTTCCAGTTCCCACTTTCCAGCCATGCTGCCAGGTTGTCTTGCAGCTGGAGGTCTCAGCCAGGTGTCTGCCCCAGACGTGCTTCTGTGTACCTGCTTCCTCCCTGGACACCCAGCAGCCTGGTGTGTCCCAAACCCTGAGTCACAAAGTTGTTCACAAGACAATTGGTTACATTACAGTGCCTGAACTACTTGTAAGGGAAAAAAAGAACAATGAGAGAGCCAGGAGACAATGAGATCACAAGGGAAGTATTTTTAACACATTGCATAACTGGATTGTGAATTAATGGAGGATACTTCCATGAGGATACAGTAATAACCCAGATGCACTTTATGGCTCAGCAAGTCCTGAAATCACTGACAAAACTATAAGCGAATACCATGGAAATTGCCAGATCTCATTTTTGTCACATTTCTTACACTCTCTTCCTGCATATTTACTTTGTTGGATGCCAGATACAGAGAGAAATGGAATTTTGGCCTTACCAAGTAGTTCCATTCTTAGGAATGTATTTTACTTTCTCATTTTACTCAAGATGGTTTTATCTGTTTCATGTGTATAGTTAGCTTTTAAAAATCAGACATGTTGTGAGCATCTCATTGCTAAGCAACGATGTATTCTTCCTTCCCACATGCTGTTCCATGAAAAATAAGTATAACAAATGTGTAAAGAGTAAGGCACTTTACTCCTGGTAGAATAACCCACAGAGAGGCTTAGCACTGAGCAATTCTGGTCACATATTTCTGAGACATGCTATCGCTGCCATGGGGTTAGTAGGTAAAGCAGTAATGGTCTGTATCCTCCTGCTGCAATTCCTGCAAACTTTTCTTGAAATCTCTGCTTGGGCACAAATTCTTCCACACAGAACACTTCTGTAGTTTATGCATATTGGTGGACATGTGCATTTCAGGATGCTTTGAGATTACCTAATACTGCTAGACAGGAGTACAAGAAGGTGGAGCCTTCCAAGTGCAGTGTCTTGTTGAGGATCTCTCCTTCTGGAGTATTACTATTAACTCAGTTACTGTCATGTCTATCAGAAGACAATTAAGTTTGTGGTGGGCAGGGGAGGGGGAAGAAATGTGCTTTGTCAGCTACTTGTGCTTCTGGAAAATGTTTGTCAGACCATCTGTTATTTCAGCATCATTCTGGAATTAAAGTGATTTTAAAGCTCTACAGTCCCTCATCCTTAAAGGCTTTTTTAATTTTCTGTGGTGCTGCTCTGCTGTTTAAATGTTCCCATAAATGCCTTCAACAGCTACCAGTGTATTTGCTGAACTCTGGTACCAGTGTTGTGTGAACACCACTGGAACTGCTGTGGCACGGTCACTGTGTAAAACTAAATGCTGGAAAAGTGTTAAATATGATCATGCAGTTGTAGAACATTTTGAACTAGAAATGCTCCCCGGCTTTCAGTTTGTGCCTGAACTCCTGCTATACATCAGTTTAGGAAAGCTGTAGCAGTTGTAGTCAAGGGTCTCTTCACAAACATCAAAGAAAGAAAGCAAAACAGTTGCCATTTGGTGACCCTCTCTTTCAGAGTATTTGGAGTGCAATTTGGTCTTTTTTAAGTTTTGACCAAGAGTCTTATATGCTGATACATGTCTCTACTTGAATTTTCAGTGGTATCATCCTAAAGACATCCTTAATTTCTGCTTTACCAGCAATCTGTGTAAAGGCTGTTTGTTCACATATAACCTCATTCCATTAGAGAATTGCCTGAATTCCTTTGTGAATTCTGGTTATCTGTGTGAGAAAGCAGATATGTGCTGGTGTGAACTTGAACAAAATATTGCACACTGACTTGCTGTGGATGTCCTTATTCCTTCTCCAAGGAGGAGAACATTTAAACTGTTGATCAGTATAATACAGGCTGTCTATTCCAAACTTATGTTCCTTTTTTGATTTGTCATTGTAACCTTAGCATGCAATTCAACGAACCATTGAAAAGACACTGGTCCTCTCAGAGATGCCAAAACAACTGTTCTGGCAAAACACATTGAAATTACATATTCTGGATAACTATGTGCTTTGCTATCTAGACTTGCCAGTGGTAATATTTGCATTGGAATATTAATCTTTTGTAATGCAATATAGGAGTCATTAACAAAACACAGTGATCTTTCAGTTTACTGGCTTGAAGATCAGATGAATGAATTATCAAACATTTGCATATGATCCACCTGATCTGGCAGGTAACAACTGAGTCACCTCAGTTATTGAGAATGAAACAGGCTACAAAACAAAAGGTTCTCAGTTCCCTTCCCCCTGGAGCAAGGGATAAGCAGCAGCCACAGTGTTGATCTCTTGTTCTAAATTTATTCCTCTGTTGTTTTTCTAGGGCAACAACTTAATGTACTTCAGTCAGAACAAATAGTTAATATTCTGTTAAACCTACAGCAAAGTAAAAAAAGTCACATGCCAATGAAGATAGTCCATTTACCCATAATTCTTCTGCCTGCACTCTCATTAATTTTGAATGATAATTTTATGTTTCCCACTTATTTCTTCTTCATATATTATTTTATACACAAGGGGGAAGAGTGAACAAAGCTAAAGTGCTTCTTGGGTTTTGCTGAGCTGCCTAGCGTGTAGATAAAAATAGCAAGTGCCAGTGGCAAAGTCTCCCAAAAAGTGCTAGCACATTGTGAAAGTGCTAACATATTGTGCTATTGAATCAGCACCGAGAAATCAGATTTTCCTCACAATGCTTTCTTTAAACTTAAGGTGACCTTTAGGAATGCATTTGCATCAACATAGAGAACCTCATTACTTTGTCAGAGAGAGGAGTGAGTGCTGCTGTCCTGAAAAGAGCTCAGCTATGGGTCTTGAATATTTCCCTCTTTTTTTTCTAGGCTTGATAGGACGTTATTGACTCTGGTGGCAGAGTAAACAATCCACAGACACACAGTAAGGAGAGGTATTGTCTTTGGGAAGATATTATTATGTGGCAATTTATAGTTCAGTATTGCAGAAAGTTCCTATTTATGAAAGGCTCCATTTTATTGTTTCTGGAAACCATGTCTGTTCAAAATTCCACAGAGCCTGAGTTTATCTCCAGCACAGATAGTGATGCAGTTTTTAAACAGGGTTTGGTGCAGCAGAGCTACCTTGGTTATGGCTGTTGTCTTGCATATTGATTGTGTAGAAAAGGTTTTTCTTTATGGGTCAAATTCTTAAAGTCTCACATGTGGATCAAATTAACAGAGACTGATAACTGCTGTGCCACTTATTGATTTTGAAGCAAGCAAGAATTGCTCAGACCTTCTTACACTCTGTTCTGAATTGATCAAAATTCTTATGGTCTGAAAATTATGAATTTTTAACTGACTTAAGTTATTTTACACAATAACCCTAAAACAAATCTTACTGAACTCAATGAAAATATTGTCTTACTCTTCCATGGACTTAGAATGAAGGTTTATATTACAAGTTAGACTCAGAACAGGTCACAGCCAGTAGAGTTGGGCAAATTTAGAAACTTGGATACTATAAAAATCAGACACTTGAATCAAACACAGTATCAAAGACTGAAATATTCACAGCAAGGCAGGTGAGGGTCTAGATGGCTGGTGACTTTGAAAACAGTAAGACTTAAGTAGCTGCTTAAATGTGAAATTTAAAGAAACCAGAAAGCTGAAAAAGTGCTTTTTTTTTGGTTTTTTGTTTTTTTTAATCCATTGTTACTTCCTTGAATGTGTTCTTTGTAGGCTGAGGGCAGAATGAATATGATTTTGAAAAGGCAATGATGTTTTGAACACAGCAGGCAGTGATTCAGTCCCTGTTGTTACTCAAGATCTGCACTGCAATGTACTTGTGCTTGCAGGGTACAGTAAGAGCCACAATAGCATCAAAGATTAGCATAGATGCAGTTCCAGTGGAATAAAATTCTCTCTAACTTTATGAGACTCCCCATGCAATATTCCCTTACTCAGACTTTTTATTACTATATTTTGGTCTAATACGTGTTGTGGAACTGACCCTGCAAACTCACTGTGGGGACTGTATTTGTAGCAGTTACCTATCCTACCTCAGTCTGATGTATTGGCTTAAATAACCAAATAATAGTTACAAAATTTTAAGCTAGGGGCATTGACATTTCATCTAATCTGTGACTAAGGCTCACTGTATTTTATATTCATATTTAGAATGCAATAATACCATTATTGACTTATAAGAAATATTGATGTCAACAGATCAGTATTTTTCTTTGTCAAGGAATTACTTTTACACTGATCAGGGCCACTTGGTTTCTTGTTCAGTGATATTCTCTTCTTTTTCTTTCTTGTAGCATAGTTCAAACATTAAAAAGTGAAGATATCACAAATATATTAGTAGGTATTATTTTTCAATATCTTTAGTATACTCAGGAAATGGCAGGAATATTTAACAATTACTTGGCATTTATTTTACACAGCAAAAGGATGATTATAAATATCAGTGAAAGGGCTTATTGAAGGCGAATGAGCTATGAATACTGAATTATCTCATGATCAGGGTAATTGATGAATAATTCATTATCCCTGCCTTTTCCAGGAGCCAAACTTCTGAGCAGTGGCCACTGTAATTGCAGACATCAGGTGTCATGTTATTAAGCTATTAATTTGCTTATGCAGTGTCATGCCACATTATATCTCATCAGCTCTCTGTGTGGCCTGGCATAATAGGGATTTTTAAGTGCTGTAAGGAGGCACAGCACAACAGGGACAGATCAAAACCAGCAGCACTTCAGAAGATCAGCTGTTCTGTAAAATGTGTGCAGACTACCAATGAGGACATCCATCTGTAATGAAAAGGTTAAAGTAGAAGTGGAAGGAGAGTGTGCCTGAACTCAGGTACTTGGGCAAATCTCTAAGATGTTGAGTCTTGAGTTCCAGCTGACAAACAGCTGGATCGAGACACCATACTTTCAAGAGTGCTTGAAGGAAGAATGCAGAGATGTGAGGTGTTAATTTTGTGGGCAATTTCTAATTAGCTTATACTTGAGAGGTTAACTTGCAAGTCTGATGGGAAACTAGCCAAAGAACAATGGATTCCCCAGCAGTTATTGGTTTGTTATTTAGGAGGGAAGATAAGAACAACTCAGAATTTTAATTTATTTAGTTCTGTTCTACTGTATCACAATGTGAGTGAAGATGTTGTCAATTAGCACAAACACTGGAGTCTGTGAAAAGGACTCTGCAATATACATAAGCAAAACATAATTTAGGAAGTGGGTTTTTTATTATACGAGGGTATGTAATCAATAGGAATTGGAATCACATTGTCACAAATGTAGTTGCCTCTAATCTAGGTGCAGGCATTCCACAGACCAGACATCAGGCATAAGTCCTGGAACACAGTATGCTGAATTTCACCCACAATTCATATTTGTGGTGTAGATTTAATTTCTATTGTACACTAAAGAAATAATCCATTTTATGGAGAAATCTTTCAGATTAGACTGAGCAAATAATAGGCTTGGAAAATTGCAAAAGTTCTGAGAAAAGTTTATTCATGTTAAGTTTATTGTCATGGGGGAAGGAAGACTTTATTAAAGCTTTAAACTTAATAAAGTAATAATTCAAGGAAGAAATAAAAATCTTGATAAAGTTGATCCAAAAGAGCCTAACAATAAGAGATCTTAATCTGAAGGCTTAAGAAATCAGGAGTCAAAGGCAAAAGCCATAGAGCAAGTGCATGTAGGAAGTAATGAGTGTGCACCCCTGTGTAAGAATGTAAGAGAATATATTGAAAAAGCATCAGGATGTAGATGAGAGAATTAGATGAGATTCTTGACACCAGGGATTAAGGGTTGTGGCATGAAAATAAGAAAAGGATCTGAATCAGTGAACACGTGATGTGTCTTGAGCTGATTACTTTCTCATTCTGAAGATTTTATTTGGTTTTGTACTTGCTTGGAAATAATACATTACCATGGTTTGTGATCAGGTTTAGTCTCCTGCCTCTTATGCTGCCTGGCAGTCCATTTCCCTGATTGGGAAATTTCCCTGGGGCCAAGTTCACTATGCTGCACCACAAGAATTCTTAGTCTTTTAAAGTTACTATTTAGAAAAGTTATCTCTAAGTCTGAATGCAGTGGATCTTATTTTCAGAGGTAATCATTGCAGCTGGAGTCAAGTTTCAGAGTCTCATCTGAAAATGAAGTCACTAACAATCAGAGATACCTGGCTTGAAATTGTTCATGCTGGAAATGGCTATTATGCTACATATTAATTGAGCACCCCAAGTCCCAGTCTTTACATTTCCCTCCTTGCATTTTTCATTGCACTCTGCATTTACCATGGAAGTGCTAAAGTGCCTCTGTGCAAGGATAACCCTGAGTCTTTTTCTCTTGTATGTCTGGAAAAGCTTACAGAAAATACTTGACCTTGAAGTTAAAAGATGTAAAGGGAGTGAATGAACATTATTTCCTTTGATTTAGATTACAGTAAATTTTTCAAAGCTTTCTGACTCTTCTGATTCCTCCTTGTGGTTCTCCCAGCTGGGAAACCCTGGTCTGCCTGAGCCACCTGAGACATGCACACTGCTAAATCAAACCACTTTGCAGGCACAAGAAAGCACATTTAGAGCAGTTTGTCTCAGGCACGGTTTTTCTTGTCTTGAGTGAGGGTGAGAGTTAATTAAAGCTGGGATTTCAATAGAAATTCTTTTAGTGCATTACTGGTATCTGTGGAGATAGTGATTGATGAGCACATAAATAGGCTGATTTTACTGCAAGCTATTAACATTCCAGGCCTTGCTGCATCGCCACTGATCCTGCCCAGCAGAGACCACTCTCAAGTCACTGCATATTTCTCTGCACAATCAAATCAATAGGTAGAGTATGATCATTGCAATTACTGCTCTGGTTAGCCCACACTGACACTTGAGGTAGTAAAAAACAGATGCTTCTTTTGCCTGGTGGCAAAATCTCATTGCCAGCTCATGAGTAGCAAGGAAGCAATATTTATAGTTGTCTTTAGGGGGCTTTATCCCATTGTGCAGTTAATTATGATAAACTGTTTTATTTGTAAAAGAGCTTAAAACTGCTTTGTACTGTGGCAATGTGTGGCTATAAAATAGCTGCTTAATTAGGATGGTCAAACCAGCAAATATTGCTACTGCAATATGACAAGGGAAACACCAAGATGTGTCTACCCTGAAATATACAGGTGTGATTGTAGAATACTCTGATAATGCACTTGTGTAAAGATGATTGAAGATGAAGGCAGTTTTCAGTGTATCAGCAGTTCTACCTGCACAGAGCAGGCTGGGGGTTTCTCAGCAGTGTAGCCAAGACTGAATTATGACTCCCCAGAGGAGCCAAGGCCCTTCCATGCCCACCATGTGGCTGGGTGAGACATGAGCTTTCACCTGACAGGAGCAATGAGGAGAGTGAGGCAGAGACCTATGGAAAGCTGGGTTGTTTCTATGGAAATGCAGTGATTGCTTGGGGACTTTTCAGCCCCCTGCCAGTGGTAGTGGTTGCCCCCACAGCACAGCCCATACAGCTGTTTGGGTTTGCCTCACTTTTCAAGGCTCTAACAAAGGCAAAATAGGGAGCAGCATCACAGGAATTTTGGTGCCTCCTGCCCAAAGCCTAAGGATGGTCCTGGGAGTGTGTTAGTGAGGCTGGGTGTGCACAGCTGAGACTGCATCTCCGTTCCACCATGAATCCATTATCCTTGCTTAGGCTCTGCATGAGCTTTGCACCAGCAGATGACTGAACTTGTGTAGAGTCCCTGGACCTTAATGCAGATCCAGTTAGCAAACATGGATTTGTGGCAGGATTCAGGCACTGAGGACTGCTACAGCACCCTCTGATATCAGTGCAAGTCCTCACGTTGACTTCGTTAGATCCCAAAATGTTCTGAAATTCAGCACAAGCTGAAAAACAGGTAATTAATGGATTTTTTAATGTAGTGTCTGGATAAGGGAGTTTGCCTTTTATTGGAGGAGATTCATTAGCATTTATACAGTGAGTTGAAAAGCCCCAGCACTGCCTTTGCTGGCCCACATCAGAGTCTTTCATCGTGACACTGCAGAAAGGAGGACTTGGCAGGCCATCTAAATTAAGGCTGTGTGAGCAAAAATATTCTTTATCTTGGGAAAAGAAAGCAATTATATTAATATATAATGCCCTACATTTAACATTCCCTCAGTATCCTCCCACTTCTGAGTTACTGTACTTGGCAATGTGATCATATATTAAACACTGTGAATTCAAGATCTTTTTGTTTCTGACAGTGTGTCTAGAGCTATTCTATGGAATGTGTTCAGTTTTCATATTAATCTCAAAACTGAAATGTATTGGAACACTACACTGGCTAGTATGGCTGGGAATATCTGAAAATATTGTCATTTTCTCTTTTGTGTCTCATATGCCCATCAGAGGATCACATATGCACGTCCCTTTTCAGTCAATAACAAAATAATTAGAATGTAATTAGAGCATCCATAGCTTTTCATGGCATAAAATCATAACATCTCAAACATTAGCCACAGGCTGCCTGGTATAAGATGTGAAGGTGTCTTGGCCTGTGCTTGCTGGTAGTTTTCCTGCCACTTTAATTAGGGCTTCTTGCTGGCTCAGGATTTCAGAAGTGGGAAATTAGAGTTGTGGACAAAGGTAACAATTTTTTTGATCGTCTCCTAGATCAGGACAGAGTCACAAGCAGGGCTGTGAACTCGAGGAGTCTACAGCTCAATTTCTTGGCACATCAGTTATAGGCTATAGCAAAATTAAGAAACTTTATAGTTCTGCAAAGGAGGACTTTTAAACATAAATATTTTAGTTGTATTTTCCAAATACTGTTCAATTTAAAATACTGGTACAAGTTGGTACTGACGCAAAATCATTTTGTAAAATATATAAGAGATAAAGTTTCCTTTTTATGAAGAAAGATGATATAGGTAGTGAAAAGTTAGGACCCTTTCGTAACAACATCATTTATGAGGTTGGCTGGCTGGCTGAGCTAGATGGGATTTAAGAGTATGTTACCAAGCTCTCTGTAGAGGATATTATTTTTAAAAATCAACAAGAACACATTTAGAGGACATGTCTCTTCAGGTCATGGTACCAGTCTAGCTCATAATACAAAGAAATGCAAACTCAGCTTGGACTAATCTAGGGCAGTTTTTCACAAGGCAACAACTTCCATGGCTGCAGAGGTTTAGAGAAAAAAAAATAAATTATGAGATAGTCAAGAGAAAAATGGCGGTTTTTTAGGAAAAAAACCCCAACAGTATAAATCCTAATCAAAACAAAGAAAAAAACAAACAAAAAAACCCATAAATCCCAATCAGAAGAGGAAGGGTAAAGAGAATTTTATTTTTTTTTCATCCGCATGGTACCTGAACGTTCTTTGAATGTGTACCAGTATGTGTACCAGTAAAGAAAAGAAATTAGTCTTACATAGCAATGAATGTATTGGAAATTCCAGGTAGGGTCCAGATTTTATTTCCTACGGAGACTGAAGCATAGTTTGCTCTAACAAAATAAACAGTTAAGTTGTTCTGGACAGGTATTCTCTTTCAGCAGAAATAAAAGTTATATCAGGGAGAGCGCAAAGGTGTAGTTTGGGATGACTGGGAAAAACCCCAGTTCACCACGGTGAACAGTCTGCTAGTAAAATTACTTCATGTGTAAGCATGTTTTAGTTCTTTGCTCAGTAAAGTTAGAAGGAAGAATTTAATAGCTAGTGGAGTACCTGGGGTCTTGGAATTAAGCTTTCGTGCAGAAAAGGTGGGGTTTAAACACTTAGCTAACAGTGACTTGTGTAAATTTTTAACCTCTGGAAAACGGCTTTAAATTTATAAAGGGTTAATAATAGTTTCCTTTTAATATACAGTTGAGTAATTGTACTAATTAATAGCAAAAATGAACATGTTACCTTGCTAAAAGCAGTATTTGTCATTCCTGCTTCTGCTTTCTTGGCATGTTTTAATGACCTGATACCATTTCTATGAGCTGAATTTTATTACAGCTGATTTATGTAGGCTTGCACATAACCTGACATGCACAGGAAAATGACAGCTAAGGAAAAGCTAGGAAAAAATATTTTTTTGGTACTAAGCACTAAATGATATCACCTTCAAATCAGAAATTCTTTTCCTCCTTTACCCTTTAGCTTCAAAATACATTCTCATACCAAATACATATTTCCTAATTAAAATAGGAATCTGTTTAGTTCATTAACTACTCCAAAACAACATATTGAACCTTTTCAGTCAGGGGGAAAAAAAAATTCCTATTTCTGAACATGTCAGATCTCTTCAACCTGAAGCTAAGAGATCCCTCTATAAGGTTTTAATACAATTTTTAGATTTATCTCTAAGATATTACTGCCAGGAATGCAACTGTACTTTCATGTTAGTATGTAGGACCTCAGAAATACCTCTGTGAAGGGTAAATTGCAGGATCATTTAATTAACATTATTCTTATATTACTGCTGTTAAGAGAAATGCATCGAGCACAGGTTAATGCACAATAAGGTTGGCAGCTGGAAGCTTCTGATTTGTGAAACTGTGAGCAAGTATCTTGTTTAAAACATACAGCTCGGGTTTCTTAAACTATGTTCCCATTTGACATGTTTACTGGATCCTGAGTTTCCTGAGATATTTACAGCTTTCTGATAAATCCATTTCCTTATGTAATTTAGGATTTCTGCTGCTATCCTGTATATGAACAGCCATGCAGGCCATGGAATCTTTAGGTTCTTTTTATCAGCTAGCAAAAGTTCTGTGATAGCCGCAGAAACCTCTGTGGTGTGTGCTTGCTTCTCAACTTGCTGTGATGAGGCATCACAAAAATTAGCATTATTGTAATCCTCTCGGACTATAGTGAATAAGAAATAATGCAAAGGCCTCAGCTGACTGCATCATATGGGATTCTCCATGTCCTGTTTTTAATTCATTTTGTCGTGTTTGTTGAAGATGTTTTTAAAGCAGCCTGAGTTTTACTCTGCTCAGCTTCAACTGGGGAAGTAGCTGGAGCAAAGGGCAAGCCTTTGGAGATTTGTATCACACTGAAGCCTCCTTTGTAAATCCCTGATTCCCTTTACTCTTAGCAGTAGTGAAATCCTGTTGGAGATTATGATATTTAAATGCGAATGTTCTTTTCCTTTCCATCATCTTCCAGAGGGGTGGATCACATGCTGGGAACCTTTCTAAATGTGAATTCAGTTTGGCTTTGTAATTTGTGATGCAAAAATGCTTTATAGGAACACACTGCAGTCAGCTGATGCCTCATTGTTTTCTCATTGCAGACTGTGCACATTTCTCTCATGACTTGCTCATTTCCAGCTTGTTACATGTACTTGGTCTGAGTCTCAGCAAAAGAGAGTTCAGATGTTTAAACAGTCAGAAACAGAAGTTGGCAGAGGCCAAAGTTAAAATCCACATGCACCCAGCTGCACACCTGGTTGTGCAGTGCCAGGACACAACTTCTTTGCAAGTAGAGTCATGCCCATCAGTGGTTACATTCAGAATGTAAATAAAAGCTGATTTATGATAATTTTTTAATATCAGTGCTCATTAGGGAGCATGAAATTAATTTAACAAACTAAATTCTACATGGGATGCACCTTGACTGGAGTTGTGAGGCAGTTTTTCATTAAATGATGAAAGCTGAACTCATGGTCTTGGTTTTATAGATCTAGAAGCTATACATATATAAATATTTGCTTTTATGAATAGTTATATTTTTCTTATAAAAAATTGCATTGGTAACTACGAAATCTATGGTGAGCCACGACACTTATGCAAGTGTGTAACTTCTTCTCACTACCAAACAAACACTTTCTTTTCCTTAAAATCAGGTAGTCTTCCATTCTTTCTCTCTTGAAATAATACATCACTACTGATGTCCAGTGTAATTCTGGAACTTGTAGTCAGACTGAATGGTATGTGGGGGAGTGTGTGTGTTTATGCATAAATATATCTATACATATATACAAAAGAAATCAGTTGCAGGCATTAGGAGAATAAACACCAGCTTGGACTAAGTGATAATCTCTTTGTTTGGTATGTACTGGCTACTTCCACCTTCATAATCCTCAGCTTAGGTGTAAATAAGAGCTGCTTTATCTGTTGTTGAAAACAATAAGCACAAAAGGATTCAGAAAGTAATAACAAAGATAAATAACTTTGCAATAAAATTTCAGCTCCAGTAATTTTCCATTTATATTTTCTCACTGAATCATGTAGTCCCAAGCAATGCACTTTTTTAACATCTGGGCTGCATCATACAGTGTAATGTTTTGTCTAATACTTTCCAATGTGTCCAAATATAATATCACATGCCCAATGCATGACAGGGTGGCCCATGAATTATACAGAGCCTTCAAATAATATTACTGGGAGTGTGATTTCATTGGCTTTCTAAACCAATCAGTCTTACTATGTTATGAGGAGTGAATTGTCACTCTGGGATTTTTTATTCTGACAGGAATGTTTCAGAAGCAGTTACTTAATGCTACTGATTGTTGAAGGGTACCTGCTGAATATGTTTTTCCTGTGTGAAATTACTCATGTGTTCTGTGTATCTTTAAGTTTAGATATTAGTGAGCACTTTGCCAGGGTGCACTACATGGGGCTGTAGGAAAAGTTTACAAGTGAAAGAAAGTGGAAATTTCAAAGAGGAGGTGGAACTAGTAGGAACAGCAAAAGGAATAGGTTTTGTATATGAAAAGCTTGTCTTTGTCTTATCTAAGTGTAAGTTGTCTTCTCTTTCCTCTCTCACAATCATACCCCCACACACTTATTTAAAATCTCATTTGAAATGGCAGTTTCACTATGTCTTCTGAGAGCAAACAGCTCAGGTTGGACATCCCTCTTTTTTCCATGCAAGTGATGAGGATATTTCTCCATAATGTTCTTAAAGAAGCTACAGTGAAGAGAAATTCCATTCTGACAGAGTAGTTGTGATTTAGTCTTAGTCAGATTTTTCACTGACGTTGGTTTCACTGTGGTCCAAGCCAGCTGAATAACTGGTATGAAATACCAGTGATCACAGGAACAGAAGCACAGTCATGATGTAAAATGTATTGCATAGACATCCAATATATCTCAACAGCCTGGCTATTTCATACTCTAATTATCAGAATTCTATTTTCTTCACAAAAATGCACATGTGCAAGCTTTATTAAATAATGACATGTAAGACATTTTTATAGGTACCATTTTCCTCAGACTTCAAACAAGAAATATTTAAAAATCGCTCATTTCTCTAATATTGGAATGGAATTCCAAGCTTAATCACATTAGTTAATTTAAATTAAGTAATTAAAGTCAATATTTAAGTGCTATTTATTTACAGTGTGGTATCATTAATCCACAATTATTGCCTTGTTGTGCTAAGGTCAAGGTAAAATGGGAAGCTCCTCAGACTCACAGTATCACGCGATCTAAACAGTCAAAAGAAATGATAAGCAGCTGCTTTCACTCGTGGGCAAAATTCAGTAATAGCTGAGCCCAAAGCAAATTTCATCTGTCCTGAATTTAAAGCTAGAAATTCCTTTAATGCTTCATGCTGCCTCTCAATACTTTTATTTTTTTTATTTTATTTCTGCATTGTCACTCTTAACCAAAAATAAAGGCATAGACGTCACAATATCTCTATCCTTTCTGCCCAGCTGTGATCAAAAGTACTGGAAACATCAGAAGGAAATACAATTTCACAGGGCATTGCCAGCTCTAGGTTTGTGAGTAAGAGTAGTTCAGACAGCACCAAAGATTTCTGAACTGCAGCTCAATGTTTTGTTACTCATGTGAACAGGGCAATAGCTGCAGATCAGCAGAGGTTTCCCCCTATCTGCAAAGAATGGTACCAAGACCCAAAATTAAGCAAATAAAATATTAAGTCTAAAAAGCATCTTTGATATCATACTGTAAAGTTTTTATGCTATCTTTAATTGGGGTCTGGGACCTAGGTTAATATTACAAGATAATTGAAGGTTCTTGGGGTATACAGGAAAATTATTTCAGAAGAAGGTGAGATGTGATTTTACAGCAGCTGTATTAAACTGACTGGACACTTTAGAGTGGATGCACTCAATCCAGTATATGAATTTCTTTTCCCATTTGCCATATTTCATTAGAGAAACCAGTCAACCAAGAGTAATTTTTTTCACTGGGAAAAGAAGTGAAAGAAGGGAAAGAAGACAGTTCTCATCCACATACAGGTATGTATACAATAGTGGTTAATCTTTCTAAACCAGAATATCCAAGGGTCAGAGATCATTTATCACTCTAATAAATATTTTAAGTACGTTTTCAAATTACCATTCCTGGGAAGTTATTACAAATAAAACACTAGCTATCACTTTCTCTAATTAAGTTTGGGAGTTGTATCCCTTGAGCATCTCTAAAATGGAGTTCAGGATGCATAAACTAACACCCAGATCTATCATATTTTCTTAAACCTTAGACCTCGGTATTATTAGGCTTCTCTCATCATGCTGTGTGACCAGGCACTTAAGAATATACTGAATACTTGGAGGTGTTTTAAAACAGTTGTACCCAAGTACTGACTGTATCACCTATCTTCCTCTTTCGCAAAAATTGTTCTTTCATTCTTTTCAGCCATAAAAGACCACAGATTACTGAGCAAGCTGACACTCTATCAGATGCAATCCATTTTGCTGTAGCTGTTTGCTTGTCAGATTTATTTGTAGCAGTATCTCAGAGCAGACAACTCATACAACTGCAGTTTCTTATGGGGGCATTTCAAGACAGCATGATGAATCTTCATGGCAATTTATATGAATCTGGATGCTGGATATTTGCACAGTATTAGAGGCAAAGTAGTTCTTCATGGAAACACCACTTAAGAGTACAAGTTGTGTATTGTTTCACTGAAGGATCTGGGGGTTTTTTGCTATCTGTTGGTTATTTGTAATGTGGTTTCTTGTCACAAAGTTAGGGAATCCTGAACTTGTTCAATAACTTGTTGTTATTGGAATTATTTCAAGTTTCTATGTCTGAAACATAATTTATTAGTGAAGGAGATATATGTTTAAATCAGTAAAAATATAAATTTTAGCTAAGCATACTCAGTACCTCTAGATTTTTAGTGTTGAGCACTGTGGAAACCTGGACGAAAGTCTTGGCTGCTGCAACACTTGCAGACTGCATTTGAAAAATAGCCCACTTCTAAATTATATCCAGTGCAATGTCCAGCATTTCATCTCTCACCATAGCTAATCAAGAATACTTTATACACCTTTGCCCACATGGAAAATTTAATCTCTATCACCACTTTTTAGATATGAATAAAATAGAGCGTATGAAGTACATTGGATTTTGATTGCCATTCTATAGTTAGTTACCTCAAAAATTACAGGCTTTTCCTTCCCTGAGCTACATTATACCCTCATTCACTGTGAGTGCAGCATGACTGCAGGGAAGCAATGTCACTGCCTTTTGTGTTTGTGCACTATTTAGATTGCTGAACAAATTCATGACAGTTGTTAACATGAAAACTGAAGCAAACACTTGTGTTCTCTGGATTCATGTTTCCAAAATGATGTCAAACTATGAAGGTGGGAATTTGTCTATACTGTGAAAAGCAGTTCTCCAAAATAGGTCAAACACCAAAAACCTGTTACTTGATGGCAACTTTGATAAGACAAATTAGTCTGCTAGTGACACCACACCGACTTAACTGAACTCCTTGTGTAGCTACACCATAGTATTTTCTGCAGGACTTGGGTTTTTTATAGTCCTGCTGAAATCAAGTAGGACTTCATGGGGTCTTGCACAAGATAGTGGTTTTAACTGCATGAAGCATGTTTTAATAAACCATCATTAGTTCAGCTGCAAAACTGCTTTCAGTTCAAACATGAAGCACCAGACCTGACCTCTGACCATATCCCAGGATTGCTGGGACTGATCGACACAATCCATGCCCAGATCTGTCAGGGTCACACACTTCTGATGAGTGCAGCCCAGCTAACTTATCAACAGGTTTTTTTGCCAGATTGTGACATTGCAAACACTTTTGTCCTCATTTTTTCCCTATCAAATACCTTTCCAACCTCAATCCTGAATGTAAAAAAGTGATGAAAATTATCTACATGGGTTATATGCAATACCTTCTAAATAGGTAGTCTCTAGACAGACACTTGTAAAGTGATTTTAACTCTGCTCAGCAATTCTATTCAGAGGTGTGGTGCAAGAAGGAAACCAGATTAATTAAAACTATTTGCAAGTAAAACAGGAGTGGAAAATAGATAAGGCATACTTGTGAATAATAGAATTGCTGTCTCCTATCCTAAAAAGAATAGCAATAGATATCATTAACATGGACTGGCAGGACCTGTGGTTTATATACTTGGCAATATTTTCATGGATACAGATGAGACAAAGAATCATCTGAGTAACCTGTTGTGGCATCATGACTTTCTTCTGGACCTGTACCCCTTCTGAAGTCAACTTAAAAACTTTCCCTATAACTTTTTATTTGCAGTGCTTCTACAGGACACCTCTGATATTCCTCGTAGAGTTGAGTGTGCAGTGTTAAACTCCATAGAAAATTACATTGATAACAGTTGAAGTGCTTCAGCTCATAATTAATAATTTGTGCTACCAGACCAGAATGGTTTATACTGCATCCAGAAAAGGCAGTCAGGGTTTTGGATGTGAGGGGTTTTCAGAAACTTGTTTCCTAAAACTTTACATTCACAGGCTATCTTACCACATTTTAGTAACTACTCTTTTTTTACCATTTTCAAGAATCTCTGGAATATTGAGAGGAAAAAAAATTACATGGTCTTTATGGATCAGATTTTACTCTACTGTCATTCTTTATGAGACTGAAAAATTTTGTTTCTCAAGTATCAGCCTGTGGGCGGTATTAAAAAATGCAGTTGGAGCACTTCAGTAGATTGCTGAAGTTCCCAAAGGTATGTGCATCCGATGCTGAGAACCCAGGAGCAATTCTGACCTTTCTACCTGGGATTGGGTATTTTGTCAGTAATGGATTTCTCCCCTACTGCTCTGTTTGGGTTTTTTATAATAAAGGGAATTCTTTGGTCACACTGGCAAACATTAGTTGCTATAGAAATGCATAACTGTTTACAGGTGCAATATTGAATTGTGTTTGCCTCCTGTGACTAACAACTTAGTTGTATTTATATATTATGGAGAAAATAGCCTACAGCATTAAGGGGAATAGGGGACATACAAGGTTAGAGGGGACAGAATGCCTCGAAGCTATTCCTCTGCCTTTATCTTTAAAGATAATGTCTTTTCAGATGCTGTGTCTTACACAAGTCGTTATGAAACTTCAGCTGTAAGCTCTCCAAAAATGCAACCTTTGAACTGCTTGATCTATGTATATGAAGGAAAGGACAGAAAGCTTTCTAATGTCTGTGATTGCATGTGTTCCCTGTTCCATCCATTAGCAGGATATGGAGGCAACATTTTTCATGGCACACAGAAAACCTGTTTGTCCAGGGACAGGTTCTTCTTTGTACTTCTGAGAGTACAGAAAGATCAGAAAGATCTTGCAAACACATTGTACCAAATATTGTTTTAATGGACACATACTTTCTCCTTGCTATTCAAAATATATTTAATGCCATAGGGTTATATTTTAGAGCCCAACAAACTGTTTCAGAGGCTTCAGAATTTCACATTTGATGCTGCAGCGTGGTTGCTCTCCAACATGAACACAGAATAAGGGACACAGAAGAATCACCTATTACTTCTGTCTGCCAAAAAGCACAGATTGTTATCCTATACCTGCCTACTCCATGATACATGTCAGCTTTAATGACAGGAGCCTCCTGTCATATAAAAATGTGTACTTTTTTCATACATTCATCTTCCTAAATCCTTTGGGCAAAAAACCTATTGCTTGGTTAGCAAAGACACCTCCTTCAAAACACTACACATTTGATACACACTAATAATTACACAAACCATGTATATTTCTAGCATACTGTTTTTATAAGTTTTAATAACTGTAATTTGATAAAGCTTTGAATGAATCCCTTTACTCCAGAGGAGCTATTTCTTTTAAATAGTATGTAACTGAGGATCTGATCCTGTGAAGCAGTTAACTGGGTATTTAATTTTTGTACACTGAGTTGTAACAAAGAGCTACTATCAGGCTGTAAATGCATTAAATCATATTTACAAAAGTAGTAAGAAAATGGGAGCAAGAAAAAGTGTGTCCTCCAAGGATTTCAACACTCTTAACTGATTTACATGCTTGAGGTGGTTGTACAAGGTCACCTCATCACTGAATTCCTCTTTATATATAAACCTACAGTGGTACATTTCCTTTAAAGAAAGTTGTTGAAATAACTGTACCTGTGCAGAGAGCTTGGCTGACTTGAGACAGTAGAACTGATCAATTCATGCCCACAACACACCTCTTCTGCTTTCCAAGGAACACAATTTTACCAAGGTAACTCACAAACAAGCCACAAGGTCAGATATTGCTTCCCAGACAATCCGGATTTCACATTATCAGCTCTGGTTGTTTGCTATGTCACTTTTATTCATGCAAGCCAAGAGGCAGAGGTCTGGTTCTGATCCTCCCATTTTTTGAGAAATTACGTTGGTTTTGGGACACCACCCCCGTCCACCACCACCCTTTTTCTATTACTACTATTTTCTAACTCTGGCAAGTTTCCTTATCTTTATCTATCAGTCAGCCTGTTCCTGCCTACACAGGATTTGTGTGTATGAGCTGGGTGTAAGAGCAAAGCAGTCAATAGGAAAGGCCTCAATATCCCCTCAGATCAAGCAAGGATTTTACCAACTAAGTAGGTACCCAATTCTGAAAGGAGAGTTTCCCACTTTGGAAAACCAGGCAGCTCCCAGAACAAGAATCCAAACTGTTACATTTGGGATTTATGGGTTTTAAGAGATGAAGCTTTAAGTTTTGATTCTTCTTCACGTCTTGTTCTGTCAGCCACTAAATGACACCACCAAGGGGGCATGTCTATGCTCCTGGTGTTCCTCAGTGTGCTCAGCTGATATTTCTCATAGAATGCAACACTTACCTGCCCACTCCCACACACTCATAAAAATAAAATCTGATGTCTAAAGCAGGAGAACAAATGTAACCACACTCTCGGTATTTAAATTCAGCTTTCTACATTCATTGTTTCATGTAAAAATTAAGCTCAAGATAATTATTTGATGAAATTCTGTTTTTTCAAAGAGCAAAATGCCCTAATTTTTTTACATTTTTCCCTTTTTTCTTCATTTAGGTAGACCAACAAAGTAATCTGCATTTGAAAGGTTAAAAGTTGAGGGGATTTTGATCTTTAGGAGCATTAAAAATACTATAACATGACAGTTGATGCATAGTTTAATTTCCTTCTTTCCCCCCAGTTAAAACTTTTCCATCACCATACTACCATAGCCACAGAAATACAACAGTGCCATCTCTAGGACAGACTCATCATCCCCTTCACTGTAGGCTGTGTCAAGGAAGTTCAGTAAAAGATTATAGAAGCAGCATATGAATTTACCCTTAGTCTTTTGAAAAAAAGTAGGTATGCAGAAAAAAAAACAAACAAACTCAACACTCGTGTGATTTTTTTTTCTTTTGCTTGTTCTGAAGTCTGATGGAAGTGTTAAAAGTTTCATCTGAGCTTAGCTTTCCAGACCTCTTAGTCTTCCTGAGCTTTCGCATTCCCTGGGTATTTTCAATCAGTAAGAACAGACCTGAAGCTTTCAGAGAAAATCCTTCCAAGTGCTTCAGAATGCAGCCATGTATGACAATGAAAGGGAAGCCCAGGCTTATTTTTCACATTCAGATACAACTAGAATATCACAAATAATGTTGGACTGACTAGATTATATATACTTCCCATCCCAGCTCTGTTCTTTAATGGTTTCATTATATTTTCCACACTAGCATTTCTATCTGATTAGAAAAGCAAAACATCTGCATTACAGCACCAGCACATTTGATCAGTTCTGTTAGAAATCCTTCAGTTCATTTTCTTCTACTATATTTTTATTTTGGTTTGTTATTTGATAAGCTCTGCCGATAAAATAAATCTCATTTAAAAAAATAAACTTCAGAGTTGTTATAATAATTTTTATTAAGTATATGTTTGTAAAGAACTAAAATTTGGCAACTGATATACAAAACAAAACTTATTACAGAAATAAAAACCAGTGATTCCACATTCCTCTATCATTCAGTGGAAGGAAATATCAGCACTAATTCTCTCCTAGGTTCAAAGTTTCTGTTGTCTACAGTGTGAACATTATTTCAGAACGTGACACGGAGTGATAAAGATTCTGATGCTGATGATATATGTCCTCAGGTATCCTCTTCCCGTGCCCTGCTGCACGTGCTTCATTTTGACAGGGATGTGGCTTTCTGATTCTAGGCAGCCACCTTCTTTAAATTCAGTTGCCGTGGTACTAAAGAGCAGATTTTCTGTGGTAGTTCCAAGAATGTAGGGCAGTTACGGTATCACCTGCATTGCACATAAAAAACCATTTCATAGGTTCTGTTAAGGTATAGAATATCTTAAGGAACAGTGAACTATAAGCTTTCTGAAAGACATCTTGCTATAATCTTAATATATACAAAAAGATGCTTTTGGATCATTACCATTTTGCTTTAAAATCTTGCCAAAACAACATTTGGTGCTTCTCCTGTTTACACAAAACTCTGCTAATTTGTTTGAGGAGTAAATACTTCAAAAAAATTAAATACATTGCCTATATAAGACGTGATGTTTCAAACCTTTCTACAAAACTTGGAAAATTCAAAAGCTGAAAGCTTTTCTGTTCAAAAAGGAATGCTGCCATAGTCTATCTGCCTTCAGTGTCAAACGTTTGTTTTTAAAAACAAAAGATATTATCTCAGTTCATCAGTCCATCATACTCACTCTCCAGTTAAACGGGGCACTCTACAAGGACTATGAAATTTGCTTGTAGCCTTTCTTTCTTTGGAAATAGGAAAAAGATTTGGTTTTGCTTCCTCTAACTTTCTTCTACCCTATGAAAGTTAAGCATATTTTTTTCTCCTCAAAAACTTCATTTTCTCCCACTCCCTCTATCAGCCTTCTCTTCAGTTAAAAAATATTTTATTTTCTCCCACCAAGTGGACCAAAGAAAACTACTTTTGTCTTCATTTATCATCTTTTAGGGTGAGCTTGGGTGCAGAATCCCTTTTTTTTTTTTTTTTTTTTTTTTTTTGAATACAATTTGTTCCTGGTCCATACCAGGAGCAGGTTATTGGGTCAGAGAGTTAATTCATCTCCATGACACCACTCATGTTCCATCTAGTTGTGCTCCTGTCTCAAGAACAAGATATGACCCTCATTGACATATCTCTTATTTTAAAATTTTATAAATGAAAGAAGAGGCAGAAATCACAGGTTTTTTTTTTCCTGCCTGATCTTGAGGAGGTGGTGAAAGCTCTTATGATGCCCTCTTCCCTTTCTGAATATCACTAACAGAATCTAATCAATGTCCACAACTTTTTTGCCCTTTCTCTTGTTCTCCTGTTATTTAGTATTATTTTGTTGAACCAGAGTCCTGGTCACTGGTATGCAGACTTATGAGCACAACTGTGTGTGACAGTTTGAGAGTGCCCAGACACACCGTGTCTCCTGCCTTTAGCCAAACCTTAATACAGGTCCTGTACTTCATCATGGATATGGAGAACCTGGGGGATTAGAAAAGGACAGTGATGATTTCTTCTGTCTGAAGGATTGCATTAGTATTATCTGCCAGTAACAGATTAAAGTTTGGGGAACAGAGAAATGCAATAATGAGCTCAATAAAACAGAATTATTCTATGATGCCTTAATATATTAGAAGCGCTGCTAACTAGCATTTTAATGTTACTGAGGCTATGTGCTGACTTCTCCACGAAACAGATGAGTTAATTATTCTTTATAATTTTGTTTTTATTTTGAACTGGAATTCCTTCCAGATTTCACCATTCTTTTTACGACTTTCCATGTTTCCAGCCACTTGATGCTGACTGATGTGTGTCCCTGGTAGTCTCACAGTTGATCTCTGTCTAGAAGCCAGTATCTTTCTAAGCAGATGTTTCTGTCTCTTCTGTGATAGTTTGTCCATTTATTTAAAATGTTTCTGTACAACATCTGTCCCTTATTTTCCTTCATCTTTTACTCTAATGTGTCTAAGTGCTTGTCACTTGGATACATACTGTGTTTTCATATGCATCACAATGATTATGGATGCATGAGCAGTCAAGTTGTATCTGAAGAAAACATTTGTATGTGTTATTGACAGTAAAATGTTATTTGGACAGCTCTCCAAATACTTGTGTGTTTAATTGACATGCAAAATTACTTTTTGTTATTGGTTGATATAAGTGGAGCTGTGAGGGGTAATGAAGTCACATGAGATTAGGGGTTAGGAGCTTCTGAAATGACAGTGTTTGTGGCTATGCAGAGAGATTCAGGCAGCCAGCTCAGCTCAATCCCCCTCATCTCCTAGCCTGGACCACCCCTGGAGTGTCAAGTTTGTCTGTATCACTGTTCGTGTGAAACTGTAGACTCAGACACAGGATAAGAATTCCCTCCGTTCATTGGCTATACACAACTTTACAAGTATTTGGTAGACATGGTTGTGTTTTTTCTGGATAGTTGCAATGGTTGGACCAATGAACAGTGACCTCTAAATATTTTTTATATCAGTATAACCTTGAACCCTGAGAAAAAGCAGTGCTTTTCAAGTGTCTTTTTTCTGTTTGACTTTTCACATCAGCAGTCTTTGCTATGATAAATCAAGGCCACTGGTAGTAGCAGGTAACATGATTCATTTCATGGGCAGGAAATCCCCTGACTAAGACTTATCATAGCTGGATATTAGGAAAATGCTGTTTCTGAAAGCTATTAGCATAAGAATGCACTTAAATATATAATTTAAATTATTTCTCCCATGCCTCAAAACATCATAAATCCCAAAGTGTTCTGCAGTTGTGAGAAACAGGCCTTGAAATGTGTATTTGCAAGCTAATAGTAGTTTCCCAGAACTAACCAATATAATGTACACTACATGCTGAGATCTCCTTCCAAGAGTGATCCCAATTCTACAAAAACACTCATCCTGTTCCATTTCATCCAGCATTTTGTAGATCAATATAAAATTAATACAGAGTGAGTATAAAAGTCTTGTGCTCCTGAATAGCATTAGTTTACACATGATTTGTAGGGATGAATAAAATTCAACAGAACAATGGAGCTTTTCATGTATGCTGTAGCTGTTCATGTTAAGTCATATGTGGTGGACACACAATGCAGTGCTCAGCTGTGTGTATGCTCTGCTTGTAAATCAGTATGTTGAATGCTGGGTTATACCACTCCCAGAAAAGGAATATCTCAATCATCCCTCTGCTCTTAGTCTGGCTAAGACTGTGTGATAGACATGATTTACAACATTTTGTACAATCTGTGTGGATTAGGAAGAGGAATCTTCATAATTATATAGGCTTGCTGTTAGTTAAATATTTACCAACATTAAACACCAAAGGGGCTGTGCAAATGATCCAGGGGATTCATATTGTTCTAAGCTAATATCCGTTGTACAATATTATGCAAATTGTGTAAACTTTATTTTGTTGCTTCTTCTTGGAGCAGTGTATCCCAAGGCAGCTATTCACTAAGTTGAGACAGATAAAGTTTTAATAATAAATAGTGGTGATGAATAAGTCAGAAAGTTTGTGCAATTCTAATGTACTTGCTGGCCCCAGAGCAGTTTATTAGATAAACAAGTAACATTGTAAAGAGTTGCCTGCACGTAAGTGGCTTTTGTTTTCCAGGAAATGTATATATGATAAATTATTTCAGAACATTAGGTGGTATTCATTTTCATTTTGCCACAACTTTCCTGAGACTTAGGATTTTACCAACAAAATTCTATATTTATTTTGCTTTATCAAAATGACCGTAGCACAAAAATTAAACTTTGATATGGGATGAGGGACAAACTCATTCTGCTCTTTACTGCAAAATTCTTAATCCAAGAAATAGAGCTGCAGGTCTACATTAGTTTTCAGGGCATTTTCAGGACTTATTATCATAGGATTTCAGAGAGAGGAAAAATTAGACAAAATAATCCAAGGAATACAGGAGTCCAAGTATGCCCATATTGACCCATGGCAGATCAGCTGAAAGGAGTTTGTATGATTGGAAAAGAAGCCCCTATCAATTAAAAAGGAAGGAAACACAGACAAGCTTATTTAGCCAGCATATTTAAATGAAAAACCCATCAAATGTGTTAATAACTTGTTCTGCTCTTTGCAGTATGTTGCTGACCCATATTGGGCTCTCTTTTCCTGAAGCACATTTTGAGCATCTGCAGTCTAGTTACACTGAAAATCCCCTGATGATACAAAAGATCTTAGTAAACACAAATCACTATCATTTGGATCTTTGCTGGATTTTTTTTTAATGTAAATAACAAAATTTTATATCTTTGCACAGGAAGGACAGATGGTGCACTAGTGAGAAGGGTCTCTCATTACATTTTCTTGGATTTTGCAGCAGTGGCCCATAGTCTCTCTTGTTACAGCTGCACTGCTGTGAACCAGTCATGGAAATATTTATGACACGGGACATGGCTGCAAGATTATTGGAAAAAGATTGTTTCCCTCTGTATTTGCTGTCTTAGTTGACAGCATCAGTCCAAAATTCCCTTCATTTTTACCATTCCTATGGCTGAATGGATGCTGAATTACAAAATTGTCACGAATATGGAGTCTACAAAATGAGTCAGAAAAACAAATTGACAGGCATTCACTTTAATGGGAGACAAGTTTCCCATTTCTGCCTCTTCCAGTTTCTAACTACTAGTTAAGATATGTGAGTGCTAGTGGGTTCAAACAGTTGTGGGGTATTTTTAAAAGGAATATATATCAGAAATAACATTTTAATTTTAAAGAACATTTTTTTTTACTTATAAATGAGGAGCATAGAAAAAGCCTTCTTTTGGTTGTACATCAACACATCTGTGCCAAATTTATTTCACAAGGAGGTATAAAGATCCAAAAAAAGTAAGAGAGAAGAAGTTTTTAAAACTTGGATAGTTCTTTGAACATTGAAAAGTACAGGGAAAATTGTCACTTGTTATCTGCTTACTGTTTCCCAAAATTAATTTGATCGCTGAGATATCTGGCTCATGCACATATGGGATCCAACATGCAGACTGTTCTCCAAATGTGGGAAAACTCTTTCACTCCCATCCCTATTCCACTCTGAGGTGAAGTCCCTGGTGATCAGATTCTTGCTATAAAGAGCCAGGGATGTTTGGCTTAAAATGTAGGCATAAGATTTCTATGAAAGTAGGAACTGAAGTGGTTTTGAAAATATTTTTTTTTAAACAGTTAAGGAGCTTCCTATGAATTCTTCTGGAATATAGTTTCAGTGCTTTTCAAGTGTCTTTTTTTCTGTTTGACTTTTCCATATTACTGGTCTTTGCTATGGTGCATCAAGCCCATTGGTAGCATCATACAACATGTTTCATTTCATGGGCAGGAGATCCCATGAGAAAAACTTATCAGAGCTGGAAATTAGGGAAATGCTGTTTCTGAAATCCATTAGCATAAGAATGCACTTAGATATAATTTAAGATGATTTACCCTTAGAAGAAAATAGGAACATTTCAGATAAAAGATAAATACATCCAGCTTATTATACTCTTAATATGTGTTGTGGAAGTCTTCTTCCATCACACTTGTGAGCATTAATAATGTATTTTGAAAATAGAATGTACCTAGATTGTTTTAGTTCAGACCTTCTGGAAGGTAAGTCTTTTTCACCTTCTCTGATGAAAACGGAAACTTATTATGCACTTCCTCCTACATTCTTTCAACATTACTCTTTGTTGGTAAAAGAAGTTTCACTTTCATTCATCCATCTTCCACATCCACTTAACTACATTAAAATAGTAAATTACAGTCCTTTATTTCTAGAGTGAAAGGTCCATTAGTTTGCAAATTTCTGAAGAAAGCTGAGCATGCTAACTTTTGTTTTGACATTTGAGAAAAAGATGTTCTCCAGGAGATAATGAACCAGCCCCTCCACAGATATATGTCAAAATAATTGCTTGTCATGAACAGAGAGATGAAGAGGATGACATGGCTTGGGTGATAAAGTGAAGAAAACAGTATATTTAATCAAAGTAAAATAGAATTACAAAGGTTAAACAGAAGCTGAATAATGAGTTTGTCTCAGATCTAGCACAAGATTACTCAAGAGATGGCCACTGACAGTATCAGAAGCAATACAGACTAAACTAGATCTTCCAAATCATAACATTTTCAAAAAATTATTGCAGATTTTAAAATACAGTCCCAATACTTGATTTCTGGTTTGTGACCTTGATTCTCCTCTTGTTAAATCACCAGTAACACTTCACATATGGAATTCATCCAACATTGCAGTTCTAGGAAATTCATTTGATGGTTGTATCTAGCCAGGAGCTGACTTATTCCTGAGTCAAACCATAATTCTCATGGTCTACGAAGGATATAATTTTACCAAGAAATAACATAATTATGTAAAACAAATGTGTGTGTATGCTTTTACAGGCTTCCATGTCCAAAACCAGTGTGCTTATAGACAGGGATGAATATAACAAAGAACTGCAGAGTCCTTCTTCACAGCACTCCTGTAATAGCTACTTGATTCCACTTTCTTCCTGCAAACAACTGAGCTTTTTAATTTATATATAGTTTTCTGGTCTCTCTGTGACCTCAGTGTTAGGAAACTATTTATGCAAAATAGATGAGTTCCAGTTTGCCCAAGGCAGCTGAACTGCCCTGAGAAAAAAAAAAAAAAAGCAATTTACAGTCTTCTTCAGAGGATTTACTCAGCACTCCAGTGTAAGCATGGAAGATTTGTGATTAGAATTGACATTGTTTTCACTAGTGAGATGAGCTCTCAAAATAGCTGATAAAATGTCAGTTATGCTGTGTTAAGTGTAGTATATAAATTGAATCAATCCCATACATAATTGTTCCCTTCTTTGAAACCAAACGAAACATGTACAACCTACAACACCCCGATGTGTGCCTTAAGGCTCTGTTTTAACAGCTTGCATGTAATTTGCATTTAGTAAGCATCAGCTGTGACAATTTTTGCATTTGGAAATACCACAAGACAAGTACACTGGAAAAGGATTCAAGATAAATTAGCATATTATACCAATGATACAGCAATAAAATCTGCATTATGTCACTTACCTTCATACAGTACAAAAATTTAAAGCAATTTTTTCAGCTATTCTCAAGATAGATTCTGAACTTACTGGCCAAATTTTTGTTTCCTAGAGTTTAATATCCATATAATGCAAAGAAGCAGAATCAGACTGGGTATCTGACTATCAGATTTCAATGCACCAAAACTGGCATGGACCTACTTTACAATGTTTATGATTTTAATTGTGACAGCTACCTTCAGAGAGTCCTTGCTGCAGAGAAAAATTACACTGGCCTGTCCAAACATGATTGTAGACTCGTGAAAGGAGAAATTCAAAAGGCAGTCTTTTGAAAGAGAACCTACTGAACTTGCATATAAAAAGAATGAAGAGGAAGAAACAAAAATTATTTAGTAACAGTCAAAGTAGCATATTTTGAATTTTCACTTTGCTGCAGACATTTTTTCTCTTAATTAATGAAAACATTAAATAGGAGTAAGGGTGGTTTTGCAAAGACTCATAGGATGGCTTGTGTTGGAAGAGACCTTAAAGATCATCTATTTCTCCAGTTCTTGTGTACTGTCATTGGGGTATCTTCTGCAGCTAAACTTGTGTTTGTACAACGCTGGTAGTTGTAAGTGGCAGCACCATCTCATGGTCTGTGTTGTTCATCCAAACTGAGTAGTAACTTTGAGGTTCAATTCTGCATATAAATTTAACCAAGACAGTTCCCTTGCTTTCAGCATATATGGGATACAATATAAAAAAAACTTCTAAAGAGACCTTTTTTTTTCCCCATGGGAATTCTTCCTCTTCCAATATTCATGCTTCTGCTAGCGTGGTTTGCATGGGAACAGCAGTCAATACTTATGAAGTGCTCTAGAAAAGCCCAGAAGGGCCTGAGAGTTATATTCACTACCAATAGATCATCCATGAGTAGGTTAAGATGAAAATTAATTCATTATAAAGTTAGAATGTCATGGTGAAAAAACCATCCTTTTCTGCACAGTAAACTTAGAGCTTATGTCTAATGTAGAAAATGCAGCCCACAGACAATCACTTGCAGAAATCTGTATTGAATATTAAAAAACCAGAATTGCCTCCTTCTGGGCTATGTGTAAATAAATGATCACAGTATTAGGCTTCAAACAATCTGACTTTTGAGAAGAGAAAATAAAGGCAGTGTAATGCTGACACACAGACCTTACAAAAGGCTCTTGGCTCAACTCACATGCAACCTCTTTACTATTAAACCAAAATAACTCCAAAAAATCATTAGCAGAGCACTGCTCCCTGGTGGCTAAAGCAAGGCCCCGAGGGCTCTGTGAATAACTGATTTTTTTCTCTTGGTTTTGCTGGCAAACAGAGAAAGATAAATTCTGCTTGGATTTACCCTAAATAAAACTTCTTTGTTAACATGGAATATTGAAAAAACAACTCCAAAAGTTTTATTTCCACCCTTGTCCACAAGTGTATAAGAATAGGGATAGGCACAATGTCAGCAGGATGTTGAAATGGTAAAAAATGTGACTTCGGGCAAGTGAGTGGAAAGAAGTGACCCGTGGGACTGTGTATAGATTTGGAGCAAGCTGTACAGAGGAGAAGCATTGAAATTTAAGTTACTATTATTTTTGTTTAAGTTTGCTATTATTTCTATCTTTTGAAAAGCATGAATTACACTAATATTAGGCTGCTTTGAATTTGGATATCACAGCATCTGTTTTAACTTCCTAATGCTGCTGTATTTGTCCTGGACCTGAGCTCTAACACTCTGCCCACAATGCTATTGTAGTAGCCAGAAGTGATTTGTACTCAGAGCTTTATGCACTTCAGTGTAACCTGGAAATGTCCATGAAATGTTGGTGTGGCAAAAAGAACTGCAATGCAGTTATGGATTGATTTGTTAGATACTTTTGAAGCCAATTCTGAATAGCGTTTACTCAGTTCATTATCTTAGGTACAAACTGTAATTTAGTTGTGATTGATTTCCCAAAATTCCTCTGTAATCACACCAGGTAACCCAGTACAATAGCAAACAGTTTTCTAAGGGTTCCTAAATAGGAGAAAGGATGGTATTAGCAGGGTATCTCCACTTAATGCAATTGCATGATCTAAAATTTTCTCCCAGACAGTTTCTTTTAACTGACAGATCAGAAATGTGTGGCCTTTGCTGTAGACTGTGAAAATGGCAATAACCATAATCACCTCTATCAAAGGATTACACAAGGCCATATTCTCATTTTGATGATACTGGAACAAAACAGCATTCAAGACAGAAAGGCCGCTGGAGGGAGGTTACAGTAGCACTGCTCTGGGGGCCAGCATGGAGATGCTTTGACTGATCACATCCACATTGCAACTTCTACCTGCAAGGCTCGTACGGCCCAGTAGAGAGAAAACCTCTTTATCCTTCAAAGTCTTACCCTTCTGAAAAAGTGACTCTGCAGGGAAAACTCTACCTTCTTGTCTGAGGAGTTCTAAATCTAGCTGAAAGGCAAAACATATATGTCCTTCCTTTTTAATATCAGGTTTAAGAGCATACTACATGGAAAAAGGTAAACTTCTGAGACAGCAAATAGAGAAAACCAGATGATCAAGCTGGTCTGGTTTGATCTGAGTCATAAAAATGACAGTTTTAGAATTACTTGCTGTTGATTACCTTGAAGTGTTTACCTAATGATATTTGCATATTTTTGGAATTATGTATAAATGTCAATCCTATTATTTAATTTTACAGTCTATTCCTTCCCTTTTACTTCCCTTCCTGCCTCCCTCCCTCCTTTCTCCCTTACATGCTGACTCTCACAATCCTAATAGCTTTCAAGACACCTTTTTTTCCCCACTAGATCAAAAGAGGATCCCCAATACTTCTCCTAAACCTCATAGGGCAAACCCTATGTGTGCATTGGTGATTCATACCAGTTTCTCTATGTGATCTGCATCTTCCTATGCACTTGGTAATATGCACATTTATTGCTTGCTGGGAAACACTGCCACAGTGTTTTTCACCTTTCAACAGCATGTCAAAACCACGTTAAAACAGAATGCTCTCACCACTACCAAAAGGCTCTTTTCATGCTGTGAAATTCATTCTCACACCTTTCTGCACAGAGCATCCTGTGGGGTTTGTCACTGCTTCACCTGCAGTAATTTGCAGGTACTGCCCATTTTGTGTTGCTGTGGTGGGAAGAGAGCATGAAGGTGAGAAGCTGGATGTGCAGTACTGTATATTTGTGGGTTTGATACAGAGAAGCTGCCAAAATCTTACCAATGTTTGGTGGTTTTTTTTTTTGGCAGACTTATCAAACTTTAAGAGCAAAATAGACCAAAGAATTGTTGTGTTTTAGATCTTGTATGTATATATAATAAGAACTCAGAATATGAGATAGCATGTAGCTAGCTAGTAAGCATAGTCTTCTACTTTTCTTATTGAACAGCAGTTTTACTGTTTCCTTGAACTTTGCCATCTGTCTGTCTCCTTACTTCTTTCATCCACTATTTAGACTCAGACTCCTTGGATATAAGAGATTTTTCTATACTTCTAAAACAGACAGTGTTATAATGTAGTTCGTGTATAATGAGGGTCCTTACTCCAGCACAGATTGTTAACTGATATTTTCTTTGAAATTTTTACCCCAGTTTCCTTGAAACCCAGATTTTACTTTTCACTTACCAGACTGCAACATCCACAGCAGGAACTGAGCATCTTTGAGTCCTAATTTACTTTTCATTCAGCTGGTATAAAGTTTTGTATGATGGCCTTTCATGTCATAAATATTAAATGTTAATGTGTAAGCTCCATCTGGAAGACTCTTCATTTGCAAATTCTCAGCTCTGTTTCTACACATAACAACCAATAACAGAGATCATTAAATTAGAAGATTTTTATTTAGGAACACTGAGAATGTAACCTAAAGTAAGCAACATATGGAAAAAATGAAGGAGTAATGTTTTATTGACCAATTTTTCTTTATTGCTGCTTATCTATGAAGAAATGAGAAGATAGAATCATTAGAGTAGTAAAACAACTACCATACCAAGTATATATCTGCAACAAAATATGCTTTGATTTTTTTGGTGTACTTAAAGCATAACAAGGAAAATATGCATACACAACATGTTCTGCTAACATCTCCTGTGTTGCTTACTGTAGCATGGAGCTTTCAATTTCTTGTGGTCATGCTTGACACTAATTATTCCCCTTAGAATGCTCCATTATGTTCAGTTTTCTTTGCATGTATATGTGTTTGCATGTGTGAGAGATGCAGTCTGGTGTTGCTCAAAGTAAATTTTATTCATACTCAGCAGCACCAATGTGTAATCCCTTGCATTTACAGCATGCCTTTCATTCTGTATAATCCAAATGTGTTTTTCAGACTTTTATGTAAAGAAATGTAGAATGCAGTTAACTTCATGTGGATTGTTACATTATCTGATAAAATCCATCAGTATTTCATGTGTTGTTTCAAACTCAAAATGAGTGTCCAGCAGCAGTGTCATCCGTTATTTGTAGCATAGATACAGAGCCTCCTAACTTCCAAGATAATGCCTTTCTAATACAAGTACTAATAGCTCTTTAGTGTTGATAGCTCTGAAGATGTGACTTCAGAGCAAAACTGAACTCTCCCAACTCGCTGCTAAGAAAAGCAGCAACCTCACTAATCACACATTTCTGGCCCTAATGGCCTGCTTCAGGAGTGCTGCCTTTATAATGACTGTGGTGCCCATCCACCCCTTTGGTGAGCCAGTCACATTCACTGAGTCAATCCAGAAAGGAACCAAATCCAAAAGGAAAAAAAGAAAAGTATAATGTTCTGTTGGTTAAATGAACAAAGTCAACACACTAGAGGAGTGCAGCCAGGACAAGAGTTTGATGTGTGTCTGGGAAGCAAGGACAGGAAGCAGCATGCTCTACATGTCAGGAGAGGATATTTCTAGACTGACCTGGTTTTGCTTTCAGTCTGCCTGAAAGAGCACCTGCAGCAAGGTCTTCTTTTTAACACCTGGTTCAGAATTTAGTCACATTCCTATTTGAAAATCACCAGAACTGGTTCTTCCAGCACATTTGATCTGAATATCCCACTCCAAGCAATACCAGTGCAGAATTCTGCTACCAGAGTGGCTAGGAACACACTGTGGCCTTGTGAAAAAGTAATCTGTAGTATTTGGCTTTGTTGTCAAATCTATCCCTACAATTGATTGTCTGATTCCTTCATATATTTCTCATCTATTATTAGTTGCATTGAGAAGCAGAATTGATGTATTTTTTTCCTATTAAGTCATTCTCCTTACTTTTACAGAAATAAAAGGAAGTAGAAAGCAACTCCTAATGATTTTCTGGGGAATAGATTACAAGTGGTTCACATTGTTTTTCTAAATATTTTCTGTAATTCCCTTGACCAGCTGTTAGTTTTAACTTACATCAGAGTTCCATTAAGCATGACACATAAGTGTTACAAACCAGAGTGCACACATCAAATTGATATTTACCTGAAGGCCTTTGAATAGATTTTGTCAAGATCAAAAGTAATTACTTTGTAAAGTTCATTTCCCACTCTGCATCTCTTTTCTGCTGAATAAATATTAGAAGAGGATGAAATATGGACAGGTCCTTTACATCCATCACTTTTAAATATTAGTGATAGGCTTATGCCTACATTGTTGTGTTAAAATCATTTGGATACATTATTCCAGGTTGATAAAACAGAGTATTTCAGATAAAGAACTAAATGAAGGCTCTCTTTGTCATCTTGTATTGAACAAAACAAAGGGAAGAGACTGTCTATTAATTTTATAGCTAATATATCTTCCCTCTAGGTGGCTACATGTTGTAATTTTATTTGTAATCAAATATTATTAAAGGGCATATCTGGTTGAAACACCTATAATATTTCTTTAATATTACACTTTCCTTAAAGTAAATGTACTAAATAACCTACAAAGCGAAACAATAGTATATTATTTTACTAAAGTAAGAGGTATTTTAAATTTACATCCACTTTCCAGTTAAAGACTACTTGGGAACATAACTTTTCTTCACTTTGTTTTTGGTAATTTCATTCCTGAAGGCACATGAAGGCAGCGATGAGCAGTCTCCAGTGAAGTTTTCTTATTGCCATGCTATGGAAATGTAGAAGGAGAATTGGAAAAGTTTTATGCCAACCATTTTTGTCCTTTTTGAAGCTTCCACCCTTGTGGAAAAGTGTCCTAAGAGAAGTCTATATTTCTGATCATAAAATAATCAAAAATTACATGGTAGGAAAAGTTTCACACAAAACTCTGGAAGATGTTCTGGCTTTTCTATGCTTTTTTGTTTCCTCTCACTACTCATATTCTAATAATCATTTCTCTCTTCCATGGAATAGTATTTCTACGTATTTGTAAAAGAAATCAAACAGTGGTGACTGGTTTCTAGGAATTGCCATGTATGTCATAACATCACAGTGAAATCTTATAAAGGGACTAGATAAATACCAATAGAGTTTCCATCTTGAAATTGTGTTTATAGTTCACACAAATAAGTTCATCATTTATGTTCTAAATAATTTTCTAACATGAAATCATTGCTTTCTACTAGAGTTGGGGAAGCCTGTATTATAAAAGATACAAAAGATAACCTCTATTACATCCATTTAAATTTTGAGATCCAAAGCAGTAATGAACATAGTGACTGGATTTGATTGATTCAAAGGTTCACACACACACCAGCTTTTGTGTGTGTGCAGAATTCCAGCATGATGTTGATTTTTTTTCAATTTAATTGAGATCTTGATGAACATACCATAGCAAATCTGATCCTAAAGTGCTTGTAGTGGGTTGTCCTTTTTTTTTCTTCCTTCCCCAGTTAGATATTTTGTCTAAAGTAAAAATAAAAATGCCACTGGATGAGAACCAGGAGGGTATTTTATGTATGAACTTGCTTCATAAACAGTTTCAGAGAGATTTTCAAAAGCCCCAAATCATGCAGGATTTTGCACATGTTCTCTCTTATAACAAAAGGTTCATCTGTAACATTTGTTAATCTACGTTGGTGTGACAAATTTAAAGTGTTTGAACATCTCTCAGGGCCATTCTTTAAAGTGTGTTTCACTCTCTTTTTCATTAAAGAACTAGATTCGTGTTTGAAGATGAATCCTCAGCTGGAAAGTTGCTTTTAGATTTAAAAGGAGAATTGACAGATTTTCTTCACTCAGGTTTTGGCTGCAATCCATCCTTGTCTATCAACCTTTCCAGAACTCCAGTTTCCTCCTCTCTTATCCATTTCTTTTTGAAGACAAAGGATTTTAATTAAAAAAAAAATTTTAAAAAAAGTGTGACATTCAGAAAAAGGTAGACTAATATAAATTTTACAGGAAAGGGGGAGAATTTTTAAACTGGAGAGTGAACAATTCTGAGGAATGGTCTGTTACAGCAGTCTGAGCTATCAGAGTCTAAATATCCTGAGGGAAATTGTGTGTCTTGCCATGCTTGATATCCATATCCAGAAATACAATTTTGTCTTCACAACCATGAATTAGTAATTTTGGGAATGCTTTCAACAAGGCCAGGGATGGCTGGAACACTGAATTTATCCAAAGCCATTAAGTGCTCTGTCTGGGAAAAGACAACACTCTAAGCATCCTTTTACTGAGTTGGGCAGAAACCAAAAAAAATTATAGTCTTCAGTGGGCCTCAAGCTCAGAGTGGGTTGGATCTGGCAGCTTATGGTAGAACTTTCCAAGAAGCTAGATTGTGGGTACCAACAGACTTCCAAATGCAAAGGAATTCAGATCAAATCCTAAATGAAGTGACTTAGTCTGTTATTTCTTGCAACTAAAGACGTGACACAACGGTTATTAAATTGCCAGGAGATTTTGCGTCTTTCTCCGGCAGAATCTGTGTCCTTCATTATCTTCCTCCTGCACATACAGTAAGCACTCCTGCTGAGACTGGGGGTAATACAAAGCTAAAACTGCTAACCCCATCATTTCTCTCCTCAGTTTTGGCTGAGCTTCATTCAGAGTTCCTTGTCTCAGTCACCTCACCGACTGTTTATTCATCTATTACCTGGTTTGTTTTCTGCTGACATGTTCATGTGTCCAGCCCGAAGTAAAATGCTTTATCTTTAGTCATTACATGAATTCTTATGGCAATAATGTTCACAGGAGCCTTTTACTAGGAAATAAACTGTAGGCTGAAATGTCACAGAATTTCATTAGACAAGCTGAACTTAATTGCAGATAAGTTAATGTACTCATAAAAGATGATGCAATGTTTCTATTAACTCCAGCATATGGTAACTATTCATGGGAGGACAGCAAACAGAGCTATCACTAAATGTTACTTTAAATGATCAAATAGAAAGCTGGATTTTTTTAATTATTTTTTTTTTATGGAAACTTCTACTCTGTTAATTACTAGTGAGACTTTACCTACAGCATACGAAGTATTCAGAAGACATTGCTTATAGAAAACTGTGATAGGAATTTGATTATTCCTGTGGAGGCACTGGGTTTTTTAGAATATTTTACCATAATCTGCGATGAAAATAAGAAAAGAAATCTGTTTCCCTGAAGCTTCAGGGCTTACTTAACACAATGATATTTCAACCTCAGTAATGAAGTACAGTGCAAACAAGTAGATGTACCTGCTTTGGCATTTCACTTTTTAGTCCATATTCTGCAGTGTTATAGTGATGATTCTTGAAAATGGAATACTCTATTTAGCATAAAATTCCTTTGCTCATGGAGTAGAGAGTTGGACTGGGAACCATGGCTTCTGGCTTTTGATCTCACTTTTGGCTCTAAGCTCCTAGGTAATTATGTGAGCCAAAGAAAATCTCTGAATTTCAGTAAAAGTCTTGAACACACCTCTCACTAAGGTTCATGTGAGGTTTAAATAATTAAATAAATCTGCAGTGAATGATACTTGCAGGTAGAAGATATTGCAGATAGCATAGTTTAATTATTTGTGTTATTACTGTCCTTATCTTTAGAAAACTTAGTGAAAAGCCCTCACAATTAAATGACCTATATTAATTACAGTGCAAACTTTATTCTCGCTCGTTGTTCATGCTGATGAGTTCTGTACCATCCTATTTTGCCTTGATGTACAGTTTAAGTGTGCCATGGTGACAGGTTAACTTCAAAATTGTTCTGAGTTAATCCCACACTGCTAGAGACCATTGCACACAGATAAACCCTGTGCTAGCAATTTTAACAAAGCATAGACAATCGTATTTGTGTGTGTCTCAGATAAGATATTGACTGAATAAAGAGTGAGAAGGAAAGCAAGATCCAAATGCTGCAATCAGTACATGGTTAAGTAATTTCAGGTTTTTTTGTTTCATTGCCAAAAAATCAAGATGGTTTCTGAAGACATTTAAATTCTGTAAAGACTTGGCTAAATTACAGTTGTTCTACAGCAAGTATAATATGTAAGGGAGGACTGGAAAGAATCCAGGGAGCTTGTTTTCACACCAAAGATCCTTTACAGAATATAAAATCATATTGGAAGGGCAGTGTGCCCTGGAGGATCAAACACCGTGGTGTGAGTTCATATCTGACTCTGTGATTAGTTTGACACTGCATAATATTTACATGGACATCTCTTTAGGAGTTCTGATTAAAGCTCTCAAATTATACCATAGATATTCAGCAGAGATGAATACCCACAGTCTGAACAGATTGTGACCATGACACACTCCCAGTTTTCTCTTTGCTTACCCAAGTATCCAAAGGACATCTTTAAAAGGTTTAATAGAGTACACCAGTAATATCACTATGGAAACACAATCTTTCTGAGACTGCTACTTGAACAGAGCATCATCTTCCCTCACCCAGTCAGAATTTACAAGTCTTGGCTGGAAATTCCGTGTAATGTCAGTGAAAAGTGTTCAGGACTGTCAAACCATACAGAGCAGGACAAGCTTCAGTAATTGAACACCAGTGAAAAAGAGTACTCAAGATTGCTGTTACCAGCTGAGTTACTAATTGTTTAAAAAAAAAAAAAAAGAAAGTATGTTGTCAGTGGCATGGGATTTTGTTACAAAACAAGTTCCCAATGCAAGAGGATGAAAAAGTTATGTTAATGAATGGTGTGGGAAGAACTTCTTCAGTACTTATGCTGAGGAAGAGGATTGTAGTCCTTCAGGCAGATGTTCAGCACAGAGGATAAAGAACTGACTGCAGTTGCTACCTGGGAGATTTATGCACTTCACAGTTGTCACCTTGCAGCCAGGGGCCAAAAAGCCACTGTCCACTTCCAGTGTATATTTGTGCTGTCCCATATTTATTCTATCAATATTTACAATATTCAGTGTTTCTCTCATAATTCTCAAGAAATATCATACTTAGAAAGTTTTTCTAGCTCTTGAGAAGCACTTTCTGGACTACATTTTTGGGGTAATTAGTACAAATAAAGACCCTAAATATTTTATATTGCAATGGAAAGAGGTTAGAATTTTGTAGCAACTTTTAAAAAGTTGCTTTGTCTTTCAATTTATAAAACAGTGACTTCCATGTAATGTATGATAAAATACTATGTGACCTGGAATATAAGGCTTGGAGATTTTACTGCTATTCACTTTTATTAGGGATGAGTAAGTTGTTTCTTCTACCATGCTCTTTTACTTCCCTGTTTAGTCTGTGTGATGTGGTTTGCCTCTTCTTCCTCAGAAGAAGGCAAACTCTAGGCATAACACTGTATATAGAGCCCAGCAACAGTAATAGATTTAGAAAAATGTCTTGAGACTGATCTGTGTGAACACCAAGCCGTTTTCTTTGTGGTGTAAATGCTGCTCTTCCAAGCAGTTTTTTTTAAACTTGTGTGCTCCTGGGACATGCAACTGGGCATCACCATAACTCAGAGAAGAACAGGTTATGTTGCTGTCCCAAATTCTCAAACGAGCACCTGTAAACATTTTGGTTGCAATAGGAAATTCAGCTATTCAGAAAATACAAAGACACATACACAACTTAGTGACAAGTTATTAGAAATCAGTGAAGCAAAAAAAATTGTTAGAAACAAAAAAACCAACAACAACAATGAAGAAAAGAAAGCAATCTGTTAGTTATTAATTTAAAGTGACTTCAAAAAGCAGTTACTAAACCTCTAGTGATTTTCCCGTATTTTTCCACTCAGGCTACAGGTGGTTGATAAGAGCTTAATAAAGCAGCTGTCCATCAACTCAGTTTCTCATTATTTTAACTAAAAGAAATTCACTGCAATTATTTAAAAACAATAACTTGGGGTTTTTTTAAATGTTCTGCCATATGTTTTTGTACAGTAATGCCTGACTGCACAAAAACTATGTGCAAAAGAGCCAATATTGGTAGTTTTCCAAGATTGTTTTAATAATTGACCCTTCATTGCAGGAAAAATAATAATGGATCTACATATTCCACTGTGAGACACAGGTCCCAGGCTCTCTGCCAAACATGCAGTAGTGCCATCAGGATGAACTCCTAACAAAGTGTCTCATTAATGTACAGAGTACGAGTAGAAGAAAGGGAAGAAAGGTTGCTTGTAACAAAAACATAATTTGCAGAAACATTTTTTGTCAGGTGTTGGAATTAGCAAAATAATCCTTAGAAAAAACCTTCAGTCACTTGCCTTGTTTACCTACTTCTCACTGAGAAAATGGGTAAGCAAGCTTTTGGAAGAAACAATTTTCATACTGTTTAAAAAATAATGTAAAGTATGAAATTAAACAAAATCATAATTGTTTAGAAGAAAATTATAGAGGAAAGATATTCCAGAAGCTTTTCTCATCATTATTGCAAGACTGCATCTAAAATAAACTTTCTCTGATGCTGCTTCATAGCTAAAGGGTAGAACACCCCAGAAGTCTTTTCTAACTGAAGAACTGACAGAGTTTACTTTTTGCCCATGAGAAAGAAAAGCGGTACAAATTATGACAAAATCTCTCACAATTCCTTAGCAGTACCATCCAGCTGCTGACCTGCACTTCAAACATTTTAGTATTTATGCCAGAGCAGCTATCCAGTGACTTCATAAGTGCAGAGTCAGATCCTCAGTTCCAATTCAAATGTCATCCATAAATGGGAATGGGGATTTCACTTAAGTAGTAGAAGAATGTGAGGAGGAGGGAAGTGGTAGGAAAAACAGGAGAAAAATGGAGGACTAACATCTATTGTAGATGTAATAGTGTGCCAAGATAGAAAAACAGTGTCTACAGCTCTGTTTGAAAATTCTCCAAGCAGAGATAAATTAAGGGCAGTAGTGTAAGTCATTATTATTAATATTTTTGCATTGCTTCTCAGTCATGCCCGAGCCAAACCTGTATTCAGTAGAGCAGCATGTGGCATAACCTGGTGTGGATAAATGAATAGACTTGAAATGAGCATACATGCACCTAGCGAGAATTTTCCATAAATGTTTGTAAATGTTGCTAAGTAGTCGCATGTAGGTGCCAAGTATGCCTGCTTTTGTTTAATCCTGTTGTGTTCTTAAGATACTGTAGTGTCATTAAATTGGCATTTCTTTTCTTTGAATTACAGGTAGAACATAACTGGTATGATTATACTAGACCTGAGCAGATACTCTGTCACAGTTTCTGCCTAAACATCACTTTTTTCCTCCCTCTCCCACAGGCAGCACAAAGAAGTGATCACTTCCCTGCACTACTCATGTTACATGTTTAGGTGAAGGCATTCCTAAGGAAATGCAGCAAATGCATCTGTGTTCTACCTGTGAAATAGCAATTGATGACCCCTAATAATTTAAAGTTCATTGCCCATTTTCAGCAGAGTGTGACAGAATAAGGCTGAGAATGTCTCTAATTGGAAGCTAAAATAATATACTGCAGGAGCATCTTTGTCTTGCTGTGTTCTTATCCTGTTCCTCTTCTGCCTGTTATTGTTCTCTGTGAGAAACAACTCAGAACTAACTGGACTTGGCACTGGGCTGGTAGAGTTTGTACTGAAGAATCACTTACAACTGCACTTCTCACTCTATGAGCAGTTGTTTGTAGAGTTTTGGAGTACTTTCAGGAATTTTTAGCATCTATTCTTTTGCTCATCCACGTTGTCCCCATCTCTTCATTGTGAATTGGGTGTTTTCCAGCTAGAGCTAAAACACAGCCTGATATCCCAGTTGCACATACAAGCATAATGATCCAAGTGCACTAAAATATACTTGAAGGTTTCAGGTAAGTGAATATTTAGGAGGAGAAGATGAGGCACAGCCTTGAGTTCCCAATGGTTTGTCACAAAGCTCTACCAATAGACCCTCTAGTACCTCAGTTACCTCTCCTGTAAAATTGTCTTTCATGTTGTCTTTTATTAACACTTTAGAGATCAATGGAATTTATATTTCCTATTGCTCTTCTGCCCTTCTGACAGTTTTCTTTTGTTATCTTTTCATATTTCAAAAGCAGTAGCATTAGACCCAAGCTACTCAAGTAACTACAGCTTTTGAAGGGTCCTTCACTTACTATTGATAGTAAGAAGTAGTGGGAAATTTGTTTCTCTTCTGTCTTGATGAGTTTGCTGTGATAGGTGAGTTAATAGAAAGTAAGTAGAGCAGATGTGGTAATAAATTACTATTCTGGCAGATTTGATGTATCTCCACCCATGTACTGAAGATGAGTTGAGAGGTGTGTGTATGATTAACATTGCTTAAATGGGTGGCACCTGAATTAGCGTAAAGTGCTGTAGGCTCTTGGAAGCTACTCTATTTTGTAGTAATACTTAGCAATTAAATTGCACTTTACATCTTCAAAGTACTCAGAACATGAGAGATTATGTTCCATTAACAGCAGCAATAGATTGCCCATACATGGAAGACAAAGAAATACACAATATTGACCTTGAGCATCAAGGTTTTAGTGGCAGAGAGAGATGCTAGAAAGACACTACAGTTCAACACATTTACAGTAAGCTATTTTTGATAGTGAAGATTGTTACACAAGAGCTGTCTGTCTGAGAACTTGAATATACTGGAGGAAGAGCTGTTTATTCTTTCTACTTTGAGATCTAGTTCCTGCAAACAGTTAGGTATGTACCTAGCTTAACTTTAAGCAGAGATCTACTCCCACTTGATTTCCACAAATATGAACATGGATCAGGGAGAGAAAGAAATGTGAGCTTTATTTTTCCTTGACATATGCACTACTTACATATATGTAAGAAGCTAATATGCTGTAACAGAGATAAAATAGTATGTTAATGTTTTTTTCCTTTCGTATCAACTTTCTTAGCATTTTTGTGTGCAAAGTGTAGAATTTTAAAATCGTTCCTTTGTCTGGTCTGACTTAGTTTCTTGATTTATGAAAACAGGACTGCAAATGGACTGTCAGGTTTCGTAGCAGCCATGTCTTGGTGATGAGGGACCATCACGCGTTTTGGTAAATTTAAATGTAATCCAATGGCAAATGGATAGACCAGGGCAGTGAGAGTGAGGTGAAGGCAAAACCAAGAGTACAAAAGGGATTTCAGATACCTTATCTACCCTTGGACTTTCTTTGCCTTTTTAAATGGTATGTACCTAGATGAAGAATTAAAAATAATGGGATGATTTTTGTTTAAAATGAGGTTATATGGTGTGATGCTAGACAGTGCACCTACACAAGCAGAGGAAATCTGGCTGACTGTCCAGTATAAACATGAGACAGGAGAGACACGAAGTGCTGTCACTGTCAGCTGCCAGACACAATAGGCAGTTTCTCCTTTTTCTGACTCATTTAGAGTAGATATTGTTTGTTACCATACCAGAAATATTTCAAATATCAAAGAATATCATGTGATAATAACCCTGAACAAATGAATCAGTGGACAAATCTTGAGGGATTCTAAATATTTTCTAAGAGACAGCAGCCCTCACTGCACACTGTAACACTGCAGGAGCTCAGCATTTCATCGTGTTTAAGATCATCTGCCTTTAATCCAGACCTATTTCTGACACAGTTTTAATAGAATCAGTTGCTCTAATAGATTAATGTATTGCATTCTTTCTTCTTTATTATTGTTTCCTATTTTTTCTTCAAAGAGACTTTTTTTTTTTTTGAGATTTACAATAGAGGAACTGAAGTCCTTTGATCTCTACAATGTATGAAGTATTTATACCAGAGATGGGGAAACTGCTTTTGTCTAATTATTTTTGACATCTTGCAAATATTTGCAAAATTATTCATGGGGATTAAAAAGATCTGCAGAGATCAATCTCTCTATGACAAACAAACAGTGTTCTCAAAAGGCAAAACAATTGTTTGTTTGTTTGTTTGTTTTCTCTTAGGGAGATCCCAGACATTTATCTTCCAACATGGCACATTTTATCTGAGATAGCGAATGAATGCATCCCATTTTTGAAAGATCACTAAGCTTCCATTAATAGAGCTGTTCTTTACAAGACCAAAATAAAATAGTGCTAAAAATTGAGTGCATTTGGAAAGTATCAATTTCACCTTTTTAGAACATTTGGCTCCAGATTTGTAGAAAGTGTTCTTTGCAGAAATTCTTATTTCAGGATGCAATATCCTTGAGCCACTATTAAGTTATTTACTAGAATTGAGTTTTCATTCCTCTCCATTGGCTTACAGAATATCTATTAACATACATGTATTTATTTATTTATGCAAAATTAGTTCCATGTGAGTAATTACACTTCCACTTGGAAAGAATAGCCAGGGTTACTAACTCACACTATGACTGAGACTTCTAATTTTGGTTCTGGGTTTTTTTTAATCTCTAGTTAATGAGGCTTTTTTTCTGTTTGTGTGGCTTTTACAAGTGAATGATGGTCCAGTGCTGTCACTCTAAGGATTTATTATTCACTCAGGGTATTTACATCTTGAGCTGGACTGACAAGAGGATGAAAAGGAGGCTAGATTTTGTTTTATAATTTAAAAAAGCTTTTGCATTCATGCACTGCATCCCTGTTGCAGAGTGTCTTTAATTCATCTAGGATCTGGAAAAACTTATATCTCCCAGATCTCACATTGTCTTTAAAATAATGTGTAATAATCAGTCAGGACACCGATGAGGAAGAATTAAAAAGCTCTTTCTGGTTAATGATTTGTGGTTTAAAATGGAGTCTTTCAATAGTAAGATAAATTAGGCATACAGAAAATATAAGACAAATTAATTTTGACACTTTGATTACAAGACAGCCAGCTCAAATACTTCACATGATGTCAGAAGTCAGTCAAATTTACCACAAATACTTCTTTTCTGTTTGGAAGATAGATACTAAAACTAGTGCCCACAAGTCTACTTGGCATAGACCACACAAATGCAGAGAGCAGCAGACGGTACCCTGCAGGTGTCTGCATGAAATGTTGCTCATGAAGAGATTTCCAAAAGCAATTGCACTGCCCTTACCTTTGATCTTTTTCCTTACCAAAAGCATGGCCTTTTTTTTATTTTATTCCCTCTCTTACTATCTCATCCTCAGCCACAAACGCGTTTTACAGAATTTCTACCCTTCATGTATTTCAGCTGCAAATAAATCAGCTATCTACAGGTTCTCAAAGCCCTGGTCTTAATGATGGTATTATTTGACATTCTTCCTGTGTGTTCATATTTCCATGGCAATGAAGAGTCCATTTTCTAATTGAAACATCTGGATTTTAAGAGGTACCTTTTTGACTGCAGCTGTTTTAATTGCCAGAGGGATCTGAACAGTATCTTCCCAAGAGGAAGGAAAAATGTAGTACATGCAGGGATAAATAAAGAAATAAGTGGTCCATCAGAAGGTTTTCTAGCTCCAGCTAACTGAGCCGTGCTGTGAAAAATGTGACAGCACCCAGGATGGAAAGGAAGATAACATGTTCCAGGTGACAGGGCATGCAAATAAGTCTCTCATGCTTTTAGACACCACAGGAATTCTCATTTTTTTAGTCCAAAAAGAATAGTCACTCACATCACTTCCTTCCATGATAAAGAGCCAACTTGATAACCCAAGTTTGTGCTACTGCTCAAGGTTACAAATTCACCTAAGCGTTTCCCTCCTCTCTTGTTCAGCTCTCACATCTTGCCCTTTCCCCATCAGCAGGGAGTTCAGGTCACTTTACAAGTCCCTTCACCTTTCCTGAAGACTGCCTGGTGAGCTGTGGTCTGCTGCTCCTGTTGCACCCAATTAGTGCCTCTTGATGCAGTATCTCCTGTCAGTCACTGGCATGCCAGTGGTGTTGCTCCCAGCAATGCCAGTTCAACAAAGAAGAGACAAACAGCCTAATGGTTGCCAGCAGCTGAAGTGAGGCTGAGGTAGAAAAATTGTTTCAGGTATTTTGGGCACCTCTGAAATACTCACAGAAGAACAAGTTGCTATACATGTATACAAATGGCAAAGGGGCATCTGAATTTAGCTCTCATCTGTTGTTCAGTCCTGTTGCCAGCAGCATGGATGTTCACTAATTGAGTGGAAAGCTTCAGGATTTGCCTGTGCATCTTCTCCTCCATGAAAGGCAGAGTCAATCAGACATAACTCTACCAATTTCTTGCACAGCTCCTCAGGTTCAGCTGGAAGGGTGCTCTGTACCAGGAGGAATCAAGGTGCCAGGCTGGCCTGATGTCTGCCCTCATGTCACTAAAAAAAGAGGAGCAACAGCTGTTTCACATTTAAGAGACAGAGTTTATTAATTCTTGAAAGGAAATGAGTTTCTGAACAAACCCACCTGCAAGCACTACTAAGTTCTTCACTCAGGTTCTTTTTCCAAGTAGTCTCTGGGCTCCATGAACTGCCAATAAAGAGATATTACCTCTCCATTCCTGCAGCTCTACTGAACTACTTTATTTTTCAACTCACAGCCACAGCACAAACTTTTGATTTAATTTTTTAGAAGTGTGTGATGAGAAAAAAAGTGTTTCCTACCTTACCAAGACTGACTTTGATTTGGTAACCTGATATTTAAGGGCTGACATTAATTTCTTCCTACATTGTTCAGCATTTCCTGATCATAGACTCCCTAACTAGAACATAAATTCTGGGGCCAGGGTGGTGGTGTCATACATTGCATGCTGCTTAACACTCACATGAAGTCATTCCTCTTCAGGAATGCAAATTTCCTGCAAATGTATAATCTGATTTATGTGTGTGCATGCAAAAACTAAAGAAAATAGATGAGTCACTGCTTGCAAAAATTGATTTAAAAAGTTAAAGAAAAAAAGACTCCATTGGCAGTGTCCTCCTAACTGTTATTTAACATGTGTTAAAATCCTAACAGTATGAAATGTTTTACCCTTAGAGGCATCAAAAAGTAATTTTTGCTCTGGAATTCCATATTTATTTCAAGACATTTGCAGTGACCTTGCAGGTTACAAGCCACATAGTTTATGGTCCACTCTAACTCCCACAGCCCTTCTGCACTATGTTTTCTGTTATATAATTTCTGACTACAATGCTTAACAATTATTTGATTGGCTGTCAGCTTATGTTTGTCTTCTATCTGACTGTCCAACCAGTCATGGAAAATCTAAATCTCAAGCTGTAAAGCTGTGTGATATATGTATATATATCTATGATATGATCAAGTTTGCTAAGGGGAGAAAATGGATACTGTAATGCTGTACCTGACATTAAAGATTTTGAATTTCTTAATGATTTCTTATTAGGGTAATACTTTGTTAAAACAAAGAAAAAAATATTAAATTTTAATAGACATTTACAACCTATTTGATGGAATGTGGCTCATTTGTCTTGTTAGTTTGATATCAGTGTCAATGTATGTGGGATTTTTAAGTACCATTATATACTGTGTTCCTGCTGATGCTTCTCCACTTATTGCTGTGGTAATATATTTGGCACATGGGACATAATGTTAGCATTTCTATGATGTATGTACCAAATAAAAGCTTTTTCAATGTCATCATTTTGACAGGCAGATTCCATTATTACATCCACATCATGTTCCTTTTCTTCAGAATTTAAGAGAAAAAGCTTATTAAAAAATATGCAATACCCCTATACACTTAATCTCCTGAAATTCAGTTTACAATTGCTGTCAACATCAATGATGTCAGACAGTATAATCAGGTTTCTATAAAACATCAAAAATTGGGTATTCTCCAAAGGAGATTTCTTTCTCCACCCAACAATTCACTGGTATCTTTTTTTTTTTTCAGTCACAAACAGATGTTCCCAAATGCTTCTGCAGAAGATCTGTGCTGTATGATAGCCAGGCTGCAGCTCCTTCATCTCACCTCATCTCTTCTCTTTCTCCATCCTGTACCTTTGGTCTACCTTTCCATTTCAAAAACCAGCTCATAAATAAGGACAGGAGTAGCTCTTCTAATACCATGGGAGACTTTCTTTAGGAGAGGAGACAGCTCAGAAAATCTATGTATCTTCCTCTGCAGCTGTGATAGGTTACATGTGAGTAGCCAGAAGCACAAGACTACTAGCCAGTGGGGAAATGACTTCAGAGTTTGCTGAGAGCTCTTTTGTTTCACAGCTGGTTTAGTCCTCACTATAAGAATAATATGGAAGTAAAAATAATTTCTGTGGACAAATAATATGGCAAGTAATTTTTTGCCTGCTTTAGTATGGATTTTAAAGAACATTTGTTGTACCATTGTTACTCTTTATACTTACATAAAAACATGCATGAAAAACCAGTCTTGTCATGGACAACTCTGCTGCAATGTCATCTGCTCTAGTGGCATTCTTAAACACCATTAGGGTTGGTAGAATTCACCTCTTCCTAATATTGACACATGGAGCAATTGAATCCTTTATAAAATTCACATTTCCATTAGGACATTGTGGGGGGGAAAATATATTATCTTCCTGTATATCAGTCTTAAATCAAACTATACCCACAGATTTAGTAATTATTTTTATTTATACTAACTTTCCAATATCAGTATCAACTGTCATTCTGACCAACTCTCTATGCAGCATTTATAAAATCTGTTTCTATTGTGACTGTACAAAATAACTGTGTGCACCCACTTTCATACCAGGCTTAACAGTTAACCTGTCAAACAAAATAGTTTTTAGTTTTTCCATTAGGTTCCTGGAAAGGCAAGCTAAGTGTGAACAACTGGAGTTTGTTACTGCTTTGTGATAGGGTTTTCCAAGAATTCTATGAGTTCTCAGGCAAAGATTATGAAGATACCAGAGGTATTTGTATCTTAAATGAAAAATGGTGCAAATAGAGGAGTGACTTATGCACTGCTAAATGCCTGCCCAGGTTTCCAGCAGCATGTTGTTAAGTAAAGATTGCTTAATAGCACCCACTTTATATTGAACAGAGGGCTTTTATCCTTTTATATTCTGGTGTTGTCTAAATTTATTGTAAGCATCCCTGTCAGAGCACATATATAACAGGGAATTACTCAAACGTTTGAGCTATAATACAACATAGCATTTAAAGCATATATGTTTTGTAAATTTAACGTGACTTACAACTCCTAATCCCAGCATAGTGAGGGCTGCACTCAGATAATCTGGTTCCTCTTTACAGTGCTCAGTTTGTAAACCATAAGATAGGTATAGCTGATACATGCACATGGATATAGATCAAAAGGTTGACTGCACACGTTGGCAGAACACTAATTAAATTGATCCACAGTTAGTGACTACCTATTCTGAGCTGTTCATTTTGCAACTGATAAAATAGGCTCCCTTCCTTTTTTCCTATTAGAGGCACTGATACAGTCTTCTCAAAAGAGTGAGTGCCACCTACTGCACACTTCCAGCCTCAGAGCTGCCAAAAATTCCTAACTTATGAGCATACCTGAACAAAGAGAATAGTCTGCAGTAATACCAAAAAATAAAAAATGCTTCTTGGTTAAAGCCAATGTCTTCGTTCTAACTTGAAGTATGTAAATCATCTAATGGAATAAATAGAAAATAGATTGAAATTTCTCTGCAAGTGATGGAATTTTTGTAAAGAATGGTTCTTCCATCAGCTTTCCTGCAGGCTCATGCAAGTGTTTTAATAAGTAGCAGTGGAGAGCTTCAGGAAATCTAAAAGCTGTGATCATGACACCTCCCAGTACCATGGCACTGGTTTCATTCTAAAGGATCCTTAGATGTGCTATGGTCAAATCTTGATTAAGATCAGAAAATAAAAGTAGTAAAGCAGTTGACAGTGTTGATATTTAGAAAAATAAAACAAAGTTATATTTCTGATAATCATCTCAGTGAACTAAAGCTGGAAAAAGAGATTATAAGGCACCTGCCAAAAATTCCTTACCAACATAAACTTCCTGGGTAATTCTCAGAAAATGTGCTTTGTGGTGTTCAGCATGCCCTTAAGTGACTGTGCAAAGACAAATACTAAAGGAATATTGTTAGGAGAAGCTGGATTTCAGAGTGTGTGTAAGGTTATGTAGTATGCCAGACAGAGTTATCATTTTGGACCCCTAGAAATAGTTCTGTTATCTCAGGAAATACTACTGAGATGGTTTCTTCACAAACTGTTACAGAAGAGGTTGTGTAAAGGCACGGTCTTTTGCATGGAGTTCATTTTCAAATCAAAATGGCATTTCCATGCCAAGAAGAGATGGGCATGGCTTCTCTGAGGGGTGGGACAAGGCAATGTGATTGCAAACAAAAGGCAGAAATACTGGAATTTGACAGAAAGCAAAACAGTTTCAAGAAAGAGTTTCTAGTCAGTCCACTGTCCTTTGAATTTCACTCCAGCAAGAGATTAGAATCTGAAAATGTACTTCAAGTGACTACACAGAGAACTTTGCAACTATTCTACAAAAGAGATTTGCCTGTAAGCAAAAAAAGATAGAGGTTTATGTACCTTGGTTAAGAGTCTGAGTCAATGACTGTAGAATGGATGCTGTAATGTTTTTTATTTCAGAGAACCTTGGTTCAGACAGATGGCAATAGAAAATGGGAAAAAAAAGTGAAAATACAAAGTAAAAACAGTTCAAGGTCACAGGATTTTACAAGTCATGAGCTAACCCAAAAGCCATATGTATATTTAATACATATTGATCAGCATCTCATAAACAAAGGATTTTGGATGGATCCATACTTTATTGAAAGCCTTTTTTTCAATCTAATAGACAGGCCAGATTTGTAATTTAAGGGAAGGATTTACAAGAGGAGCTTAAAGGATGTCAGCACTCAGCTGTTTATGAAGTTCAATGGCATCTGAGTGTCTGACTCCCCCAGGCTCTGTTATGAATTCTAGCTGTAACTTATTGACAATAGTCTTTCAGTTCAGAAAGCACAAAATGGTTACCCTTTACAATCACAGAATATTTGTAGTGTAGCCATAATAATAACCCAGTCTTCCTTCCAGGGGCTATTTTATGGTCAAATCAGGATAATTGACTCAATTTACCTCAATGGAAAATTCAGCTTTGTGTGCATGTGGGAGTGCTGACTTTACTATAGATTTACAATTACAAGTTCCTGTCTAAAAGATGTTACTGCCTGCTCCAGCTTCTCCATCCAGAACACTTTTTGCTCTTCTGCTCCCTGACCACATTTGTTCAGCAGACCTTCAGCCCAGCCCAGAAATGCTTTCTCAATATCTCTAACCTTGACCTGATCCAAAGCCTCACAGACTTTATAGCCTGCTCCTTTGCCTCAGAAATTGATCTGATTCCATAAAATACTCAAATGCATCTTCTCACAACTGTTGTCCTTTTCTAAGAATCTGTTAGAATTACAGATTAGAAGGTTAGAATTAGAATCTGTAAGAATTACATGTTAGGACATAAAACCAAGAGTTAGGCATGATGGAGATGGATCTGTAGTGTTTGGTAAAAATCCAGTTTGTCTTGTGGTCTTTATAAGGAGATTTTGCAGGAACAAATTCTAATAAATACCTGCATGGGTACAAAAGGGACTTTGCCTCGGCAGCTGAGCTACAATTGGGGTGAAATCTGGAGAAAAGAACAAACAGGGTTTGGAGACACATTCTGCTGTCCTGAGAGCTGGGCTGGTCAAAGGCAGGGACCAATGCTGGTTTTACAATTCATGTTTGACAAAGGATATTAAACCTTAGAGCTGTCATTGCAAAACATTCTCTGTGCAGAGACAGAGAAGAAACTGAATGCCTTTGCAGTAGGGCCAAAATAAGGATGGTGAGAGCTATTATGGGAATGTTTAATAAGGTCTCTGAGTTGCTCCAGCAGCTCAACATGGTCTTTTGACATAATGCCTATAAACAGTGATTACTGCTTGGCTGAGGGTGTGCGGAGGGAAAGTCTAAGACAAAGTTAATTTACATCTTAAAAGAGTTTCCTCTTAAAAAACACACCATGGTAACAAAGTTTCAGCAGTGTAATGATTAATGTCACCACACAGTAAGGACTCTGCTGTCTCATAATTAAATGGAAGATATTCAGTTGTATAGCACTGTAATACAATAATCCTTTATGTATTAACTTATTCACCTTGCAATTTCTTGACCTATTTTTCATTTTTAGAGACACATAATGATAAAATGTACCAAATAGCACAGACTCTGAGAGCAGGCTCTGAGTAGACATGGGGGAAGGAGAGACTGTTGCTATTGGCTTTACATAAGCCTTCCTGATAACCTGATAATCAAATCCTGGAAGTACATTTTCTGAAGACTTTAAATCTTAGTAAGGAACTAGATAATTAATTCCTAGAATACTGTTCTAAAAATTGCTCATGAAACAAATGACAGCTAAAAACATGTACTGGGAACTGTGATGTCCCTTTTGGTGTCAATTGCCACTTGTTGATTGCAGGGATTGCTTTCAGAGAAAAGATTTAAACTCCTGTTCAAACACACCTTTCACATTCCACTCTCACAGTAATCCAAAATATGAAAAGAATGTAGTCTGCGTTTTGAGAGTTAGACAAAATTCCAAGTAATAATAAATGTTAATGAGGTTGAAGACACCTACATTCAAAGATCTTGGGATTTCATGTCAGTAGATGTGCTTTCTTGGGGGGTTTGCCTATTTCTGCCAATGTCCTTCTCTGTGTTGCTTACTAAGGATCATGAATGAACTATTTGGATGCTTAAAATCAACTACTGAAGTTCAATAAGACACTGAAATAAATCTCAGTGTTTCAGAGGTGTTGAAACCCCACACTCCCCATTCAAGTCAAGCACATCATTATTTCACCACCATCGTGGTCTTGTTAAGAAATATCCAGAAACTTCATAGCAGGGTGTCAGATCTCCTCCTCAGTTCTGATATAACTAGCTTCTCTACACGAAAGCATAGCCTATAAATAATATTGGATCTTTGGCTTAAAAAATGCATATCCTGATGAATATTTATTCAGCACATTAAAAATGTCATCCATGCCTTGCTGTCTTTTGGCTCATAAACCTGAATATTGTGAAAAACCAAAAGACAATATTTATTCAGCAGATCAGCATAGCATCAGTTAAGGAAAACTTCATGTTCCTGTTTAGGATACTTAGACATTTCCTATTGCTGTCCAGTCAAAACACTTCATAATCTTCAGAAGTATGCTTGCTCTGGAAACACAGTACCTCTCTAGAGCATTTTTGTCTAAGTTTGCTTTACTCTCTTCCCAGTAGAGTGTTCTGCCAACAGGCAATATTAAGCCTTTTTAGCTTTAGTGCTGAGTCACTCCAAAATTCTTTTTTCTTGCTCATTCCATCTTGGATTTGATATATACTGTAATTTCTAGGAATATCTGAATAAGGAGTTGCCCAGATTCTACAGTCCAAAATTTCTCAATTGACATCATTGGGAAAGTTTAGCTTGTTCTCCCAAATTCCGTAAGTTTATTTCCTTTTCAATATACACTTTCCAAAAGGTCCTCTCTTCAACAAGAGAGATGGTTCCTCCTGTGTAATGCTGGCATCTGTAAGTAGAATGTCCTGGTCACAGTCGTGGATGCTCTGACCAAGAAACATGGGGCTCCATCCTCTCCCCCAGCCTCATTTGATCACACTGGCTTTACTGGAATCACTCCTAATTTGCCCTAGTGTAACAGAAAGAAGGATCAGGCACTGAGATGAGAAATTCTTTCCACCATAGATGGAACTAGAACTCACTTGTCACTACTGCTTTCAGATGTATTTCTAAATGAAAATACCTTCTATACTGTCAGTAAGATAATACAGAGATGACAGGTTCTGTTGGTTTTCCATCAGTTACAGCATGAGTCTGAAGCTTTCCAGCATCTGGAATACACTCCAGTTTCTACACTAAAAGCCATTTCTTTATGTTGACTTTTTTTGCTAGGAACAACTGTGAGTGCTAATGCCTTGTAATACATTTGTTACTCGTTTCATAGAAAAATCTGTACCATGTTCTTTGGAAGATTGGTTGGTACATCTTCCACAACGACATTCTATTCTTTTCCACATCTCTTCTAAATACAATCCAGTTAAACAAGTTAATGGTGTTTGCATTCACTTCAGCTGCATTCTTTGCAACGTGGCAAGCTGAACTGGCCTGATTTTCTGGTTATGTGATAGTCCTGGCCATAGCCGATATTTCTGAAACCAGTTTGAAAACAAAAACATGGGGTTTTTAAAATGTGAGATTCCCATCTCTTATTATGTGAAGCTATTATGGGAAGGAGTCAAATGCTACAGGATAAATGCCCTTTCACAGGTGCCCTGCAAAATACATTGGAAAAAGAATCAAAAGCACGCTTAGCAGTTCTGTGTCTTAGTAGCTTTATTGTGGAAGTGTCTTGGAGCCCTAATTCAGAACTAAAATCTCTTGTTTCAGGCTCTACCAAGGAATAAAAGATGACATCTGCCCATGTAGACTGACTTTCATTGATATTTCATGGAAATTAGGAAGGATGTTGAAACGATGGTCTACGGTTCTGAAAGAAATAGGTAAGTTTAATATTTTTTTCTCTTTTATATTAATATGCTCATATCTTCTAATTCCTTATTGCTTCCTTAGAATAAATTCAGAACTTAGAAACATGATGCTTGCCTTGCCAGCTGTTTACAAATCTCCCTACATAACTGAACTATTGCATCTCAGAGCTGATTTGCAACTCTACTAACTCAGCTCTTGGCCTTTCATGAGAGGAAGATTCAACTATGCCATTCTGTGGCCCTTTGCAAATGCCTAGAAAAAAATATGTGAATGTAGAGTCCATAAAGATCACTTTCAGTATCTGTATAATCAGGATTTGACCCAAGATCCAAGAAGGGTTGGTTGCTCAGTTGTATTTCTGGATGGTTTCACTTCTGGACAATAACTTCAGTATGACAGACAGCAGATTTCAGGCTAGAAAAATTTGTACTAGTTCAAGTACATTTATACTGCAAACAACTATAGTATGATGCTGTCACATGTCTCCCTAAGCCATGATTTAGACATTTAGAAATACTGAATGAAGACAGGGAAACTGATCTCCCCTATTATTTTCTTCTTTGAAGTATCAATTACTGCAGTGCACAGAGCACCTTTTCTATTTACAGGAATACTGAAAACATGTGTCGGAATATGTAAATTGTTCCTGTAGAAAGTTACATATGGAAGGGCAAACATAAATCTACTTTTTTGTGGTTGGAAGTGTTCATTTGCTGGTGTAAATGTATTCTCCCATATGCTCAATACTTTTAGGAATTAATTGAACAAAACTTTGAAAAGCAAACAAAATATCAGCTTGACAGAGTACAACACAGGTACAAAAATACAGTGATATTTTTCTTATCAGTCATTATTGCTGTCTCCTCCTCAAAAGAAATAGTGGACAAACAGAATGATTGCTATATTATGGACATAGCCTAAGGCAAAAAAAGTCATAAATATAGTTTAAGATTTTTGCATTAGCTTCCTCATACTCCTTTTTCTTAGTACCGTTGTATAACTATTAAGTGGTACTTTACTTGCATGATGCTGATGAGGAAAGGGCTGTTTTAAGAAATTAAACTCCACTTCCACTGACCATATAAAAATATACATTTTTATTAGTAGATTGGTTTTAAGAGAAGGTTATTAGTAAGCGTTCCTTAGATTTACTTTTGGTGATGGAAAGTCAGTAACTGGCCTACTTATGCCATCTTCTGGATAATTAGAGAACTGTCTTTACACCGCAAAAATCTCTACCAAGAGGCATTAATAATTATTAGTGCCTTTAAATAATTTGCTAATTGAATCAGTGAACTAATTTTCTTTATTATTTTACAGAACTGAGAACAAATCAAAACCTTCTGAATTATTAATAACATATTCAGCTTTTACAATCAGTAGATTATATAAAATAGATCTTTGTGTGGTTCCAACAATACTAATACATTTACGGAAGTTATTTTATTACAAAAAACTAATTTTTTATACTGATGTCTTAGCAATGAGAGCCTCATTTTCACAAAAGACTAGGTTTTCATCTGGGGATAATCAGAGAGATGGAATAGATTTTAGTCATGTTGCATAATTTGTTACTGGAGACAACTGTGCTCTGTGACACTGTTACCATTCTGATGCAATTGGTGGAAGAGCCCACAAAAGACAAGGTGATGCTGTATGAGCTTCTGGAATTTTAGCTTTGATATTCTATTTATGCATTTAATCACTCTTGCCAAATCTGGCATTGGATGCTTACATCTGTCTAGGGGACAGGGAAGAAGGCTGAAGGGCCTTTGCTGCCTTTCTGTAGTTTTAGTTTGCTTCATTTTCCATCGTACAGAACAATCAGCTTGCACACTGGGGTTTGCTGCAGCATCCTCAGCAGGAGAAGAAATGTAGAGATTTATCCCTCAGAGCAAAACATTTTCAGTTTCTTTGAAGGTGATAGTGGCTTTTGAGCTCAGCTGAGAATCTACCACTACCACAAGTGCTGGAGTATCTGCTCTGCTTATGCAGAAACCATTGAGAAAAGTCCCCAGCTTGGCCTGTGTCATTGGGGTTTTTTTAAACACTAATCCAAGGCTCTGTTACTCAGAGTTTAATTATTAGGACTGTGAAATACACCACCACCTAAGGTATTAATAGAAAGAGCTAATTATATAACCACTCAGCACGTGGTTTACCCTTCACTTATAAAATCTCTTGTCATTTGTTTGTCCTTTAAATGACTCCTTGTAATACCTTAATAAGGACAAATGGATTCTTCAGAAGGGAGAAAATGACCCTAAACTGGCACAGAAAGATTTGATTAAAACTTAATACTCCTTCTGTGGCATCCTGAAGATCCCAGGGGATCTGCCATTGCTCAGCAGAGTGGAGGAAATAGCAGACAGGGGAAATGCTTACTGTCTGAGACAAAAAGATTTTATTGCTAACGTGCTGACATCCACTCTCTGTAGGACCATCCTGTCATCAGTCTCCCTTGTTTCCTTTAAAACTCAGTGTCAGAAGTTTGGTTCCAGCATGATTAATTTCCCCTTTACTGATTGTGTGTCATTTACTTTTAAGTAAGATTTTTATAAATGAGGCAAAACAAAGACAGAGATGAAGACTGTGCAGAGATAAACATTTGTACTGCTGGGACTCCCACTGACTTGGGCACAGCAGGGGCAGAAGTAATGGGGATTCACAGGTATCATGATTAGACCTCTCACTGTGAACAGGTAATTGAAACACTATAGCCCATCACCAGCATTTACAAAACAGCAAGCCATGAAGGTAGTTAGTTTAAAGCAGACCCTGCACAAACCAGAGGCTTCACCCACTCCCTCTGCCATTATGAATGAGCAAAGCACAAACTGAGGCCATCACTAAAGCACCTGTGTTTGCACAGACAGCACTTCTGACACCAGCCCTGGTGGTGTCCCCCAAGCAATGGACCTTTCCATGCTGTTCTGTGGACAATTTATATCTCTTTTTCACTTCTTAGTAATTGTGTCTCATTAAAGCCTCCAAATGATCCTTTTTGATTGCAGTAATTTAGTGGTGGTGTGCCTAATCAGAAGTAAAATGTTTTGACTATTTGTTACTTCCTCCCACTTCTGCTCCAAGACTGTATTCATAGAAGGGTTTGAGTTGGAACTGGATTGAAATGACCACAGCAGAGTGCATATTCCTCAGGTCTGGAGAAAAGGAATGACATAAAAAGCTGCTGCAACAGTCAGGATTAGTGGTGCAAGAGAGGACAAACACAGAGCACAGTGTCTAAGTTTGCTGCAAGTTTTCTGTGTGACTGCAGTCAGCCAAGGAGCTCCTTCAGCCTTGGTTTCTGCTCTTTAGGTGTAAATGCTACATATTTACTCCACAATGATGTTGGAGTTAATGATGCTGGGAGTTTAAATTATCCTAGTGTGTTTAAGTCTCACATATCCATGAAGAAAATGAAATAATGAATTGCATTCTTTATGGGCACATTGTAGATGATTGTTAGAACCATCATTGAACATTCTCAGATGTTATGCAATAGCTTTTAATTAAAATTGTTCTTTTTTTTTTCCATTCAAAAGAGAGACATTTTTTCTGTCAGTAGCAACCGTGCATCTGATCACATCTAATGTTTTGGTGCTTGCAAGCACAGGATGCTGTTGCATGTTATTGCATTAACAATAAACAAGCAGAATACTTTCATTAGTATTTTTAATCTTACATATTTATCAGAAGAAATAGCAAAATACAACACAATTCTAATCTTAACAACAGTGTAATAATTTTCAAAAATACATCATCTTGATTATTAGAATCATAGAATCATATTGATTGAAAAAGTCCCTTAATATCAAGTCCAACCCTCAACCCAACACTAACTAAACCATGACCTTCAGCACCACATCTACACATCTTTTAAATTGCTCCAAGGCTGGTGACTCAGCCACTTCTCTGAGCAGCCTGTTCCAGTGCCTGACAACCCTTCTGGGGAAGAAATTTTTCCAAATACAGGGACAACTGGAGGCCATTTCCTCTTGTTATGTGGGAGAAGAGGCCAACCCCCATCTTGCTACAATTTAGCAGCTATTAGCACTGCTATTAGCAGCGCTGTTAAGTCACTGGCCTGATTTGAAGTCTTCTATCTGGAGGTGTAAGTTAAGGAGAGTTTATCAGAGCAGTGATTTACTGAGTAAACAGATCCTGCTGCTGGCATTTAGGAAAACTTAGCTGCCTCTCACTCAGCCAAACTCTGTTATCACACCTGACTGAAGTTTCCAACCTTGAATTATTAGTTCATAACACCTGAGTAAAAGCATAATTTATTGTTTAAACTGTGAAACAGAATAGCAGTGGCTTAGATCCCAGACTTAGTGCTTTCCTTAGGCAAATATTGTTTCTTCTAGCTAAGAATTGTGAGAGAAGTAAAAATTGTAACTAATTCCATCTCTTCTTGCCTGTATAACTTACCTAAAGGCAGAATACTATCTTCTGAGTTATTCTTTCCTCGTTCATGTTTTGTAAAGCTGGTGGCCATCATGCCATAACTGAGCCTATGCAAACTGCAGATATTCAGATAGCTAGAAACTACAAAAATGTAAAACTAACAGACCTCTGGTTTTCATATAGGAAATTTGATACCACCCTTTCTTATCAAGTCACCTGTTTTAACAGTGGTGCTTGAAGAAACCCATGAATTTCTTCACCATGGTCACTTGTAGCTAATTTAAGGAAGGCAGTTGAATGAAAGAAATAACCATAACCCGTCTTCTGCCAACGATTTCTTAGCATTTACATTTACAATTGTGTAATAATACTAACAGCCACCAGATGCCAGCATAAGCAAACACCTGTTATATGCTCGGCGAGCAGCTCCACGGGGCGCGGGGTGCCCAGCAGGGCTGCAGAACCCGGCTTAGTGCCGGTGCCGGGGGCTTCTCCACCCCAGGCAGCGGGACCGGGAGCCGGGACCATCCGGACCAGCCCGGGACCCCTCACAGCGTGAGCTCGGGCAGCCGCTTCCCCTTTCTCAGCTGCAACGAAGCCAAGGTCCTTGGAAGTTTATACCATGGCTTCACCATGGTTTATTGCAGTCTAAGTTTCTTGCACTGCCAGCTGTGGTTTGGGTGCTATTTGAGCTGTCCCAGAGGACAAGCAAAGGTTTCTGCCTCCTCAAATAAAATTATGAAAAAACCCAAAAATTAAAATGAAGTTGATTCTGTAAAACTGAAATGGCTGAAAGCAAAAGGCAATCCTCCTTTGGCAGGTTTTCATTCCAGTTTGTAACATCCCCATCCAGTACTGCACATAACAAATGATCAAGGACTGCACTTTTATGACCACCTGACACCTAACCCGTGGCTTTCCCTGACAGTTCCTTGGGAGTGCCATTTCCTAGGAACTTCTTATTTCATGGGACCTACTTTTACCTGCCATGCCCAGGAATACTTCTTTTATATTACTTCAGACTTTGGACTAAGAACAGATCCTGTAAATGCTTACTTGAAATATGATACAAACACCTGACTGCTCTGCTCAAACCAAAAGCCATCAAGCAAGCATGAACTCGTACACCTGAACTTCCCAATTGCATTTTAAATACCTAAAGAAGGAAATTAAAAAATAAGTCTTGTAAACCCATGTGAGAAAGAAGACTGAATGGCAGAGTAAGGGAAAGGTCCTGGCTTCTATGAAAACAACTCCTTTCTTTTCCCTCTTGACTGGACTCAGTTGAGCATACCTAGCTGAGATAGTCTGAGCTACGGACTCCATCCATTTCCGAAAAAAAAAAAAAAAAAACCAAACACAACCTCACAGGCGCCACCTTGTGGATGATGAAAAAAATACAACTAGATAACAGTATTTCACTTTTAATACAGTAAATGTACAGTAACTTTGAATTACAGTATCACTTTCCAATGAAATTACTAACAAAAATATACACAAATGGTTCAAATAAATAATAATGCATGATTACCAACATCAAACGCTGGGCTGCAAATTCTCAGTTTATTGAGTTTCAGTCTCCCCAGACAGAGTGGCCTGTCAAATTACTTTTCAGAACAAAACACACTAATGCCAATGAGAGCAACAAAGACTCAATACCTTTAAAATAAGGCAAAGCCTAGTACATTAGAGGCAATTCCAAACTGTAGAAATTTCAACTACAATATCAGCTCAAAAAAGATTTGACATACTGACTGAAAACACTGTCAAAATACTCTCAAACTTGTAACAAAATAATTTAAATAGCAAATACAGGATAAAAGTTACCTGAAACAACCATAAATGAAACACAGAAAGGATGATTCTATGCCTCTGTGAGAACCATTATTATTATCCCCCTGCCCTGAGTTCTTATCATCAAACATTGTCTCTTATTTGCAAGGAAAAATACAGTTCACTTTATCAGCCTTAATAAGTGGCCACTCAATCACTTATGACACAGAACCTTCAGCAGGGCTTGATTTGAGCCTTCCTACCTTCCACTAGAGGAAGATGTGAAGCCCCTGTTCCCAAAACGGTGCGTGTTGCTCACAAATGATAACCCTTCCTTGGAACACAAATACAGAGGGAGTAACTGCAGAAACTTGATACCTGTACTGCTGTAATGCATTTAAAATACAGTATAGCATTGCTAAGGAAAACAGTTTTTATATATTGGAGTAAAATTCTGTTTTTTTCACATCTTTGTAACAGGGTAATTTGATTGAAAACGAAGAGTTGTTCAAAGCTTATACTAGCATAACTGAAACAGAATTTGGCTGCTTATTTAAAATGGAACCTGAGTGTATTTGTTTTGTAGGTAGTACTACAGAACATTAAAATTTTAAATTATCTAGAAAAAATAATTACCCTTTAAATATTTCAGTAAACTTGTTCTTCAAGAAGTGTTGTCAATTCTAGGTTTAGACACACATATGATCCTATTGCTAAACATTGAAAAAAATATATTCAGCCATACAAACACTGTGCTATGAAGTGTTTTAGTCCCAAAATGAATGTATTTGATGGAATCAATCTTTCTGCTATATTCGTAAGTGCTTATGAAGACAAGATCCATCAATATAAAATCAAGAAATCATAAAACAGTCCTTTCAGTAAAAGGAACTCTTTTGGTTTACAAGCCCAGAACACAGTCAGGTTAAAATGGACGCTAAAGGGCTGCAGGATAAAATCCAACCCTTGCAAGTCTGATCACTCTAAGAACTGTTTGTTGGGGCAAACACTGAATTTCTATTTCTGTATGTGAACAAAGAATACTGTGTAAGAACTACTAAATCAATGAACAAAAATGAGACTTGTCTGATTATCACGCAATGAACTTACTTGGCCAGATTCATCCAGAGCTTAGTGATGAACAAGCATTCAGATTTATTTTAAGTGCATCACCATCTCTTTCTGTTTAACTTTTCAGCCTCCAACAACACATTCCTATCCATCATATCATAAGCACTACATTAAAACAAAAATATCCTAGTTCTGTGAGAAAAAACTTCTCAGTGCCAATCACCTTAGCTCTGGTCTAGCTGACTGAAACACTATTTATTCTTTCCAAAGTGATCACGCAAAATATGCCTGTTCCTACACACTCTCCTTGTAACTTAAGAAAGCATCAATTTGGAATAATGTTTTAGAGGAAAATTTATTTAAATTAATTACTGTGTCCAGCAGAATTTGCTCTAGAAAACTGCTTTTCTAGCAACTGACTTGATCCTGGTTACCTTGGTTTTGGTGCTTCTAACTGCACTAAAGCAGTGTTCTAAAAACGTGCACTAAAACAGTGCCTATTGGCAAGACAAGATCTGCCAACTTTCACTACTGTTAATGTGAATCAGGAAAACTTGACTGAAGAAGGCTTGTAGAATCTGGTCAGAGCTTGAAATTCTAGCACTGGATGCAAGAACCTAAAAAAAAAGAACTGAAAAACATGATGGGTCTGGAACAAAACAAAAGGATGAAATAGCAACAATTAGAATGTGCTGGTGCTCTGCAGTTGCTGGTGTTGAATGCCATCCTCTAANTGAGTTCTTATCATCAAACATTGTCTCTTATTTGCAAGGAAAAATACAGTTCACTTTATCAGCCTTAATAAGTGGCCACTCAATCACTTATGACACAGAACCTTCAGCAGGGCTTGATTTGAGCCTTCCTACCTTCCACTAGAGGAAGATGTGAAGCCCCTGTTCCCAAAACGGTGCGTGTTGCTCACAAATGATAACCCTTCCTTGGAACACAAATACAGAGGGAGTAACTGCAGAAACTCGATACCTGTACTGCTGTAATGCATTTAAAATACAGTATAGCATTGCTAAGGAAAATAGTTTTTATATATTGGAGTAAAATTCTGGTTTTTTCACATCTTTGTAACAGAGTAATTTGATTGAAAACGAAGAGTTGTTCAAAGCTTATACTAGCATAACTGAAACAGAATTTGGCTGCTTATTTAAAATGGAACCTGAGTGTATTTGTTTTGTAGTTAGTACTGCAGAACATTAAAATTTTAAATTATCTAGAAAAAATAATTACTCTTTAAATATATCAGTAAACTTGTTCTTCAAGAAGCATTGTCAATTCTAGGTTTAGACACACATATGATCCTATTGCTAAACATTGAAAAAAATACATTCAGCCATACACTGTGCTGTGAAGTGTTTTAGTCCCAAAATGAATGTATTTGATGGAATCAATCTTTCTGCTATATTCGTAAGTGCTTATGAAGACAAGATCCATCAATATAAAATCAAGAAATCATAAAACAGTACTTTTAGTAAAAGGAACTCTTTTGGTCTACAGGCCCAGAACACAGTCAAGTTAAAATGGACGCTAAAGGGCTGCAGGATAAAATCCAACCCTTGCAAGTCTGATCACTCTAAGAACTGTTTGTTGGGGCAAACACTGAATTTCTATTTCTGTATGTGAACAAAGAATACTTTGTAAGGACTACTAAATCAATGAACAAAAATGAGACTTGTCTGATTATCATGCAATGAACTTAGTTGGCCAGATCCATCCAACTTTCACTACTGTTAATGTGAATCAGGAAAACTTGACTGAAGAAGGCTTGTAGAATCTGGTCAGAGCTTGAAATTCTAGCACTGGATACAAGAACCTAAAAAAAAAAGAGCTGAAAAACATGATGGGTCTGGAACAAAACAAAAGGATGAAATAGCAACAATTAGAATGTGCTGGTGCTCTGCAGTTGCTGGTGTTGAATGCCATCCTCTAAATTTCACCACATCTCTGACACAGCCAATTTATTTGATCTTTGAGCATGTCAGATTTAGATTAACAGAAATTCCACACAGCTGAATGTACATGCAACTACAATTCACTTTAACTGTAACCTCACAAATACTGAATATGGAAATGTAATACTGTATATTACATTTGTTTCCTTTATCAATTTAAAATTTCACATTTGATCTGCAGTAGACAAGGAAAAAAACACCAAAAATATTTTTAGACTATTCCTGAGCAATGTTTTAATGTACTGTAAAATACTCTAGCTTATTATTACATTTATTAATATTCCTCACATTTTAAACTACATATAAATCCATGCTTTGAAATTTTACAAAGCTGAATATCTGGTAGGCACAATGAAAGAACAGAAACAGCCAAGCATCTTAAAACCAAGATGAGATCAACAAGAGAAGTGCAATTTAACTATATACACAAGGTACCTTTTGGTTCCTGCTACTTTTACATTTTCTTTCACAATGTCAAGGATCCACTTGTACTATCTGATCCGTCAGACCTCAGCTCACTGGGATTGGTGACTAAGGTTGAGGTTAA
>JAAWXA010000023.1:4079596-4211922 GCA_038090715.1 Florisuga fusca
ACCTTCAGCAGGGCTTGATTTGAGCCTTCCTACCTTCCACTAGAGGAAGATGTGAAGCCCCTGTTCCCAAAACGGTGCGTGTTGCTCACAAATGATAACCCTTCCTTGGAACACAAATACAGAGGGAGTAACTGCAGAAACTTGATACCTGTACTGCTGTAATGCATTTAAAATACAGTATAGCATTGCTAAGGAAAACAGTTTTTATATATTGGAGTAAAATTCTGTTTTTTTCACATCTTTGTAACAGGGTAATTTGATTGAAAACGAAGAGTTGTTCAAAGCTTATACTAGCATAACTGAAACAGAATTTGGCTGCTTATTTAAAATGGAACCTGAGTGTATTTGTTTTGTAGGTAGTACTACAGAACATTAAAATTTTAAATTATCTAGAAAAAATAATTACCCTTTAAATATTTCAGTAAACTTGTTCTTCAAGAAGTGTTGTCAATTCTAGGTTTAGACACACATATGATCCTATTGCTAAACATTGAAAAAAATATATTCAGCCATACAAACACTGTGCTATGAAGTGTTTTAGTCCCAAAATGAATGTATTTGATGGAATCAATCTTTCTGCTATATTCACAAGTGCTTATGAAGACAAGATCCATCAATACAAAATCAAGAAATCATAAAACAGTCCTTTCAGTAAAAGGAACTCTTTTGGTTTACAAGCCCAGAACACAGTCAGGTTAAAATGGACGCTAAAGGGCTGCAGGATAAAATCCAACCCTTGCAAGTCTGATCACTCTAAGAACTGTTTGTTGGGGCAAACACTGAATTTCTATTTCTGTATGTGAACAAAGAATACTGTGTAAGAACTACTAAATCAATGAACAAAAATGAGACTTGTCTGATTATCACGCAATGAACTTACTTGGCCAGATTCATCCAGAGCTTAGTGATGAACAAGCATTCAGATTTATTTTAAGTGCATCACCATCTCTTTCTGTTTAACTTTTCAGCCTCCAACAACACATTCCTATCCATCATATCATAAGCACTACATTAAAACAAAAATATCCTAGTTCTGTGAGAAAAAACTTCTCAGTGCCAATCACCTTAGCTCTGGTCTAGCTGACTGAAACACTATTTATTCTTTCCAAAGTGATCACGCAAAATATGCCTGTTCCTACACACTCTCCTTGTAACTTAAGAAAGCATCAATTTGGAATAATGTTTTAGAGGAAAATTTATTTAAATTAATTACTGTGTCCAGCAGAATTTGCTCTAGAAAACTGCTTTTCTAGCAACTGACTTGATCCTGGTTACCTTGGTTTTGGTGCTTCTAACTGCACTAAAGCAGTGTTCTAAAAACGTGCACTAAAACAGTGCCTATTGGCAAGACAAGATCTGCCAACTTTCACTACTGTTAATGTGAATCAGGAAAACTTGACTGAAGAAGGCTTGTAGAATCTGGTCAGAGCTTGAAATTCTAGCACTGGATGCAAGAACCTAAAAAAAAAGAACTGAAAAACATGATGGGTCTGGAACAAAACAAAAGGATGAAATAGCAACAATTAGAATGTGCTGGTGCTCTGCAGTTGCTGGTGTTGAATGCCATCCTCTAAATTTCACCACATCTCTGACACAGCCAATTTATTTGATCTTTGAGCATGTCAGTTTTAGATTAACAGAAATTCCACACAGCTGAATGTACATGCAACTACAATTCACTTTAACTGTAACCTCACAAATACTGAATATGGAAATGTAATACTGTATATTACATTTGTTTCCTTTATCAATTTAAAATTTCACATTTGATCTGCAGTAGACAAGGAAAAAAACACCAAAAATATTTTTAGACTATTCCTGAGCAATGTTTTTATGTACTGTAAAATACTGTAGCTTATAATTACATTTATTAATATTCCTCACATTTTAAACTACATATAAATCCATGCTTTGAAATTTTACAAAGCTGAATATCTGGTAGGCACAATGAAAGAACAGAAACAGCCAAGCATCTTAAAACCAAGATGAGATTAACAAGAGAAGTGCAATTTAACTATATACACAAGGTACCTTTTGGTTCCTGCTACTTTTACATTTTCTTTCACAATGTCAAGGATCCACTTGTACTATCTGATCCGTCAGACCTCAGCTCACTGGGATTGGTGACTAAGGTTGAGGTTAATGGTGCTCAGTATTTCATATTAAAGTACAAAATATCCTCCAGAAGTTCCTCTTTATCAAGATCATGTCCCCAGCTGCTGTGATTGATTTGGAATCATAGCAGATGAACTGACACCTGAATACTCACAGAGCTATGCTTCACATTCTCTTGTATCTCACAGACACAGGAGATGCAGTTTCTGTCCAGTATCATGTTTCTCCATGTCACTTCACTCAATCTTGAAACAAGAAGCTAACTGAAGTAGAGTGGACCACAGGATAAATAATCTTCATCTCAGGTGAATGAAAATAGGTATCTTTTGTACCAAAATATATCTTTCCCTGAACTTACAGCAGTCTCTACATTCATTTCCTAAGAATCTAGTTTTGAGAGGCAACCAGTTCTGAAAATTAGGCCACAGAGCCTCTAGTAATCAACTTATTTTGCATTGCTCATAAATATCCATGTGCAATTTGAAATTTGGTCATTCCATCTAAATAACAAAGAGCATCGAGCCTTACAAAATGAACTTTAAGGAAAGCTCTCTGTACACACATTCTAGGTATAAAAATATGCATTCCATTTTCTTAATCTATCACTGTAGAAGTTGTCTGCTCCCTAATAAGTTTTTGTCTTAAAAACAATCCCTTCTGCATTAAAATATTTCAAAGCATTATGTCCATTCTTCTTCTTCCATAAAAAAATAATTTAAAGCATAAAAAAAAAACCCCAACTCATCATCTTCTGTGAAGTATTAGTTTGACTTTGCATAGATAAGCATGCTCAATTTTTTTATAAAACAGTTGAGCCCTTTTCCATCAGAAAACACCACCATCAAACCTGTCTCACAAAATAGCACATTTGCTCAGAAATAGAGCATGGGTCCTATTCCCTCAGATATACCAAGGTAAGCATAAGAAACAGCACAGATTTCAATGGACTTCAACTGGTGCAAACAGAAGGACATGTTGTAATTTGATATTTCTCTAAATTTGTCTACTCTGCCTATTATTATCTTCATTGAACAACTGAAAAGATTTTGGGGGAAAGACCAAGGGAAGACACTTGCCTTCAGGGAAAGGATTTCCTGATGGCCTTGCTGGCTTAAGATCAAATGTACTGAAATGAACAGTGCTGACATAGAACCATGCATCAAGAACATGCTTTCTCAGAATCGTCCTATGAAGAAAACATCTTTCTGCACTGGCCAAGTGCTTTCTAGCAGTCAAGAAGCATCATCATTTACTAAAGAATTTTTCTTCATTTAAATTTGCAAAATGTTTGCTTTGTGCCATTTGTTTTTATCTTCCTGTCCACTGTTGGTTTTTTAGAAGGAACATAATTGTTGGTATTGCCATTTTTCTTTGGATTTGTACTCGCGTATGTTTTCAAGCTTTTGATGGGAGCAGCTGAACCATGAAATACTGGGGGTTGCTTAGGGGGTCTGATATTACCGACACTTTGAATTTTAGAATTGTTCTCCAAGGGCTGCATGTTGTGAAGCTGTTGCTTTGGAGTTGGTTTGTTTTTCAGTTCACTCCTTACTTCACCAGATTGTCTCTGAGCAGGCAGTGCATGCCCCGTTCTCCCAGAAAGTTTCAAGTGAGCCGGATGAGATTGTAACCGGTGACTTTCTTCACAGTATGAATCTCCCCTGGGACCTGAATAGCTTCTGGGTAGCTTTGTAACCCTTTCTTGGGGAATCCCTTGCTTGCTAGGCAAAGGGCTGAGCAATGCTTTGCTCTTGCCAGGGCTTTTCAGGGCACGGAAGGAGCCAGGAGTAGTCTGTGGCCTGGCTTTGGCTGCCTTTCCTTTCTCATTCTGCACAGTCTGCATCTGCAGCCATTCCAGCTGCAAAAGGCGATCAATGTATTTCTCAAGAAATCCCGTTGGCTTTGGTTGAAATTCAGTTTTACCCTCCACATTAACAAAGATGGCCAGTTGTTTCAAGTCCCATGAGTTGAAAGGAGGTGGGAGGAAGTCTGGATAGTAATATTCTGATTCTTTAAATCCTGTATCAGGAGCGTGTTCTAAACAAACCGGATCAATTTCTTCAGCTCTGAGAATGAGTTCAGGTGGCGTGCAGGGAGATGGGGGAATGGGAATCCTTTCCGAATCAGAGAGGTCACTGGCACTATCATCTTCAGCATCTTCTTTAATAATTTGTACTGATTCAAAATCAAGAAACATTTCATCTACAGAGGCTTCTTGCCATTTAGAAGAGCATGGACCAGCTCCAGCGACATCTTGATAATTTTTTTCCAACTGTTCTTTTTTGCTGTAATAGAAATGTTGCACTGGGACATCTTTAACCCTACAGAAGCTACCTTGTGTGCTGCCCTTTATGCTAGGAGGGATCCCATGCAGAGAAGATTCATTTTGCCTTCTTTCTGGGAGACTCCTCTTTGGTCCTTGTGCTCTGTGCAGTGATGGGCAAACACTCATGATCCTAAACAAAAGAAAGGTCATATACTGTTAGAACATTTAATGTCTTTGGAACAACAAAGGTCTTGCTACCATCTTCAAGGACATGGATCTCTATGAATAAAACTAGAATTGGTATGGAAACTTTATAATGAGGTAAAATTAGCATTTTCTGGCAGAGATAACACCGCAGTTGAGTCAAAGGCAAAACAGAGAAACCATGATTTCATCACAAGCATTTTATATACCAGTTTGAATTGCCTACAAATTAAACAGACCATCTTAGCATAAAACTACCTTTTTGACTGAGCATTGTCATCCATCTGGTTTCTTCCCTTCTTGGAAATACCTGATTGGCTACTATCTTGACTGTCATGAGACGTCTGAAAAAATAGGAAAGTGTGTGATGTTATTAAGAAACTGACACAAACTAAGTACCATTTCTCTGTAAACAAAACCAAATAATTTTTTACCTTTTCAATTGCACTTGATACATTTTTGCCTAATCTTCCAGGAGATGGCTTCACATGAGAAATTGGTTTATTTAGTCCTTTGGTGCTTGGATGGCTTTTTCCATTACTGTAATTAGCAAGGATTAAACAGAAAATCACATACAAATAGCAACAGCTGCAATCATCAGACTGATGAACTGTAGCTATTGAATACAATAAAAGTTGAGAGTTTAATTCAGTTTAAAAAAAAGAGAGTTGATTGCAACTATTCTTAATGAGATCTATGCCATCGTCACATTTTATTTTTTATACTACTATTGCAAAAGTGAGTAATTCAATCAGATGGCATAACAATAAAACTTGGCCTCTAGCCATACTCCTCTAGGGAGCATCCCAAAGCTACTTTGGGGATAATAAATAGCAAATATTAGAGACTACAAATTTAACTGCTGATTTCTGTACTACCTTGTACATGGTCCTACTACAATATAATTAAATTCCTATGAAGTACAATATGGCTGCTGCAAGCCATGTCTTTTTTGCTTTTCAAATATGCATACTCCCAAGAGAATTTAAAAGATTATTCCTATGAAGTTCACAACAAAGGCATGAACAAACTTCACCATTTCACGTTACACTGTGACTGTGAAATTGTTAGTTGCAGAAAAACTCATACGTAAGCAAAAGGAATGGCATTACTGATCTGGACATCTTAAAACAAAAATATATATTTCCTCAATTAAATCAGACACATTTCTGTGTAAGCACACAGAAGCATTAGTGTATTCTCCAAGAACAAGAAAACAGTGCTTCCTCTACAAACAAGAAATATTACTCGTTTTTAAAAGGGAAGCATTAAAATGCCATCTTCACATAGGCATAAACTAACTGTGCCCTCCTGATCTAAACTAGTTTGACTGCAGTTCCATTAATTTGTCATGCTGTACATCTTATTCATAGTTTTTACATCCATGTAGTGAGATTTTGTTTTAAAAAACATGATTCCACCAATTGAAGAGCTTATAAAAGAAGGCAAGTAAGTCTTGTGCCTCCATGATTGATGCAGTCACCTCTGCCACTCTGTGACCTGCATGATCACACAGCACAATCGTGTCTGTTGCAGTGGATCAGAAAAGAGAATGAGCAGGAAAAGTACAGCCATGCATTTATTAACTGATCTATGGTATTCAGAGCTTTCTGCAACTAGAAAGAGAGAGAACATAATTTCCTTACTTTACCATTCCTTTGTGGTTTTCATTGATCTGGCTTTCCTTTTTCTGTGTCTCTCTGTGCAGTAATAAGGGATATTCTTGAATGCCTGGTCCCATTACTGTTCTTCTTAAAGGGTATCTGCACCTTTGTTTTTACATAATCTTCAAACGACTCCAGTATTTTGGGTTCGTAGGACACAGCATACCGACTGCAAACATCACCACGTCCTAGAGATGCAGTAAACAAACACCATGCGATTAGCACCGACATGATTTATATTAAAAGGAGTAAGATAAACACAACCAGCTACCAAACGGTACCGGGACACGGCTGTCCTCGTCCCCAGTTCTTGCTTAACGGGATCCCGCATCATTCGGCTTACTACTGCCGATCCATGCCGAGCTGCCACCACCTGGGGGCACTGAGGGGAGCGGAGCTGGGAGGGCATCTCTGCTCCCTCTCAGGGACACTACGGCCACCAAAGCTGCAGAGCAACGCGGGTCAGGGCCAGTCCGGGCTGAGAGGCAGCGGCTGTGATGCGGGACGCGCTGCGGGAAGCCGTGGTGCTGCTGCAGCCACCCGGCACGGCCCGACTGCTACCCGGTGGGCAGCCGCCCCGCAACCCTGAGCTCTTGACATGGGAATTAAACGCCCGTTCCTGAAAGATTGTTGGCAAAATACAGGAAAACATCTAGGGGTGCAGCTGTGCCAGAAGAGCTACGGTTCATTGTGTGAGGTGCTCAACATCATTTTGTTCCTCCTGCGCAGCATTACATGTATTGACTGGAGCCAAGTATCACAGCCAAATGGTGGTGGGTGTTTCTGCTCTTAATTTAGAAAGAACAGATGATCAACCGCTCGCGTTCCGTGCATGTGGAGTTGTCCTTTTTTTAGTCAGAAAATGCATTCTTCCTGTATTCATACATGCAAATTTCGTACCAGATACTTATTTTCTTTTCTTCTTCCAAAGCAAATCTCTCAGTGCTCATAAACTCCTACTAAAAATACCCGGAGCAGGATTGTAGCATTCTGTTCTTTTCCAGAAACAGCATTTCAGGGAAACTGGAAACATTTCAGGGAAACAGGGAACTGCAAACCAGGGATACGATTTGCAAAAGGTGACAGATGACTAGAACCAAAATAACTCTCCTCACTCCCCATTACTTTTGTTGCAAAGTTATTTATGTATTTACGTACCTATATATACGCATTTAAATTTAATCCTGACATTTCCTCAATGTTTCTCTGCCTTTCACCTCTCCGGCCGAGGCAGGGGGCGGGCAGGGGAAGCTGTTCGCTCCCCGGGCTGTCTCNGCTGGCAGCGGTGCCAGGCCGGCACTGCGCAGGCGCGCACGGGCCCCTGCGTTGGGTCGGTGCGGGGAAGGGGCGGGGCGAGACAAGGGGGGTTCCGCGCGTGCGCCCGCGGTGCGGGTGCGTTGGGGACCGCGGTCTGAGCCGCCGGGGCCAGTAGGGAGATCGGTCCCGGGCGGCGGTTGCTGACGGCTGCTCAGCCGCGGCCGGCACAGGGGGAGGGTGCGCATCTCCCTGCTTTGCCGTGGGGTAGAGGGGGGGCTGTGCAGCTGATGTGGGCTGTAGAGTCGCCAAACGCGGATTCCTCCCGCTGCGGCCACAGCACGGAGCCTGCCCCCTCAGCCCCGCCCGACAGCCTCCGCCGCGACAGCCCCCGCGCTCCTTCCAGCCTCTGCAGCAGCCTCGGCTCCGGCTCCCTCCCGCCCGACAGCCTCCAAGCCTTCCCTTGCCTCGGCAGCCCCTGCGAGTCGCCAAACGCGGATTCCTCCCGCTGCGGCCACAGCACGGAGCCTGCCCCCTCAGCCCCGCCCGACAGCCTCCGCCGCGACAGCCTCCGCCGCGACAGCCCCCGCGCTCCTTCCAGCCTCTGCAGCAGCCTCGGCTCCGGCTCCCTCCCGCCCGACAGCCTCCAAGCCTTCCCTTGCCTCGGCAGCCCCTGCGAGTCGCCCAGCATCCAGTGTGACAGCCTGGAGTGTCCCTGCTGCTGCAGGAGCCTGGGGTCAGTCGGTGTCTGCGAGGACAGCCTGCAGCCCCCTCTCCCGCTCTGTAACGGCCGAGCATGCTTCGGGGCATCCAGTGACCTCTCCGACAGCCTGGAGTCCTTCAGTGTCCAGCACGACAGCCTCCAATCAGTCTCCAGCCTGTGTGAGAGCTTCACGTCTTCCAGCATCAAGGGCGACAGCCTTGAATCCCTTTCCAGCCTGAGCAACGGGTCCACCAGCCAGCATAACGACCTCGAGTTTACCAGCCACTGAAACTGCCTTCATCTCCCCATAAAGCACAATAACATCTAGTTCACTTCCAGGTGCCCTTCGTTCAGCAGTCTTTGTTCCAGTTGATTCTTCCTGTATCCAGTGCAATAACCTCAAATACTGCCCGTGCTTCACTCTTGATTTTTCTGTCCTCTGTTAAGAGCAGAGGTACGTGGTTCTCGGAGGTATCCCAGTTACCTCTGTCATCTGTATCAGAACATGCTACGGGCTGAAGAAGCACGAGGACGAAGGCATCAGCAGACTCCAAAAGTCCATACAAGTAGCAGCATGGCTCCTCAGAGCAGTACCCCAGCCAAGGGGGGGCCTCAGCCAAATAAGCCTCAGAGCAGCACTTTCTCCGGCTGTGACCCGGTGTTGCGGCCTATCATACGCCGCCGAGCAAGATCTTTGCCGACGTCTCCCGAAAGAAGGAAGCAAGCAGCAGTGCAGTGTCAAGTTCCTGGATGCCAAAGTCGTATGAACCGGGTGAGATTTGCTGATGCATTGGGTTTAGAGCTCACTGAAGTGAAAGTCTTCCAGACTGGGGAGGATCCATCAATCCCCTTGCATGTGCTTTCCAGGCTCTCTATAAACTCAGCCCTCTGGTACAGCAGCTGGGACTTGGAGTTTAACATCCAGTGCTTGGTTCCTGACTTCCAGCAGCCTGTAGACTGTAAAGATTTCTCATCCCGCCTCCAGGAGCAACAGGTGTGTCTTGAACGAGTGACCAGCTCAGATTTAGGGCTCAATGGTACCATCCAGGTTTGCAATGTTGCTTTTGAGAAGCAGGTATCTGTGCGATACACCTTCAACCAGTGGAAAAGCCTCCATGAAGTGTGTGCTCATTGGCAGAGTAGCATCCCTGAGAAAAACGGGCAGGGTCAGGTTGATGTTTTCACTTTCTTTCTCCCTGTGCCTCCGTTCCTCCTTCAGCTGTGCTCTGTAGTCCAGTTTGCAGCAAGGTACCAAGTCAATGGCCGGGAGTACTGGGATAACAACAGAGGCCAAAACTACAGTCTTACCTGCCGGAGTCACCCCCTTAAGGTGCCTAGAGAATGTGAGGAGAGCTGGATCCACTTCATCTGAATGAAGAAAGTGGATGCAGGTCAGCCTGTTGGCAGTCTTGGTGGCACTCCCTTCCTAGGCATGGCTCTTTGCTCCTATGGCAACAGTCTCCTTTTTGAAACCTGCCAAAGTGTTCCAGGGTAGAGGAGTAGCCAGTGATCTTAACAAGCTGTTCTAAACCTTTCAGAATGACAAAAAAAACCAAAAAAACCCAAACAAGCCAGAATGAGTATTGAGTTAAATTCACTGAAAGCCTGTGTGACAGAATGGTTCCAGGGAATGCTGTCAGACTACCAGAGAGCAAAACAAGACACTTGAAGTTGCTAGTAATGCTCTAGATTGCGTAGAATAATACTAACTGATCTGTTTTACCATTTTGTACTCTCTCTTTCCTAATCAGGCAGTGTGGTTTTACTGGTTTTGTTTCTAATTTTGTTTATATTATCTCACCAAGTCTGGGCACTATTCCATTTGTGCATAATTTGGATAGCAGACACTGTAGGGAAGCACTTTTATCTTTATATACATATTATGAAGACTCTAACCATGTTAAGTATTTCTGTTAATATTTGGATTGGAAATTAAATGTTACTATGAGCAAAACTTACATGAAAATGTCCCAGGAGCCCTCTATTTACCTTAAAAAGAAAAGGTGCCTTTTTTACCTCCAGTCAAGAAGTGGATGTGATATATTATTAAAAGATATAGTATATATTAGTATATAATAAATATATTAAAAATATACCCTAGAATAGCATGTCAGAACTTTGAAACCTGCCTCCCTGTTACCCAGTGTCCCAGTACTATTGCAATAGTACCTTTGAATTCTTTAATCAGCTACTTCTCATTATAAAGTAGTTGAACTCCACAACTGCATTTTTTGCAACACAAAAGGCTTCAAAGCAAATGATTATTTTACTGGTAAACAGCTAGTTACATGGACCCATAAACAGAATCCTTGCTCAAGTAGGAGGGGCCAGTAAACACGCAGTCTTCTCATGTTTCTTTGTTGATTACTTTCATTCTGTGGATTTAGTGTGGTTTAAGATTTGCAACAGGTTTAGATCTGGTTTGTAAAAGATTGCCCATTATGTTTTCCACACATGTTCATAATTGCATGGAAAGTTTAGCTTTAAGAGATGTTTTTTAGGACTGTACCGTGAAAATCAGGCCACTTATTCAGGCGTATTATTTTGGATTGCTGCTTACTCATCAAAACAATTTCTTTTTTAAATCACCATTGTAAGGAATCCACAGCCAAGTATATATTAATCCAAATAGTTTACTGAGTAATTATGGAAGTGCAGAAACCCTAAGTGTTATCTTGCACTGGTGGAGAAGAACTGACAGTGGCTGTTACTAAACCAGTTATCTGGCATTGCTGACTGTGACTTGAGCAAACCTACCTTATAACTAGTGGAGAGTGATCTCTGTGTTAAGCTGCTAAACATTCACAGCTGCCTGTCACATGGAAGATGAAATTTGTACTTAAGTCTTCCTGTCATGTTCAGTAGTCAATATCAAAAGGCTTCTAGCTGACAAAAAAAGGGATTAAGCCATTAGGTAGTGCTAATACACACGTGCTGTGAAGGTAAATTTGTGACCACCTTTATAAATTCTCAGGACATCTTGACTGCTTGCACTGTGTTCAAATCAAACATTTTCTTTATAACGAGGAATTTGCAAAAGCAAATTCTTCCAAAGGGTTATTGTCATTCAATGCACTTTTTAAAAACCTGTAAATATTATACAATAAATTAATGTCTAGTAGTCCACAGTTCCAAGGTTTTTTCAAGCATCTTTGTCAAATGTAAGGAATCCATGTAAATGCAAAGAGATTGTCTTGTCTAGAATAATGTACATTGCACACTCTTATCAGTAAAGCACATATGCTAGACAGAAGGTAGTTTTGTTTTACTGGAGAGCTGCACAATTTCAAAGCTCTTGATTAATTTAAAAAAATATGGCTATTGTAATACAAAAGATTGTAATAAAAGCTTTTCACATTTTAATGTTTTTTGTCAATTGTACTCCTCTTAACAGTTAAGAAAACTCACTGGGCAAGCTAGTTGCTGAGTTGTCAAAGAGCAACATACTCAGGAAAGCGGGCTCAAATTGATAAAACCTGAGTGATTGGTCTATATAGCTGTAAAAACTATCAGGGTGCCACTTTTTACTTGGAATTTGTTTTAATTTCACCTCGTAGTTGTGTGTAATAGAGCACTTGAAGGATTAAGATCTAATGTTGGGAAAAGGCATGCTGCCAGTTGATTCTAATGTGATTTCATGGGAGGGAAAAGGGCACTCTCCAAAGCTGTGCTAGACAGTACTTCACTCATTAATTTCACAGCCTTACAGTTGTGTTATTCTTTCTTCCATTTGTTCTTTCAGTTTTCATTGCTGCAGTCTTTCCTCTCAAACCATGTTCTTTTCACTGGAGTTTCTTGAAAATGTGTCTACATAGGGTAAATTAAGAAATGTCTACAGCAACTTATCCTCTATATGAAAAGCATCTCCATCAGTGCTAAACATTTAGTTGCTCCAGTTCAAGATTTGAATAGGCTGTTCCCAGGTTTCTACTAAAGCAATATGGAGACATTTAACTAGAAGACATAATTAATAAACACATATATTAGTGATTACTTCTTAATCATGTTGGTAACTTCAGCACTGCATCATCAAAGTTGCCTGGGGGAAGGATGATTGCTGCAAATTACAGTTTAAATACATGGGAATATTTCTATTACCCCAGGTTTTTTAAGAACGTCAATTTCACGTTTTAATACAAAGTATAGAGTTGATGTATTATATGTATATAGGTGCATAAGGGGGGGGGTGCTTTTAGAAAGCATGGTATTATGATATCTTGTCTTTGCTCCTTGTTTTTCCATTTTCCTATCCTGATCTGAATCAGAACTACCAGTAATACCTTAATTGTCATAACTTTACCTAGTAAAATAAGGTGTTATGCATCACCTGGAAATAAACACTACAGCCACAATGTAGACTAACCAGAAGCCCAGCAAGGGATCAAGATAGTGGTCTTTGACTTTAACAAATCACTTGAAAACAATGTAATTTTTCTTCTTTAGTCCGGGGAGTCGGAGGGCAGAATATGTGTTTAAGAGTATTTAAGTATTTGCTGTGAACATCCAGCCACTGCATTTGTCTTACAGTTAGTTAGTGTTATTTATAATATAGATGGGTTTTTTACATTTAATTTCAAATTTGTAATTTCTTTGTATTTATTTTACAAATAAAAAACAATTAAATTCCCACTTCTAGTAATAGTAACATACTATTAACAGTCAATCGTAACTACAGTACTTAATTTAGTGTATCATCAGGGCTCAGCACAATGCTCTATGTACAATAGAACATTGTCTGGTAAAGACACAGAATGGCAAGTGTAAATGATCACTCATTTGTCAACATGAGTCTAATGTTAGTACTGAGCTCTTTCCTGATTTGGCTTTCTCCTTATGATCTCAGGTCTGTAACTATTTCAGCTGACACTTGGTATTAAAACTGTTGGCATCAACACTTCTGACCCTTGCAGCTGGGCAAAAGATTGAGTAGATTGGCCAGCACAATGCCTGTAGTGAAAATAAGTATTTCTGCTGCTGTAGTTAAGAAAGGGTCCCTGTGTATAGTGCCTACCTACCCTAAAGAAAGCTTTGCTTCTATTTTCTCTGAAAATTTTTAAGTGTAGTTATATCTGTGGCCCAAATAATTTCATTGCTAGTTCCAGACTGCTTAATGCAGAGCTTGATGCAAATTGAGCTGTTGATCTCCCTTCTGCTAAACCAAAGTAGAAATTAGAGAATGAGAAATTAACATATAGAAGCCTCCAAGTCATGTCAGTATACCTTGTGGAGGAGTGTTTGATCCACATTTGCCATACTCTATGGTTCACTTTTCTATCGCTACAGGAGTAAAGCTGTTTTCTTTAGAAGATCTGCAAATCTGTGGACAGTGCTGAGCCTGTGCATCTATTAATGTGACTGCTAAAGGAAAAAGTCACATGCAAATTATTTATTACTTCTGCTTCAGATGATGAAAGTAGACTTCAAAATTCAGTTTTAATGGAAAACATCTGATGCTCCAAGTTCCTTGTGCAAAGTTTTGTCCTTTGTAGATTTCTCAGTAAAGCTGTACTTCTATAGATCTGGTTCAGATCACCCAATTCCTTCTATTAAAGTATCCCGACAGCAGCTATTGCTGCAGTTAATCCCTGCAAAATGCTCCCTGCAAAATGCTCAGCATTACTTACTCCCATAGGATCAACCCCTGTGTGGAGGTAACTCCAGTTCTTAGCATGGGTCATTTTCTTGAATCACAGTGGCACCTGGTGGTGTTTTAAATACTTTCTGTACAGCTTTTTTTTTCCTTTTTATAGTATACTATAATATTTTCTTATTTTAGAAAGTCAGTGGAATTATTTTCAGTTGCTGTAGGTTTATCTGCTGTGAAAGGTGATTCTCCTCTGAGACTGCCGCTTTTTCTAGGCATGAAGATGCTTCCCGACACTACTGCAATTATGTGCAATTCATGCTAAACTTTATCACCTATGTTTGTGATACAGGTGATAAATATACCTGGATCACACCAGTACACGGAAAGCCCCACTTTGGAACTTCTGTATTTCATTTAAACCTGCTACCAGTTTCCCCTGTATAGTAAAGACCACAAATGTCAGTAGAAGAACTTTATTAGCAACACGTCTGGATCCGAGTTCCTCTGTTCTACTTGATGGTGGTGAAAATGTTTCCAAAGTGAGGATATGAGTGAATTATACTCATTCAGCAACGTCCAGTAACGTGTCTACACTATGCACTGTAATCAGTGTTCCAAATCCTGGTTATCTATACAGACAATTTCTGATATAAAAGAAGCAGAAGAGCAGAAGCCCTGCACACGCAAGCACAGTCCTCTGGCACCATGACAACCTATGGCACAGCAATAAAACCGCTCCAGGGATTTCTTCCCCGAGCCAGGAGGAGGCTTCCCCTTCCCTTCGGCGGCCACGTCGCCATTAGTGCCGCGACTGCAGCAGCACGTAAGGAAACACTGCGAGAACACTTGGTGAGCTGCAGGGCAGCGGGAGAGCCGCAGGGGGAGCCAGGGACGCAGGGCCAGCAGGCGGGAAGGGCAAGCGACCCACTGCGGGGAGCAGCGGCCAGCGGGTCACCCCACGTCGCCGGTCCGGGCCGTGGAAGCGGAACCGCAGGCGTGAGGCGCACACGGGCACCGCCTGCAGCGCGCGGCAGGCTGCCTGACTGCAAGCACAGCCCTCCTCCCGCCTCTGACCTCCGTCGTGATTGGTCCGCAGCCCGCAGCCGCGGGTCGTGATTGGCTGGAGGCTCCGGGCGCTGAGTCTGATTGGCCGGCGGGAAGCGGCACCTCTCTCTGCTCCGGCGGTGAGGGGAGGGCCGCCATGCTGCGGGAGGAGGCTCTGCTGTCTGGGGTGCTGCTGCGCTCCGTGGGGTGAGCGCCTTCCTGCTGAGGAGGCGGGGGACACTACGAGATGTTTTCCTCTCAATAGCAAATCTCTTGGAGGAGATGACAGCGTCTGTGTGTGTTTCGAGGGCTGAGGTTTCACTCTCTCGTCTAGAAGGAGGCACATAGAAGGGGTTTAAATTTTTTTTGTTGGCTTGTCTGACTAGGCAGGAGACGAGACCTGTGAGGTGATAGCAAAGGCCTCAGTTTAGGATGTTGTATTCTTGTATTGGAAAAACATAATTTTAAAACCACCCTCTATTTATTATTTCTGTATTATGTGTATAAAAACAGCTGTTGTTCATTTCCAGGTGCTTGTTCTACAGAAGTTATCCCCTGTTTTTACTCATTATTTCCCATTGCTTCGACAATTTCTATATGATTTCTGCTGTGGGGAGACCAAAACTGCACATTGTAAATTGGTGAATATAGATTAATTTATACAAAGCATGGAAAAGTTTTCTATAAAACCCAACAACTTGCTGTCTTAGTTGTGTTTCAGCAATATTATCAGAAAATGATCATTTGTAATCTTGCTTTTTTGTGGTAATAGGAATCTTTGGAGCACACCACTGCGTGTGGTGGCTTTCCCTGCACGCATTTACCAAATTTTTCTTAAGTTACTGTTTTCTCATAAAGCCTTCCAGAATTTCTGCTGTTGATGTACCTGTTCTGGATAGCCTGACGTTAGTATAATTGGCCCTCTTCATGTTTTTTTCTCCATAAAAAATACTGAGAGTCAGAAGCCCCTCTATTGCCCAAGCTGATCGTTCCTTTCACTCTGTAATTTTAAGCAGATTTTCTCTCCAAGTGAGAATGTTTCCTTGGATCCCCAGTTAATTTCTTACATTAAATTTATACTAGTGACAAATTTTGAAAATTTTAATGTATTTTGCTAGATTACTGATGTTTTTGTAAAACCTGTTTGAAATATATGTCAGTGAATTGTGTTTTGGTAGAGTGATGATCGTACCCTGTCTTACACAGCTGAGTAGATGAATTGCAAAAATGGCAGCCAGGAATGAGATGCAGGTATGTGCTTATGGACCAGAATATTAGTACTGATTGTATCAATTACCAGCTTAAAACGTGCCTTCTGTTATTAAATTACAAGTAAAAATTGCATTGTGGCAAAGAATGTGGAAGGAACACATTTTCCTTTCATAGAGGTTAGTGCTAAGTAGTTGGATAGAAGAGAGGTAGAATTGGAAGTTGTTATTAATTAATATAAATCACATGCATTTGACATACATGAATCAGTTGGGATGATATGATGAAAATGCCTAATTCTGCTTATAATTGATTTAGAAAAAATAAAGTGGCAAAATGGTTGATGAATGCAGTAGTCCTCAAATATGTTAATATCTTTCATAGTCACGAGTAGATAATTTAGATGTGCATAATATTAAATGCACTAAGGAAGAGGGAAAACTGCCAAATAATTAAAAACAGTGGGTAATTGTTTGCCTGGGTAATGTATTAGACATGGTGTTCTGTACTTTAGGTTGTACTTTTCATGATATTGTTGTTCAGAATATTTCCTTACAATGCAACAGATGATTGTGTAAAACCTTTTAAAATCAAGTGTTAAACATACAGTAAGTAATCCAGTTGCTCTGTTGGCTTTTATTATTGGCAGTTTGAAAAGTTAATTGATGAAGCTACAAGAAAAAAAGATTTCCAATTATTAGAGCAATTTCTGGCAACAGAAGACTGTGAGAATGTCTCTCACAAATGCAGCAAACAGTTTGTCAACAAATTAGACAAGCTTCTGTGTCGGGTAAGGTAATCATTAGGTCAGAATCATCTCTGCTGTCATTGTAATAGTCTGAATTTTTTTTTTTTTTAATGTGTTCATTTTTAAATTTGTTTTCAAAAGAGAACTAAAAGATACCTGGCTAATTAACAGGTTCTTCTAGAACTGTACACTAAAGCTTATGTTTTAATTTCAGGAACTGGACAAACAAGAAGTCAAAAGCATTTCTACTTTACTAAACTATATTCAGAAATGTGGGGAAAAAATCAACATAGCAGGAGAAGATGGGCTACCAGCAATGATGAACTATGGCCTAGTTGGAAGGATAAGTAAAACCATAAGCATGCATGACATTTCTTTTTTTTTTTTCATTTTTTTAGCAGTGTGTGTATATATATATATAAATTGGTAAAGCATGCTGAACACCGGAGTATTGTTTGGTTCTTGATTGTTTCTGAGTTAAGAACCTCCTTTACCTTTGCAACAAGCAAGTCATTTCACCAGAGACTTCACCCAAGAAAGTCAGTGTCAGATGAATGTTACTCAGTTGCCTTTGCAAATCCTTTAATTAAAGAAAAAAAAAAAAGTCTGCTGATAAATTCATGTTTATATGCACACTTATAGATTAATTGTTTTAATTAATCTGTTACCCATTTTCATCTTTTTTGTCTGTGATGGCAGCTATAACAGTAGATCTCTAGTCGTGTTAGAAAGTCAGCTACAGGAATTATGTTTGTTTGAAATCAACTTTTGTTTACTGTGAGTGAAAAATTTCAGTCTGGGGCTGAAGTACACACAGACTGGTAATAGTGTTATTGTAATCTTTGTATAGTTTGTATAATTTTACTTAAACATAATACAAACTATTGTCCTTTTTCATGGTATTAAAATACTTTTATTTTCCCTGTACATGGTTAATTGGTTTGAAAAGGTAAAAGGAATTTTAATCCTCAGAGGAAATGAAAAGAATGAAATGCTTACAAGTCTGGCTGAAGATTTCTTCAACATGTTGCTGGTAAAAAATATAATAAAATTCATTGTGTATTTTTGTCAAAATAATTATTACTAATTTAATAATAAAACTACTTTCAAATGTGTTTCTATTGAATATACTTTTAAAGTTAATGTTAACAATGATTTCTGAGATAGATAATAAGTCTTTGGATAAGTAGTTTGCCTGTCTTCATACTCATTTTCCTCTCATGATTAGCAATTTTGTAAGATTTGTGAGTTTTCCTCTGCTTGTAAACATTTTTGCCATTGGGAAAATAATTTCCATAAATGTAACTGAAATACAGGTTGGGGAAACCACATTTAGTATTAGAAGTCTGTTTTATGTTCTTCATTACAGATGAACTTAATATTTTAATTTTTTTATGGTTTAAGTGTTGTTATGCTGTAATATTTACAAAATACACAAAATGATGTGTTTTGCTCTGTTCTAGGCTATATGCGATAGCAAACCTGAAGGTGAGCTTAAAGTGTACATTAGATCTGATAAAGTGTTCTGAAAGAGACATTTTAAAGTTACCAGTGTTCAGATATCTCTTACTTGTGGAGCCATCTCGAGGCAAGGTAGTTCGGAGCAGATCATGTGCACTGCGGGGTTTCTGAAGTGTCTTCATTGACCTTTCAGTACAGCACTAGGTAGAAAAGCACTGCAGACCATTGTGCTGGCATCATCAAAATGAAAGATTCATTTCCTTGTCCCTAGGAAGTTAAATTTCAGGGTAAATTAAATCTCCAAGAGCTAATTTACAGAACTGATGAAATTATATTTTAAAAATAATGATCTTACGTCCAGGGCACTTATGCAGTGCTGTCCAGGAATAGAAATCTCACAAAGAGACATATTTACTACAAATTGAAGTAACTCTGCTGTCTTGTGTTTAATCATAAAGCTTAAGAAGCTTATTCTTAAGTATCATTAACCTGGTATGGAAAGGGGGGCATGCTATATTTTATTATTGAATCAAAATCAGTATTTTTCCAAATGCAGGTGAATGGCCACCCTAATGCACTCTCAATAAGGCTTTTTTCTTTTCATTAGGTAAAATACAAATACTGGAAAACTTTGCTCTGAGAGCATGTACCCTCGTTGCTGATGTAAGAATAAGTATTTATGTTCAGCAGGAGGTAAACATTTTTCTTTCTAGACAACAGTTTTATGATTAGTGTTTTAAGAGACAGTAGTTTAACTGCATAGATGCTACAAAAAAAATCTACTGTAGTGCTCTAGAATCAGAAAAATGATTTAATGTTTCTCTGGGGATGTTTGTTAACATTTATATGTCAGGTTATGTTTAAACCTGAAATAAGAAACAACCCTTTAAGAATGGATGTTCACATTAAAGTGAATGTAGCTTATTGAAATTGGGGTAGTTAAAATAAATAACGTTGAAGTTCAGAAATAACTCTTTGCCTTTTCTTGTTTTTTAATTATTTAAGCATGTTAGTTTTTTTAGTGCTATGAAATGGCCCCAAAATAAATATAACTTAAGCTTTAGCAACTAATTTTATATTTAATCTTACTCCCTTTTCTCCACTTTTAGGTAGTTAGAAAACTTAACTTAATGCTTGACAACATACCTCGAGATGCCAGGAAAAAGATATTTTCTACAAAGGAAATGTTGCTTGTCATGTAAATAACCTTCAGCATAATTTTTCTATCATTACATTGTTTGCAATTCTGGGAAGGCAATTTTTACTAATTTGTACTAGTCCGTCTTTAAATCACTTTTGCATTTTCCACTGGTGGTGGCTGTGAGCAGGTATTCTCATAGGTTAATCTCCTTTATAAGCCTAAATTTACCTCTGCCAATCTGGATAGGTTTCTTCAAGCCCCAGTTGTCTTAAAATAATTAAAATCTTTTTTATAAGAACATGTTTGAAGAACACCCTATTCACATTGGGAATTTTTTTCCCCACATTTAAAAAAATAAACAGAATAAAAATAATATGTATCATATGGTACACTTCCACTGTAGTACTTTCAGATGTACATCCTTAGCATAACCGACTTTCCCTTTTGAAGTTAAGTGTGTAGTGGAATCAGGGTTTTATCTCATTTATTGCAAGCTGTCTCACACATTAAATAAACTTGGCTTTGTGTTGCTGTAACATTTGGGTGAAATGTTACTTTGTTTGACAGGAGTGACATGGGGCGGAGAATTTTGGATGCTGGAGGTGAGCATGAGACTTAATTTAGTTTTTCGCTTCTGAAAAATTAAAAGCCTAGAAAGACATTTAGAAGTTGTAGAAAGTTAATATTACAGTCCTCTGAGAAACAAGTATGTCATGAAAACAATCTGCAAACTGTTATGTTTCAGATACATGTATATAAGTATGAATATAAGTTTTAAAATAAGGAATTCAGACTTTCAGAGTAGTGAGCTGCTGGCTATGTTCAGTAGTACTATAATTTCTCTCAGGAATCACTTTTGACTCCCAAGAGTTTCCCAGTTCAGACAGGTGAAAATTGAAATCTTGTGTCTGGTGTAGGTCTGATATTCCTTGAAAGTTTGGTTGACAATGCATTTTGAAATATTGCTGTTTAGTCATTGTTATTAATTTATTTTTCACATCAGTAGTATTTTTTAAATTACTGTTCCTATTAAATGTGTTATGCTGTAGACTATGACCTGCAGGTGGCCATTACTGAAGCTTTGTGCAGAATGGTGTCAGAGAAACAAAGAGCAGAACTGGCATGCCAGTGGTTTTCCATGGAGTTTGTGTCAAATGCATTTAAAGGAATTAAAGATTCTGAGTTCGAAACAGTAAGTTAGATGAAAAGTATTTCCAGGAAGGTAAATTTTGGTTGTACAATTCTTTAAGAAATTTTTATTTTAATAGGATTGCAGAAAATTTCTTAACCAGGTGAATGGGATGCTTGGAGACAAGAGAAGGTAAAACTTTTTTTTTTGTTTGGTTTGGTTTGGTTTGGTTTGGTTTGGTTTGGTTTTTTTGTTTTTTAAAGCTAATGTTTTTTCTTTCTTGTTTTTTGTGGCCATTCATCAGGAGTAACCTCTGTATCACAAACTGGTTTTTTAATTTTATATAATTCCTCTATTAGAAAAAAAGGACAAACATGCGAGTTTCAGATTTTAGGTAACAACTTGAAGAAACTATTTACTAAATAAGAACACTTACTAAATAAGAACACTCACTTGAGAAGATGCTTAAACTATACAAAGCACATTTCATTTAATGTTTATAATGAGCTAGTTGTTATATTCTCTTTAGTTCTGTTGGAGAATTATGAGATGCTCAATTAAACATAATCTGGCAATAGCTAGTAATCTGTTGGCATGTATTCTGCCAGTTGTTGGTTTAGGATATGTACATAGAAGCAATCAGTGAGAATATCTACTAAATGAATTGGACACAGAAGAAAAAATGTTTCAGATCTGTCCATGTATTTTTTGATTAACAATGAGATTGCCTGGTGTGTCTTCATATCAGCTGTATATTCAGTTTGAATATCACTCTTAAAATATCAGCAGATAAACTAGAAGTATGAGTGTAGTGATAAGAGGCCTTAGCCCACTGCTTTAATTGTTAGGATATATAAGATTTCATGTTATCTCCCTTTAAAAAGAAGTGCAGTCAAGTCACTGCTCTTGATTGCTGTGATCTCTTAGTCTCTAAATCACACAAGTTTTGTGCTGAAAACAGAGTCCAATTGCTGTGTTTAGTTATGCAAAACCTTCTTACAGCATTTTTGGATAGCTGACAAAATATCATTTTCTTGCAGGGTTTTCACATATCCATGTTTATCAGCAGCTCTTGATAAACATGAGGTGAGTTACAGGTTCAATCATATATCCACAGATTTTGATTTGTTCAGATGAAGAATTCCTTTGCCTTCTAGTTAAGAAAAAATAGGGATCGAGTAAGATTTTATTTGTTTTTTTAAGAATACTAATGTGCATACATCTTAATTTTGTCAGAATAACACAAAGCCTGTGACTTGGTTATAGTCACTGCTCTCAGCTCTTTTATCTTGTGTGTTTCCTTGTTTTAGCTACAAATACCATTGGATGAAAACCTTGAAGAATTTTGGATAGATTTCAATGTTGGTAGCAGAAGTATATCTTTCTATGTGGCAGCAGATGATGCAGTAAGCTAATTTTTGTCTGTTGTGCTAGGTTGTTCTGAGCTATATATTATTTCAAGTGTATCAAACTTGTTTCCCCACATGAAAACTGATGGAAGTTACATGTGTATCTATAGTGGGAAGGGGAAAAATTATTAGGTGTACATATTTAGATAAAAAATGAGTAGGTTAATGTCTACCAAAGCTCTTCTGAAACATTGTTTGCTGTTACCTGTGAAGCATGTGTTTGTTGTCACTGCTTGTAACAGAAGATTTAAGAAGTTGAGAATTTGTCCTCAGTAACTTTATGATCATTGCACTTCATTTAATTGTAATATAATGCTTTTCTAGCTTTAAAAATATGTATTTTTCGTGTTAGGATCAACAGTGGGAAACGGTTATTATACCTGAGGAAGGGGTAGACCTGTACAGCCTTGAAGGTATTACCACTCAAAAATGTGACATTTTTTTAAACAGTAACTTTTCTTTTCAAACTGATTAATCCTAAAGTACTGATTCAATTCTCAGCAAAGGAAAATTCCCACATAAAATATTATACATGCTGTTGTTGGGATAAAACTACACTGCTGCCACATGTGCATTTCAGTCACGCAGGTGTGATTTTATGAAAATAATTTTAACATAGTATCTCATAGTTACTTCAATGCAAAACAAGGCATTGAATTAGGCTATGACATTTAATAATGTTCTTTTCAAACTAGTTAGAATAATTTTGTAAATATATAATTTGTCTGCAGCTATAGTGAATAGCTAAAAGAAAATTCTGCAGGATGAGATATAGAATGTTTGTAAAAGATTGAATTATTGTTAGTAGAATTTCTACTAGAGTGAATTAAATAAAATACACATCTCAGTAGCTGAACTGAAGCGTACAAGTTTCATGTATTTACAAATATTAGATGTTGTTAAATTGTAATGAAACTACTTGTCAAATTTTGTTTTTGTCTAGAAAAAGATTCAAAAACATTATTAACAATAAATCTAAAAAGCCCAATGATTGTCGGTAATCAAGAGGGAGAGAACTTTTTTTTATATTTTGATTCCATCTTGGAAATCAAAGATATAACCAGAAAGATTTATGGATTAAGTAAGTGCAAGGTAAGATATAAACATCTTTTTGAATAGTTCTTAATTAAGCTGTAACTTACTCCTTAACTGCTCATAAGAAACTCCTTTGACCTAAATTCTGACTGAGACAAACTTCAGAGGAATAGAACTGCAATGAGCTTGTAGCATTTGTTTTCCCCTATAACATGGTTTCAGACACTTATCTCTGGCTGAAATATTTTCTTGCTGATTCTTGTTTAAAAAAAATGAGCAAAGTGTATATTTTACATGGATGGTTACTCACTTTGTAGGGCTTTAGTAAGAAGCAGACTGCATCAGTTGCCAAAACAACTGTACATGTCGTCTTTGATGAAAGCGGATCACAGGTAATTTTACCTCATAGTTGGTTGGATTATTAGCTAATTTATGGCTACCTACCATAAAAAACAAGGGGTTTAAAACTTCAAATAAGTAAAGATAATTCTAAAAGCAGTTCAAGTGATTACTAGTAAGCATATTTTGTTTACATGGGGAGATAATAATGTTAATAGCCGAATCATTGGATACTTTAGATAGATAGACATAGGAGAAGTTCTTTTTATGTGAATTGTGGTTTTGTAACTGATACTTGTTAGTGAAAATTATTACTTTCAATGCTTTCAAACTAAAATTGTATCAACTCTGAAGTTTATCAAAACCTCCAGTGAGAATTGTGTTACTTAAGATGAAGAAGTTGCTCTCTGTGTGTTTGTATATAAAATATAAAATAGAAATACCTGAAAAATTAAAAATATTTATAGGTACTTGTACCGGAAAGTCAGTTGTCACCATGTTTGGATGACAAACTTAAAGGAGAGGAGAAGCTCAGTAACAAGAAAACCCAGCAACTTCCTGCAACTTCAAAGACTCTGAGTAAAAATAACAATCAAGATAAATGCAAAGTTGGTTCCTCCAAGGTAAGAAGGATTACCAGTTCAGAAAAGAGTACATAAAAATACAAGTCAACTTAAGTATTTATTTCATTGTAAAATATAACCCCTCTGTTATTTTACAGCTATAATAAATGCTTTTTCTATGATGTGACAGTTTTTAGACGATTGTACTCTGCGAAATCCCTTTAAAGATAAGTGTTCCCCAGACAAGCTTAGATCTGTTATGGTATTCTGAAGCCTGGCATAGCTGTCAGTGATAGTAATACCTGTAATTAGAGACAAGTCCAATAGACTTGGCATTCCCAAAGTCTGATTATTGCAAAAAAACTGTGATTGTCAAGATGAATCCTGTATCCTGGTTTTTCAAATATGTTTCATGGCACTGCTCCTATGCATAACTAAGTAGTTGGTTTAAACTGAGAGGAGCCCAGCTCATTAAGACTGGTGTTTCTTTTGCCCCACAATCACTCTGAAGTGACAAACATATTATGGTTATACTTGGACTAATTACACATCTGTTAGGTGTGGGGGAAAACATCAAGCAATACCAACATGTCTTCAGTAAAAGAAAGTGTCAAAAAGCTCTTGGAAATAGATTTTCTAAAATCTTACGGTTTTATTGTTAAATTTTTGTATTACCATCAAGTTTTTTCTGTTCCTCAAGGTAACTGCAGCTCGTAAAAGGAAAGTGTCTGAAGCATCTGTGCTTATTCCTGGAACTACAAGACATTCCACAAGGAGTCCACTGGTATTTTTTAGTACAGGTAAGTTGACATGTACTTTCAGGGAGAACATGCTATAAATTGTCTTTGAAATACAAGCATTTTTGACTTTGTCACAAATAGGAGTCATCACTTTCCTGCTAATAGTCTCACTGTAACAGATACTTAGTACTTTCTACAAGGGAGATACTTGTAAGACAAAGACCAGCAGAGGCTTTGTCAGACAAAGATCATCCAACTAGTTTCAGAACAATGTGACTAACAAAATTAATTTTCTTGGTCTAACTGTCTCAAGTGTAACAGCATCCTTAGTTGTGTATATCTATGTATTAGATACAAATTAAGATTAACTGAAAAAGAAAGCATTTTCAGATCAGGATGGTCAAGATGGAGAACATTTTTATTTGGAACTAACCCCACAGTGTGTTCCAGCAGAAATACATTACAGTAAAATCTTACAGGTGACCAACTGTTTTCTTCCAGGGCCAGACTATAAAAAGCATTGCTTGCCTTCAGACATCCTCAGTCTATGGGCTCATTAAACTTTATGTAACTGAGTTGAAATCAATAGAATTATAAAAAGTAGATAATGAGTTGATATAAACACTAGCCAACTTAAAAAAGTTATAGAGTAAATGTAATCATGGGCAAAGCTCTTTATCCTGATGTCACAGATATCACAGCAATCATAACAGAAGAAACAATAGAATTCTAACATGCCCCTGGTTTGTTTTCAGCCACTCCTCATAAAGGACGATTTAAATTACCTTTGGAAATGACGAGCTCTGCTGAAAAGCCTAACAATAATGAAATAAATGAGATGAGAACAAAGAATTTCTATGAAGAACCAGCTGGAGTATGCATCTCATCCATAGCTAAGTCTTATAATTAGAATAGCATTCATTTCTATTCCAGTTATGTCTGGTTCTGAATGTCTGTCTTGGTCAAATTCTTGTAAAATCCCAATGAAATGACTATGGAATTTTGAAGTGTTTTTTGATATAGCCATGCTTTAGAAAAAGGCTTTAATGTACAGAATGTGTAGTTTAGAATATTTCAAGTGTTACTATATAGGATAATTATACTTTTGCTTATGTAGATTGTAATTGTCAGTGTTACTGTACCTTTTAGAGTGAGCAAAGATGTACACTAGATAATGGATTTTGTGAACCAGAACAGAAGATCAAGAATTCACATATCAGAAATGAATCAAAACTACCTGAAAAGGTACTGGAATCAACAGGTCTATGAAATGAAAAAGTTATTGTGCAAGGTGACAAGGTTATACTGTTTATAGGCCTGTGCTAATATTTTCTTTTGGGTGTTATCCAACTCTAGCTAATGTGTGCTGAGGAAGTTTTAGACATGATACAAGAACTGGATATTGTTGCTGCAGAAAAGCAAACTTTAGGCAAGTAGTTTTACAAGAGTTTGTAGTCCTTACTTTTAACATTATTTTAATTTTGCTCATTTGCTTCTTAATAATAATTGATACCAAACTCATATCTCATTTAGATGAAGCATTAGATGTTGTTCCTGATTCTCAGCCAGCAGGAAGAGGCAACAAACCTTTGTAAGTACTGGAAAAGACTACTAAGTCACTGTTGTTGTCACTCACCTTGAAGGTAGCATTTTCAAGTATTGCCAGAACAGAAATTATATTGCATAGCTTCAGACAATACTAGAATTAAATTGTATTATCTTTCCTGAGAAGTTGCATTAAGAACTGTTAGCTGTGTAAGTCAAGTCACTTTTATTATGCAATTTTGTCTTTTTTCTATTCTGAAATTCATGCCATCATAGCAGCACTCGCATATGAATTTACTAAGGCTGCTTCATAAACAATACTATTTTTTGTCCTAATCAAATCCTTGATATTGGTGCATCTGTTTATGCAAATAGTAGTCATTAATGACATCAGAAGAGGAGTTTAAGTTCACTTTAGTAATAACAAGGAAAGGAATTCAGATGACATAGGAAGCTAAAATACAAATGACGTGGGTTTACATAAGTGATCTGTGCCCTAAAAATCAGTAGATTTGACTCACCACAGGGTTATCTTGGTTCAAGGTTTATTGTTGGCCATAGGATATTGGTTGATATTTTGAAACTGACTGAAAAAATGTAAGTTGTTTCTGAAGATTTGCCATTTTTAATGGATTGGTTAATTTGAACAGTGGTAGCAGTAGATTTTTTGGCTTTGTGATGAATATTTTTGTTCTAAATAAGATTTGCTTTTTGCAGCTCCCTGATAATAAAATGGTATTATCTTTGTTAGGATGTCTGATCTTTTGGAGAGTTCTTTTGATAAAACCAAAACATGGAAGAAAAGAGCATGCTCTGTGCCTAAGAAGAATATAACAGCTGGTGACAAGCAAAAGCTAAATCCACCGCTGGCCCATACACCCCATCCAGGTTATGTTCACACTTTAACTGCTAGTGTTAAAAATGTTTCAGATGAGTTTTTAACCTACAGCTGTGCTTTCTTTTCCTTTTTCTTTTTTTTTTCCTTTTCCTGTATTAGTTTCTATTGTTAGTGAAAGTGCTGTGAAACAAAAAGCATTTATTAATTTTTTTGAAGCATCTCTCCAGATAAACAAAGAAATTAAAAAGGAGAAGAGAAGAAAACCAAGAAAATTCACTTGATAGCACAAGGGAAGAAAACAGCAAAATACTTAGTGGGCAGTCAAATTGTTAATAATTTTGAGCAGAAAACGTTAAATAGAGAAGAGAAAACATTTAAAATACTCCTGGAACATAATTTAAAACATTTCTTTCAGCTAGAGTATCGGAAACATCTTTGCCCTCAGATTTTACAAATGAGGAACCAGATGTTCTCATTAAAAAAGATACTGCAAATCCAAACAAATTAAAGACGGTGAGAGTTTGCTACATTTGTATCTCTGATTTGCAATTGAGAAAATTGCCAATTGTTCAGTGTTTCAGAGTTTGTGTTTTATTTTCATTTAGTCACAATCTTATCTTTAATTGACTTTCTACTATTATGAAGTAAATAAAGTCAGGTTCACTGTTTACTTTTTCAGTGTGACCAATTTAAGATTATTTTACTCTGCATTTCTTTTTCAAAATCATCTTTTTAAAAAATAATTCTTCAATAAGCAACAACTCATGCTTTTCCTGCACTTACTCAATCTCTTGAACATTGTTACACAAGCCCACATTATTTAAAAGAAAATACCTGCTAACCCAATGATTTATTCCAATGATGTATTTAATGGAGTTAATGTGATTGCTTGTAAAGCATATCTCTGTTTTCAGCTTTGCCTTTCTGTTGAATGGGTTAGAAATTGAGTCTTAACCTCTATTTTTATAGAAAGCAAAGTCTAAAGAAATGACAGATGCAACAACAAAATCTCTAATTAGTAACATCAGTGACAGATACAAAGACAAGAGCAATGAGAAAAACAAAGCAAGAGACTCCTTGAGTTTTAACAGGTATGATGTGAATTATTTGCTTTTGTGTTTCTTTTTGTGCACATGCCTTTGTCTGTGATCTACTCCTCTGTCTACAGTTCTTTCATGTCCTGCTTTCATCTGAATCATTGGGTCACTTCCAGTAAAATCTGTTGTCCATTGGATAGAGACTAGAAGTTGAATAGTTCTGGTAGTAGTATTAAGTACAAAGGCTGTTAGACACTTCCATGGTCTTTGACTCCTTCATTCACTCTTTCAGAACTGGGGTAATTTATGGACACTGCACACATAGGGTGTCTCTAAGCTACCGACATATTTTGGGGGTTGAACTTGGATTCAGTCTTCTGTGTTCTGATCAACTGAAGTCCCTGAGTGTCTCCTAAAAGAGTCGACTTTTTAGGGGGTTTAAATTTAACAGCTTCTTATTTAAGAAAATTAGACTTACCTTGCTGGAACTGAAGATTGAACATGTGCTTTACATATAATTACATGCTCTCCAGGTTTAGTTGTAACTGAATACAAAAGGACTGGAATAGTTAGGCTGTGTCATCATTTAAATCTTTTAAAAAGTAGTTTGGAAGACAGACAGAAGCTGCAAGCTTAGCTGTGTGATCTGGAATTAATTTTTCTAGAGCAAAAAACTAAAAGGGTCTCATCACTTTTAGTCCATTTTTTATTATTATTTTATTTAAATACCTGAATAGATTTGTTGTGTTTGATAAGGACTTTATTTATATAAAAAGTATTCCAAAGCATATATTCTAATTAGGATTTAACACAATTTTTCCTTTTGTTTTTTTTAGGCCACATTTAAATAAATCATGTGTCTCTAAGGTAACATGGTACTGCTTCTGTTCTTTTTTCATATCAGATAGATGTAGATATATGGTGGCAGCAGATAGATGTAAAGCAAAAGTTCACAAACATTGCTGAATGTTGATTATCTGTAGGTGTTAATGTTTAATTATATATTGACTGTACATACTTGACATACCTTTTATATATTTTCTTACATTGAATAGTATTTTTACGGGCGACTGTCAGCCAGTGAAACCCAAATTAATTTCTGTTTATGGACTGTATAATCAAATTTGTTCCTTTTAAACATATAAATGATAAATAGAATAAGAATATTATAATAAATGAGATTATAGGATTCTTTTTAAAGATTAAGGTTCTATTAGCTCTTGTCCATTTTGCTATGTTGTACTATTGTTAACCATGTGGCAGTCTGAGCAGCTCATTAATAAATACTTTTTGAGATGACATTGTGGGTGAATGCACAGTCCAAGTGTGACATATGAGTTAACATTTCATTTATGTAAAGGAAGAAGTTCAGAATAGAAACCTGAAAACCACTTCTGCTCTTAATATGACTGCTGCTCACACTGGGTAAGTAGTTAAAACATTTTCAAGTGCAGTTTCTATCCCATACCTAACTTCACGATTAAATCAGTCACAAAATTGATCTCTGTCTCTGTTTGACAGGGATGATATTTACAACTTTCACATCAGTGGATTTGATGAGCCTACCATAAGACTTGGAGTAAGAATATAACTGAAACTTATATGTTATGAATAGAATAGATAGGAGCTCAGTTGACTTAAATTCTGTCTACTGAAAGTATAGTTAACTTTGAAAAGTTCAAATTGTATCAGTGAATTAAGCAGGGAAAAGTGTGCCATGTAAACCTCTCCATCACTTTCAGATGTATAATGATGTGTGCTGTCCTAAGGTTCTGGACACTTAAAGCTATTATGATGTTTTCCTGAATTTAGAATAAAAAAGTTTGTTAGGAGTAGCTTTATTTTTAAATTATCTCGTTATCCTGAAAGTGTTACTGCCATCCTTCCAAACCCCTTTATAGAGACATACTTGCCAAGGCATTTGCTTAAAAAGAAAATCTAGCAAAGATAACAGCAGAAGATAACAGAAGAGTCTCATTTCTTATGTCTCAGTGGAGCCTGCTGAATTGGTAGTCAAGCAAGTGGATGACAACTGAAGTATTAATTTGAGATACTGAATGCTTCAGTGAGTTCCATCTGGTTTGAACGATCAGCTTTTTCTAAATAACTTATAAGATAGAAATTAATCATTTTAAGTTAATGGCTTAGTATAAAAAAACAAGCAAAAAAGCTCAGTTAGTCTCCTATGGCCTGATTAATTTTGATTAAATTGTATAACAAATAAACCCCCTAAATTTTTTTTCTGATTTATTTATTTTTTTAGAACAAACAATCACATCTTACTGAACTGAGTGCTTATACAGGTCCAAACAAAAGGTAGGGCTGTAATATTTTGTCCTGCTCTCCTGATTATCATCAAGAATAGTACTGTCTGCATTCTCCAGCATTCCATTGTGAAAATCCAGGGAATGTGCACATGACAATAGTATCTTGACTGTGGTGTTTTTCCAAGTGATAACCATAGCTGCTCTGGCCTCCTGGGCTGTTTCAGGACTTCACTTTGGAGGCTGATATGTGGAAAAAATGTGTTTCATGAAGAAAAGAGCTTTAGTTCTCATCATGGAGTACTGTGGGGATATCAAGTCCTCAGTAGAGGGTGGTAGTTTTTTGTTTATGTTCAGCCTACAAAGGCTGGTGGTGTTGCTGTGTGTTCATATTGATCATTAGCAAATAAGCACATCCTTTAGGGTTTAAGGTGAGTAGATATTTCCAAAGTGGATGTGAAGACAAAAGTTGGTACATTTGCTCAAATTTTTAATCCACATGTCACATAACTAATAGAAGGATTTATATCAAGTGTTTTTATGTGTATCATTTAAAGGTTCTTTTTTCTTTTTCTAACTAAGGAACACAGATGACAGTAAAACTATCACTGAGATAAAAGGAAGCAAAAAAGTAAGACTTAGATTTTTGTGTATCACTATACCTTGGTGTCTGCCTTTAAATACCAACTGTGTAAGTGAAAGGTATATTAAAAATAAATCAATAAATTGTGGGGGTTTTTTGTTTTGTAGACTACAAACAATAAAAACAAGAAGCATCTCTTCAGTGACACGGATACAGAATACAGAGCTGATGACAACAAGACTGACATTAGTTGGCTACATGAATCAAACAGAAAAGCTAAAGCACAGTTAATTGATTACAGTAGAAATAAGAATGTAAGGAAACCAATAAGCACAGACAAAAGTAAGAAACTTTTAAATATTTTTTAAGAATAATGCAGTAAGTTTGTTCGTTGATATTTACTGCGCAGCGTGTAATGTGCAGTGTTAAAGACAATACTTTTTTGTTGTCTTAAGTGTAAGGAATCTTCAGATTAATTATAGGAATTTATAAAGGTTAATTTCAAAAAAAGTGTGTATTTTATTATGGTAATAATAATAATGTGCTGAAACCAGTTTACTGAATCAGTACTTTGTGGCCATGTAGCTGAAACTCTAAATTTCAAACACTTGAATATTTTGCTGATTTTTTTTCTGACTTTTTGTTGTAGCAGCAGATAAATTCTGTGAACCTGCTTGCCATGTGGATAAACCTAAAGGCAAAAATGCAAGTAAGAAAAAGGTAAATGTGAATTTGCTACTAGATCTGTAACACATATCAATAATGTCTTAGCTAGCTACAGAAAGTGGTTCTAAATAACTTTTCATAAACTGTGCCATTTCTCTATGCTTAGTTCAACATCATTTGCTAAGAACAGCTAGTTCTTTTCAGGTACTGTCTTATCTTTATACAGTATTTATCTAGTATATCAGGTATAATACTATCTGTATGTTAGAATTATTACTATGCATTGATGCTTTTGTAAATTTTATTACCCAAAATTCTAGTTATTTCTACTGCTTGATAGCTATCTTCTCCATTAAATGTGCTGTTAGCATTTCAGCAGCAGTTTCCATGTGGCTGATGTGCTTAATTGAATTTCAGTACCTCTGAGATAACAGTTTCTTTAAAGGATGTATATAGGAGCAAAAGTGCAAAACAAAGTGTTATCTATACTAAGAAAGAATAATAGTTGTAAAAGATTGTCAGCATATTAAAGTTGGGAGTATTTTAAATTATAAGTGGTTATGAACATGTTAATGGATGATGCTTGTAGATGTTTGCAAGCCACTGTTTAAAAAACAATGTAAAAAGTCCACCAAACAACCCTGACCCTTCCAGACTGTATAATAATTATAAAAGTCTACTTAATCTTGGTGGATTAAAGCTATACACATGTACTCAATGGAAGACAGGCATGAAAACATGATGACCACGTGTAGATATTGAAGGTAAAGAGGGCTTCAGTTCTGAGCAGGCTTAAATCTGAGTATCATAGATTGCTCAGTGTCAAAATGGACTACTTAATAGAATGTCCTTTTTTGGTAGTGAAATGCCCCTCATCTTTGTTTTGGCAAAGTTAAACTTTTTTAGTTGTTTTGAAATAATAGATTTCAAGTAATTAAGCAAAGTTACCTACCTTTATTCTTAGATATTTATTAATCATTCTGATCCAAACTGAAAATGTTTTTATTCTTCCAAAGACAAAGAAATGTGAGAAAGAGAATTCAAAAACAGACCAAATAATAGAACAAGCCACCAGACAAAAAAGACCACGAAGAGCAGTGCTAGCAAAAAATTACAAAGAGCCTTCTAGTTCTGAGTCAGAGTGTGAAAGGAAAACTTCAGCATGCACCTCTAAAGAGAAGAAATCAAAAACACAGGTATACAGTTGTACTCTGTTCTTAATAATCTACTTCCACAATATTTTTCAAAATAAACTCTGTTCTGCTTTGTACTTTTAGTATCCTGAATTTCAAAAGCCCACCATAAGCAAGTTGAACTAAATTATTTCTAGGAGTGCCCTTTTAAAAATTAAGAATGTTACCTACTAGAAAAAACAGTCCTCAGTTATCTTCTCAGTGATAATATTTTTTCAGTTCCTACTTAAGAAATTTGCTGCTTCAAAGATCCACTGTGTCTTTTAAATAAAAATATTAATTTTATTTTTTAAATACATATTAAATGAGAGTACCTCTAATGATGTATCTTTTCGGACCTTCTGCCTGTTCACTGATCTGTATTTAATATGCTTTTTGCCTACCAAATATATATATTTCTGTATGTTTACAAATAACATTTATATAAACTCTGCATTTTAATAGAACCAGCTGAATGAGGAAAACAAGGGTGATGATCAGCAAAAAGAACTCCAGAACACTGTGTCTACGGAGACAAAGAGAATAGCTAACTATGTACATAAAACGTTTCTTAAATCAAAGAACTCTGCAGAAGAAAAGGAAATTGAAATTCTTTCATCTCAGAGTCTTGCATCTCCTGAGACAATGAGATGTAGGTATTTTGACTTTTAATTTATAGCAGTAGTGTATCAATAGTTGGAGGTTAAATTAGGACTACAACTTTACATTTATTTCATGCTTTTAAAAAAAGAGAGAGACCCTAATGCAGTGTGTACCACTTAATTTAGGGAAGTCTCTAACACTGACACTCCTACAGGTTGGCACAGTTATCTGACATCAGTGGACTATGTAAGTGAAACACATAAGTGTTAGAATTAGTCTGCTTACTGCTAAAATAGTGTGGAGAGTGCAAAAGGTGCTAGTGTAAGATATTGTATGTCAACACTTAAAATAAAAATCCACACATCTAAGACTTGCAAATACCCAGAGCTGGAACAGCTAGCCAATGGGACTTTAACTTACATTTCTTTCACTTCTCACTCCTCATGCTGACAGTTAAGTACCTGTTTTCTAGGTGCTGAAAGAATATCAGAAAGTGATGTTGCTCAAGAGCATGATTACAGTGAAACATCACCTGGTCTTCAGAATTCAACACCAGAAAAAAGAGAACTATTAAACTTTGAGAAAGGAATCTCTCCCAATAATTTCTGTCCACAAAAAAAGAATATTCAAAGTGTATGTCTGAATCAGTCCCCTGAGATGACTATTAAAAAGTTAACTTTTGGAAATAAAAGTTTCTCACCAGTTTTAACTGAAGCATCTTTGGTAAGAATCTTAAATATTTTAACAGAAGTTGTTTCGTTCTGCTGCCACTGATTTATACTTTTGTTCACTTCTTTTCAATAATTAATTTTTTGCTTGATCTGCAGCTTAGTTTAAGGACATCTAAAACTGTCAGTGGAAAACATTCAAAGGGGTCTGTATCTGAAACCCGGGATAATAATGAAGATTCAAGTTTTAGACATTGCTTTTCAGACACACTGGCTGTTAAAGGAAAAGTACAGGATATCACTAAACATGTTACCAAAAGTAAAGAAGAGGTATGTTACTAGTTCCTTTACTTTTCAGAAGAGAGCTACAGCTTTTTTGTCAATGTTATTTGCTTTACATATAGTGAGGTTTATGGGCAACAAATCTTTCTTAATAATAAATTCTATATATAATATTTCCTTGTGACCTGTTTGGAAAATCTTACTAGTTCATTTTTAAGTATTTGAGATAAGTTAGGGAATTGTTTATTACATGGATACAAGGAAAGAATTGTATCCTGACAAGCTCAGTTATAATTAATATCTTAAAAAAATAAAAGGGACTAAATATCTTCTTCACTTTCAATAAAAAATATTTTTTCACAAATAAAGAGTTGTGGCATCTGTTTGGAAAAAAACTTTAGGTGAAAAAGTGCTCTCATAGTTTTAATATTAATGTGTTTTTCAATACAAAAAGTATTGCTGCACTGGAGAATCAATAAAAACAGCTGTATACCTTCCAGCCACTTCCTGTGAGAACTTTTTCTGGTGAAAAAGCCACTTATGACTCCTTCAAGAAATAGTTTTGTTTGTGTCGTGCTGCAAGAAACAGACTTTATTGATCATTTGACTTAGTGCTATCAGTAATTATTCATAAAATGAACAATTTGTTTATTCTTTCATCTAGGAATGGATCTGGTAGTAATTCATGGAATTTTTTTTTTCTTACTGTTGTTGTGTTTATGTCCCTAGTTTAATGAAAAGCAAATATAAGTGTGAAGACTCTTAAAAGAGCTTTAATTTGGAAGTTAATAAATCAGTGACTTTTCTTTTAGGAAGATGTAGTAACATCTCCAGTTTCTGCTTCCAGTGGAAGTAACGTGGAGTCTTGGAGCAAAGCACCTTATCGCCCCATACATGAGTCAGGTACAGACATTTCATTTGAAGCAAAAGATTTCCTACGTGTCTCTGGAAAGATTAAGAAAAATGTTTATTTAATATAAGAACATGGCCCAAGTCTCTTAATCTTGCTTTCTCTTATGTATATTTCAGTATTATTTCATTTTTACTCTTTTCCTCATTTTCTTTGCTATTTTGATTACCAAAAAAGCCTGAAAATTTGGCTCCAAAATGTAGCTACTCTTCAGAGTTACTTGTGCTCTTGAGAAAGAGTTAGAAGCATTCCTACTGATTTGTGGAAGAACAGTGGGGATAATGGTACAATCAGGAAAAGAGTTTTTAGGTTGAATCTCTGTAATGAGTGTTTCGTTCATGGATCCAAGAGTTCTGTATCTCTGTGTTTTATAGAAATCCTGGTTTTAATTTACAGCAGGTTCTCTCACCTGTGGAACATGGCCTCCACAAATATAATGCTTATTAATTCTCATACAGTTCTTGAGTTTTGAAGTCATGACACATATCCATAGAGCTTGGATCCAAGGGGTCAATAAATTCTTTTGCATCCTCCTAGATCACTGTTCTAAATAATCCTAAAATTAAGCATTATTTTTGTGTTTATTATAGGACCAACTATACAGACATTTTCCAAGCGAAGGTACCACAGTGATACAGAAAGCAATTCTGATGAAGTAGAAACAAACAAAGAGGAGAAAAAGAAAAGAGACAGAATAATGAAGTTACAGCCTAGAAAATTATTTAAAACAGATGATGCTGTTACATGCGGAGGTTAGTTATGGACTGAAAGTTGACTATAGGTGTGCAGAAGTTTACAATTATGTAACAACCTAAAGTTTTAACGAGGAAGAAAATATTAAAAGCATTTTCCGTGTTTAAGAAAAGGTATAAAAAGTAATGCTAAATATTTAGAAACATAAGCTATTAAAAAGTCAGAAAATTGATGTGAAAATAGGTACTGGTCCCAGGCCATCAAAGTGGTGAAATTAATCTGTGTGCAACAAAAGGTGTTCTAGACCCTGTTGAGACATCAGATAGAGTAAGTTTTCATACTGAATTGTGCCACACTTTTTTTCATTCTCTGCAGTGTCTGAAACCATGTCTACTTGGTCTGTAAATGATGTGACTGGTTTGGATGGGGAGTTCTGGGAACCTGGTTGTTCAACTATGAGTATATGTCAGAAGCTCCAAAAAGAATTTACTAAGAAAATTGAGGTAAGACATTTAATTTACAATATTAGTTGTCTGTGTGGGTACTTCTGCATATCAATGATAGCTTGGCTTTCACTACAGAATTTGCTTAAAAGAGCATGAAAATAGCTATGTGCTTAGAATTTGAAGAAATGACAGAATTCAAGTTGCCTTTTATGCCTTTTTCAATTCCCTTATGTACCTCACTAATAACCAATTATCCTGTTTTCTAGGTCTGTTTTGGTTTTTATCCTGTCTGTTGTTTCTAACAAAATTTCAAGTAATTTACATCTAATTAATTTGGAATTTTATCAGAAACACATTTCATTAACAGAAAGCTTTTCCTTAAAGGATAGAGAGGCAATGAAAAAAAAATTACAGATTTTTTTTTGCTCAGTGTGATCTGTGATACTGTACAATTACAGTATAAACATAAAGGCTTTTTTTGTAAAGTGAAAATAATCTGAATTTAATGTTAATACTTCCTCATAGAGCCGCTCACGGATAATGGATTGTTTTGTTAAACAATCATTAAGAGCTGTCCATGAGCACTTGACAAGCATGAGCTACCAGCTACATGAATGCAGGTCTGTAAAGAAAGATTTATTTTATTATAGCCTTAAAGTGGAATGAATGTCTTTTTAAAGTAACTCATTTTGTTTTGGTAGGATCAAACAGCTGGACAAATTTCATTTTGTTCTCCTTGAAGAAATTGAGAATTTTGAAAAAGATTCTGTGTCTCTGAAAAACATGGAGAAAGAGTTCATGGTTTGTATTTTAATTGCTTGATCATGGCAAATTCTTATGGAATCCATAGATTATTCATATAATCCTTAACTTTAGATGATTTATTATGTTTTTAAAAGCCTTTATAATTTTGCTTAAACTTGATTCCTACAGATTTTAATCTACTTATCTTTTCAGATCTTTTGGAAAAAACATACACATACTTTTAGTACGTACATGAGAAGTGAGCAACAGAGGTGAGTAGGCTTCATTAATCCCCAGGTGGGGACTTATGTTCTGTTCATTTGAGGTGTAAATTGGGTCAACTACTATTCTCTGTGCAATTTCTTTCTTCCATAACATAGAGATAGTACAATCATATGAGGAAACAAGATTGACATATTACATTACAGGAAAAATAATCACTAAGTTTCTCCACCTACCTGCTGGAGAATTCCAGTAGTAACAATGATGGTAATGTTTATCCACGCTTTTAATTGCAAATAGTTTGAAAATAATGGATTGTATTTGTGATGTGTGGGGAATTTTCATGTGTAGCAAAGCTTCTTTGAACTGCTTTTTATTTCTTCAGAATTCAGATACTTAAAACATCATACGAAAAAAACATCTATCATACTGCTGACTATGAAGAACATATTTTTACTTCAGAGGTATGATGAACTTCTGTTTCTTGTTTTTAATAATTCTTACTGTTTTCTCAAAGAAGGACTTTATTCTAAGCATTTTATAAATGCCACTTAAGTATTTTTGTAGTTTTTCATTGTTACAAAATATCCTTTAATGTAACTATTCAGTGTTCTAGAGCTAGTTTGGTGAAAAGGATGAATCCGTTGTAAGTTGTGTGCATTTATGTGGAAAACTGATGCAAGATCTATTCTGTATTCTGTGTCTTTGCTTACCCATGTTAATCATCCAAGAAAGAACAAATCTAAAACATCCCTTTCATTAGGCAGGTGGATGCATGTGCATCTGTATCTCTCACTTATAAACCATTTAGGGATGAAATTGTCCTCTTGAAAATGGGTTACCAATTGTGATTAGAGAAAGATGTATTAAGTATCTTTTCATAGATGAATCTGATGAAAGAAGACATAAAAGGACTCCAAGAGAAACTCCTTAAAGAAATGGTAAATGAAGTTATCTTGTCCTCAGTTTTATTTATTGCTTAAGTATAGAGGTTTGAACACTAAATTACTAAAAATCATGATTTCTAGTTCCCTATCAGAAATAAAAAGGAGTCAGAATCCAAGTATCACTGACACATTGTACTTCAAACCTTATCTGGCTGATAAAAGCTGATACAGCTATACTGCTTTAGTTCTGAGTCTTAATATGTTGAATGTTGACATGGAAAAGTATCATATTTTAAAAAAAAAAAAAAAAAAAAAAGGCAGCACAACCCAGAAATATTTTATTTAAAGTATGTGATAAATGTAATGCTTTTTCACAGCAAGAAGAGGAACTGTGTAATGTTCGCAGAGGACTGCAGGCATTGTTTCAATCAGAAGATAGAATTCTGAAATAATATTTTCAGATACCTTCCTGGAATTCAAGGTGAACACAAATACTCTTTCATAATGTAAAGTTTAACAATTTTTTTGTTTGTTTTTACACTCCAGGACACTCTCATAATGAAAACTTATTTTCTTTATATCAAAATCTTTGTGATAAGACTGCTCCTTTTATATGTGAGATTTGGAATTATTTTACTGAATTTGCTAAAAATGCAACATGTAAATTTTTGCATTTTTAGCACACACTATTTTTTAAGAGGTTGTTAACATTTTTTATATGTTAGTTAACTGACTTTCAGAGAAATAATTTCAAATTTCACCTTGAACCTGTTTTGCTTCTTTGTGTACAGCATAGTCCTTTCTAATCCAGAATATAGTCAGAAATTATTTAAGGATGAAATTGCCTGTTGATGTCAGTTCTATTTGTTTGTGGTGTTAGACTTCAACAGGAGTTTCTGAGAGAAACCAAAACTCTAAACACTTGTGTTTGAACTATGTTGCAAATATTTGTATTAAATATTTCAATAAAAATGTTATCTGTATTGGTTTTTTTACTATTTTGCTTTAAATCAGTAATACACATCTGCACGTCAATCAAATAAAACTTAGTGCTGTGCAAATACTTTCTGTATGAAAGCAGCAAGAGATCTGCTATCTGTAGCTCAAACACGATCTACCTACTTACTGCAATCTATTCCACATACTTAGTGCTCAGAAGATTTCCTAAGAAAATGTCCAGTAAGTCATAATATGCATTTCTTTGTTGCCATGATACACAAATCTACCTTGCATTTTGTAGTTCCTTAATAGCCTTTTAATTTTGTTTTAACTTGCTCAGAACAATAATATTTTTATTTAAGTCATCTTAAAATGGAAGCTAAAAGCTTACGGCTGATGAAGAGATGTAGAGAACTCCTAGAAGGTTCATGTCTTGGAGCTTTGCTACATTTTTACACACAGAGCTGCCCCTGTACCATGGAGCTGACTCCAGGTTACCACTCCCAGCACCTCAGGAGCCTGAGCTCACTCAGCTCTGACCTAACACAACTTCTCATCTTCTGGAGCAAAGCTGAAGAGTACATGCATGTCTGTAGCTGATGTTGTGACCCAGTGGTCTCAAAGTAATATATTTAGCCAGTTTTGGGTAGCAGATCTTCACAGCTTCATTACTTGATAACCCTTACTTTATATTTTCCCATACCTCTTTATTTTGTCCTTTGGTTGTATTTAATATCATATATGCATTTCTTCCATTATCCCCTCTACCCTCTGACCTCGTTTTTCTTCAGGGTCCTTTCTGCATTCCTAATACTGCTTTTATTATTGATACAGAGACCTTGATTTACAGTAGTGTTCTTGTAATTTTTTTCTCATACTTTACTGAAACCACTTAGGCTCTCTCAGACTCTTTATTTTCATTCCAGCTAGTTCTGGATACAGCTACTGTCAATTTTTTTACAAGTCTTGTAAACTGGTTTTCATCAGGTCTTGGGTTGATTTAACTTCAAACCCACCAATCATTTTCTCAATCTGTTTATCCCATAGAAGTTCTCTGCTGAACCTCACCACTGTCTTCATCTTTGGTGGTACTTAACCAGTTTCCTTTTATTAATTCTTTATTGGTTTGCCCATGCAATCTGTCTGTTCTACAGATACTTCATACATCTTTGATTTATCCCTCATTGTTTCAGAGGTACCATTTCCTAAGTTTTATTTTCAAAGAGAAAAATGGCATGATTTAAAATTGAATTTTAAGGCAGACAACTCTGGTAGAGGACACCAAAGAAAATGGGAAAATCTGTGGAAAATTAAAGACAAGAGAAAAGTCCATACTCCTAGATTCTAGCCTGAACTCTTCACTCATTTAGCAAACTACTGTAAGTTCAAAGTTGGTCTCACTCAGAGCTGAGGGGTGGGTCCCACAACCTTGAGAAAGGAGCTAGGTTATTGCCAACCTATATTAACCTGTAACTTTATGAAATGACTGATTTTTATCTTTATTGAATCAACCATCTTCAGAAAACAACTTCTTAGATTGGAAATGGATGTAACAGATTTCCATCCAATGTGCCCTGAGAGTATAATGCAGAGTAACAGGTGTTCTTACACTTCATTGGTTTATTGTAAACAGAAATAGTTTTAATTTTAAAAATGCAAGGCAGTGTTTTCTCTGGAAATTATTATACTGAAATTTGATCTACTCACCCCATCTATGTAACCATACTTAATGCTGTTCTAATCTTTCTGATTGTTGTACTTTGTTTTGTTGGGGGTTTTTTTAGCATGTGATCACTGCCATCTCCACTAGATGGACCTCATGAGATGTTAAAAGGTTTTTGGTTTGGTTGGTTTCTTTTACTGGTATAACTGAATTTTATCTGTATATGAAACAGTATTTTTCTCTTAACTGTACAAGTTTTCTAAAAGTGCCCTGCAAGGCCCAAATTCTTGTCTTACAGTGAGTACATATTGAGGAAATAAATACAATTACTATTATTATGGAGGATTCATGATAGAATAATGAAATTTTACTACCCACATATCAGTCTTACCACACCCCCATAACTCCCCAAAAGTTTGAGCAGGTAAAATCAAATTAAAAAAAGTAGAATTGTGAAGCAAAATTTTTTTCATCTGAGAAGAAAGCCTGGGAGTCATTTAAAGTAGAAATGAAGTGGTAGGAAGTGACCATGTCATCACTACATCATCTGAAGTAGTCACAACTTTGTCTCTTACCAGACAGAAGCAGAAAAAAGGCTGGGATTCCTGTGGTGGAAGGACAGCTGAGAACATGGGAAAGAAGCAAAGCATATCACTGTGTGACTACAGGATGGTTAAGTTGCATTGGTAATACAGCTCATAGGCATTGTTTGACATTTAAAAAGCTGCTCTATATTACCCTTAAAATATTTTTCTATTTATTATATTTTTCCACATAATTTTAATGTGTTTTATTAAAAGATTTTATTATCAGTGAAAGTGTGCATTGATGCTAAACAGCAGTGTTACTTTCATGGATATTATCCAAGTTTGTAGTTAACAGTGGGCCATCTACTGTTCTCAAACTAAATATGGTTCTTGAGCTGAAGAAACTTTTCTCTCCTTTCTGTTTATCCTTTTATACTACACCTGGATTATCATTATGTTGTTGTTTAGAATTAATAGTACTTTTTAAATAATAAAATTAAGATGATAAATATAATTAATGGTATGTTAAAAGCCTAGTTTATAATGTTACATATTTCTGTGAAAAGCCAGCAAGTTATAAAATTGTAATAAATAGAAAAAAAAAATCTTTGGATCAAGTAATTGAGTAATTCAAGTCTTCAGCTGATAGCCACATAAGTCAAACATTAACAAGTTGTACAAAATTACAACTAGCTACATTGGTCAGTCCTGGCTACCACATCCCCCAGTTTCTTCTAGGACTGCCCTTACTATTTTAAGTGTTGCACTATTGTGTTCTTACCTTCCATTCTTAAATGTTAGTTTATCTGCAGAATAGCACTCTATTTGTTATTCACCCCCACACTGAGCAGCAGAGGGGAACTGAAATTTAGTTTCTACTGTTTGCATTGATTCTATTCACCATCTTGCAGCAATTTAGTAGTCTATACAATTTCATATGCCTTATTTTATTATTTTCACACTTCCTGGAGATCATCTCAACAATGCTACAAGACTGAGAGCACCTTTTTCAAATTTTCAACACTGAACAGCTTCCCTAAAGGATAACACTTAAGAGTCCTGCAGAGAAGTTTTTGTCTTGCTAGTGTGTGTGCCATTTTGTTGCTCTCTCCTCAGACATCTATCTTTTTTTTTTCCCAAATTTTTTTCATATAGTAGTAACTCAAGTAGAATTCTCAGATGTTTCTAGGTGTCAAGTATTTTTAAATGTCTGGTTTACATTTTTCTTAACCAGTTCTATTTGTTTGTTATAAACATTTAGTAACTTTTTTCCTCTTACTGTCAAGAAAGCATCAAAATAATCTGTTTTCTAAACATCAAAAGACATTGTAACAATTCTATCTATGTTTGTCCAATTCAGTAATTTTGAATGAGAACAATGATGAACTTAATAGTTATTCTCTAGAGGGCCAGAACCTCAACCAGTGAAGAATGAACATCATGTAATGCAGGTTAGGATCTGGTCCAAAACACTGATATTCCACAAGATGGAAATTCTTAGATAAAATCATCCTTTTGAAAACTCTGTTCATAAACAAGCAACAGAATCTGGTGCATAATAATTGTGATCTCTTCCATTCCCAACTGTCCCTGGGAAAAAAAGAGCTTTGGAAAACATGTTCATTTCCTGCAGTAAGTAGTCATTTAATTAAAGAACAAAAGTAACAGGAATCAAAATTGCTTGCAGCTGTGATTCTGTTAGACAGTATATAAAAAAGAATGAAATTATAATACATTAAATTAGTTTTTAGAACATGAACTGAAGTGTTTTACAAACTAATTGTGGTAAGTTCAAAATGTCTTGTCAACGTAATACTGAATGACAGTGTGTCATGTCCATTTATGTCAGAGGCCTCGGAATGGTAAAGCCTGTACATGCACATCATCTCCTTTCCCAAGATAGACTGCAAAACAGCTTAAAACATGTTAAAGGAGAGTAGTAGGTTCTTTCAAGTAGCTTTACTTCAGTCTTTTTCAGCAGATGGTCCCACTCCCCAGGCTGTTGCTCTTCTGGCTTGAGAGCGAAGTTTCTGTTTCTGGTTTCTGTTCCCAAGTGCTGAAGACCCAAGTGTCTGCAGAGTCCCTCTTTCACATAAACATCAAGGTATCCTGGACTGAACTTCAGGGAAAGACTTACATATTCCCTGATGTGTGTTCAGCAGCAATTTCAAAAAGTAAAGACAGATTCTTCTCAGAAGAAAATTTCTATGGCCTGTGAAATCTAGGAGAAGCAAGAGATATTTATCAAACCACTTTGAAATAAAAATACATATTTTTTTTTAAAATGCTGTTAGATTAACAGAACAATTGTATTTTCAAAAAAAAATTATTTATTCTGTTTAAAGGTATAGGAAGAGTACTGAAGAACACTAGTGACTTTAGTAGTCTTTAACCAACAAGGTCTTTTTCCAAGTAACAATGGCTGTGGCATCAGCCTCTCATATTTTTCCCCACTTAGAAGGCCTGGGGGCATCTCAGTACATGCTAATCAAACTAAAAAAACATATCAGAAAAGCCTGGTCCTGAACAGGAAGGGAAGTACTTCCATTTTGTTTTAAAATAAAGCTTCCTTTGCATATTTTGTCTCCCACATCCAGCATGTAAGAGCAAAGCCTGCAGATTCAGGACACAAGCAGACTGCTTTTAGGAGGCAGTGGAAATAAAGAGCTGGAAAACTGACCTTGTCAAATGTTTGCTTGATGCATGTACTTCCATTTCATTACTTTTGTATTCATTTAACTCTTTCCGAATTGCTGCCTAGGAATTGAAAACAAAAGAAAGTTAACCAATAATTTTGTGTTTATGAGCATTGTAAAATACCAGACTTGCAGAGCAGAACAGGAGTTTTCTAATATAAAAGTAGCAGGTTTTGGGCATAGGAAAGCATAATATGCCAGTAGAGTTGCTGAATATTTAAGTTATATGGACTGGTGTTATGATATTTCTTGTCATTCATCACTGATTGCTGACAAGGGTCAGTTCTGTCTAGAAATAATTCTGAGAGAAGAATAAAACCACAGCACTTATGGTCTCACATTGAATAGATGCAAGTTAAAATTTACTACTAAGGGAAGTAACACACAAATTCATCAGCTGGTAAAGAGACGTTTATGGAATTTCAATGGGTGTAATTTTTAAAATAAAAATCAGAGTGCCTTATCACTACTTGCAAATACCAGTTTAGACTGTGTTAACACCTGTATCCATAGGGATTCACAGTCCTAAGTGAAGAAAACTATTCTCTTTCAGTGCTTAATACCACAAAATGCAAAACTCTTTAAAACGTTCTTTTGTTTAAATGGCAACTGTAAGTGAACTGGAATGTCCTGGTGGTTTCACAGGTTCTTACCTGTTTGGTACTTCATAGTTTAAAATAGTGAGGGTTATTGCCTATGTTCACGTTTGTTATCAGAGATGTGGCTTATTAAAAGAAAAATGAGGAAAAATAAAGTACTTGTCTACTCTGAAAGTGAAGTTTTTCAGTCACAAATACAGTGGTCAAACTTCTGACCCTGAATTCCTGATGTATGCCACCAGTATATGCAATTGAACTCTGACTCTTTCTAGTTTATAAACATGCCTTCTAGTTTATAAACATAGTTAACAATATGAAACTAGTAAAAGAAGGAAAAGCCTCATTTTAATATATACCAAATACATAGAAGGAAAATACAAAATAGTTGGTTTATTCATTATAGCTCACAATAGCTAATTCACCATTTTAATGAGCTACAGTAGTAGAAATACATTGTTCCTTTTCTATACAAGTTCTCTAAAACCATTCATTGCACTGCTTTACTGTGGAGGCACTGGAACTGAGAATGAAGCATTTGAGCTCCACATCTCAGAACAAAGCAGTAAGTAGCTGTGCTGTATTTGCCATTTTACCCAGTATTTATCTCAGCATCCCCACAGGTTCTGCTTGCTGCAGCCCTGCAACTTCAAAACCTATTCTGGAACCATGCTGAACTATTTTTCTTACAACTCAAGCACCTAAATGTGAAAGTCAAATTGGGATGTAATCAAGGTGTGTGACAGGTATGTGATGGAACAAAATCAAGTGTTTGTTTATGCTTGTGAAAACGTGGGATAAAGTGCCTCCATGAGCATCTATAGGAAACAGAAAGGAATTATCTGCATGTTTAGAAACTTGCTGGTAGATATTTGCCTGTTTGGGACAAAACTTCCCATCTGAGGACAAATGTTAATACTGCATTGGCTGGAAATATTTTTGAGTTGCAGCATTAAGGCATTAAGAAAGATTGTATCCAGCTTTTTTTTTTTTTTCTCAGTTGATGGGCTGGGTAAAAGTTCTTATAGTACTAAATAGGCATTTTATAAATAGCATTTTAATGACATGATGCATTGGTCAGTGTGGCTTCAGCATAAAAAACAATGAGAACATATAACAAGGTTAAATATCCCAGAGGTTGTATGACTTTGCAGAATCCAGCATGTCATTATAGTCTAAGTAAGAAGCAGTAATAGGTCATTTTAATCATGTCAGCACCTTATCTGCTGCTGATAGTCTTGTCCACGGTTTATCTGCTCGCCTGTCGTAGTCCTGTGCTTTTGCCACTTCCACATAGTCACTGAATCGAATCAGGATTTTTCTGTCTCTTAGTTCATCAACTGTAGGTCTCTGATTAAGCTGTATTAAATAGTTTTGTAAAATAAAACCAGTATTAATAACAAACATATAGTAACCTATGCAGCATTTTCAGCTTCCCCTCTTACCTTAGTGTGCATTTCTGTATATGGAAAAAAAAAATAAATCAACACTTGGAAATTCCAAGGAAATATTCAGTCCTTGAGAGCATTGTTAGGAGAGTAATAATGGTTTAAATAAAGTTGTGGGCTACATCACAGTGGCTTTATGAACAAGAGAGGACAATATTTTAAGCTGGATATTGGTAAACTGTGTTTATAATATGTAAAGGAATAATGAATTTATTATGATCCGTATGATCTATGTGCAGTAGGGATTTTCTACTACACTCTGTGTAAGGTTTTTAGGACTGGACTCATTGTAAGAATTTCATTTTGGCTTTAACAAGTTACTGACGTATTTGGCTTGTAATATCAGTAAAGATTCCCAGGAACAGCAGGAATTTGCATTTGGACAATACCTTAAAGGCAAAGAGAAATTTACTGTGGGAGCACACCTAGTGCTCAGCAGGGAGTCAGCTCTCATTACTACAGAGAATGAGGCAGTCCTTTTCTAGAATATAGTTGTTGGAAAATACGCAGTGTGCAAGGAAATGTCCCTTTCCTAATTTAAAGTTTATTTGTGAGTATTCTCCTAAGTCTCATGTAGCTGAAATGAGATAGATATATTTATAATTCATATTCCAACACTGCTGAGCGGGATATACAAGGGAGGTTTTGTTTAAGTATGACCTCCATGACAGGATGTTATGTTGGCTTTGCTAAATCTCTAAAAACTAAAAGGAGGTATTTGGAAGATTTACCTTTCTTGTCAGTCTCTGTTTGATTTCCCTTCTTTCTTCCTGTTCTGTTTGATCATTTCTTTCTGTGGAGAATATATAAAAAAAAGTTTACTTCCCTCATGAGGAGGATTGGTAGTTTCCATAGTTCCAGACAATAAAAATTTGGTCACAGAAAACTCAGTGGTTGTGACTTAGCTGTTGGTTTTGTTAGTTCAGTACATCTCTCTGGTTCCCTATTAGAACATACAGGTACCTCTCTGTAAGGACAATGTGTTGATGCCAATGCCAGCTTTTCTTGTGTTCTAACTCCAAGGAGATTTATTTAATAAAATAACAGCAGCCACCTCTCAAATTGTATAAACTTTAGAAGGGAAAACCACAAAATTCTATAGTTAATTGTAATTTTTTATTGTCCATATTGCTGGAGATGCTCATTGCTGCTAGATGCTGAAAAGATTTATTGCAGCAGCTTCAGGGAAAATAAGTTCTTTCCTGTATATCCTTATTGCCACGCTGCATCTTGAAATGGTCACAATGCCACAGTACTTCTCTCTGAGTTTTATGCTTTTTCTTCTGCCATTGAGGATATGCCTCTGACATTAGAACCTCCTTTTCCTCTCAGGGCTTTCTTTTGTAACGTTCCATTCCAACCTAAGCCAGTTTGCTTTTGTGTGCTGTGCCTATTAACATTCAAGCCGTGGTAACTCCTACACACTGGCTCTAAAAATAGACTAGAGTGCTGTAACACTGTGAAATATATCCTTTGCCTTGGGAAACAAGTTAATGGTGTTTCTATTCCTGGTACTATCTGTTACTGAATCAAAGTGTAAGCCTATGACCTGAACAAAACTGAAGACAGAAAAATATTTAACCATTTTGGAATTCTGTGGCTCCTACTGTGAAGTTTATTAATACCACTAGCTTTAGGTATTTCCAGTGTTTAAGCACACACAGGATTTTTAATTTGTCTCAAGAAGACACTAGCACTAAAGATGAGTTTCCAAAATTATATTTTTAGTAATCAAGTAGACTTCTCCCTTATTTTTAGGCTCATTAGATTGCACTAAAATTCATCATAAGTAGCTATTTAAAATAACATTGTAGTGCATAAACACAACTGGCTACAGTACAAATGTAAATTAAATCAATCTAAAATGCTATAATATGCTATACTTCAATTCAGGGGTAGCAAGACATGCAAATTTAGAAGAGAAAAGGACAGCTAAAATTAGTGCTCCATCAGAGATGAGCAGCTATTTTAGTCTGGAATGTTTAAAATAGACAGTCTTTAAAAAGAAAAGTGAATTCTAAGATGTAGAGATTTGCGAGAAGGTGCTACTATTTTTCATTCAGTTTTAAATCATTCTTTTAAAAGTAGATATTCCTATCTATGTTTATTAAAAGAAGTTAATTTTTTGTGGTGCAGTGACTTTTTAAGATATGACTATGATCAGAAAATACTTTTCCAAATTTCTTAAACATATAGTGACCCATTTCTCTGAGACATTCTTTTAAGTGCAGTGGTTGTTCCCAGCTTCAAGAAATAGTTCTTTTATAAAAGAATAAAGCAAGATTTGATAGGGGATGCTAGAAGGGCATTACAAAACTCAGGCATCATTAGAGACAAACCAGAGAGGTTTCCCCATCACTGCCACGCTGCCTACACATAGATCCATTCATTAGCAAGGGCTGATTTTGTAAATCCCAGAAGAGAGACACTCCCAGTTCTGAAGTGGCATGTGCAGTACTGTAATTCATTTTGCTGCTCTGTGAGTTATTCAGGGAACTCTTAGCTGTGCACGACACTAAAATGATTCCTGGTGTTAAGAATGAACGGGGGATTGTACGTGTGAGAGAGACTGCCTGAATGTCAGCATTCTGTTGAATACAGGAAGAACACATGGGAACACCTGGGCTGTGATTTTAGTTCAAAATGCTTTTCAGGCTTTGTGGTAAATCAGTGTTTCTGTGGTAATAGTAAAGGACTTAGAAGATCAACAAAATTGTAAGAAAGTATTGGATATAAGATTGCTTTTTAAGTATTACTTTTATCTCAGAAACATTTCCCTAAGAGAGATGTAATTTTTTTTAATCTTACCAAGATTTGTTTTAAAGTAACATAGTAGTTGCACTTAGGCACTTCCAACATGCTTCTCATTCTGACAGAATTGTACCAATGTGAATTATTAGTTCTTAAAACAGTTTTGGGGGTAACACTGCTTCTGTTAGCAGTATGGATTGTAAGTATGAAAGACGTAAAGAGCCATAAGACTACACTGGAAATGCCCTTACAACCTGAGGAGGTTGTAGTGATTTCACTGAAGGGCATTTAAGCTTTTTATGTAATGGAAGAGGTAAATAGAAGTGAATAGAATAGAAGTGGTTCTGATCTATGCTGAACTTGTATAAAGCCTGAGCAACTGAACTGAAGTAAATAATTTTTCTCCATGGTGGGAGCTCTTTAAATGAGATACAAATCTAGACCAGTATGTTTAGCTGGCATTCAGGAAATGTCTTTAATTCTTTTTTATCTTCTTTCTGCTTTATCTCTCTCTAAGCTCATTATATGAATGTATTCAAACTTTTTTATTATTAAAGCCGGTCAGTTTAACCCAGATTAAGGATGTAACCAGCACACTTCAAAAAGTAAACATAAAGGAGCAGATTTCTTTCAGTAGAGATCAGCTCTTCAGTAGCTAGGAAAAAATGCAAAGAAACAGATTTTCAGAGATCTTGGGTACTGACTCTTGAAAATCTGGCCCCACATATTTCAGAATCTTTGGTCAATGCTTTTTCTTGTCTCGTATGGTAGATACCAAGTGAAGTTGGGCCAGCTTCCTCCATTCACATTTGCAAGCAATGTATCCCGTTTCTCATTTATCTATGCATGTTAGATACATCTAACTTTACCAGGTGTGATGTAAACATTGAAACAGTAGTGAAAATACCAATAAATGTGAGCTGACTATGGAATTTCTCTGGGTTAAATATGATATGAAATCCTCAATAACTTCAATGGCAAGACCATAAGTTTGTTTTTTCGTATGAACTCCTAAGAAAGTTCTGAGATATTAAACTTTAGGTTACAATAAGTGCATAACTTTTTCCCATAGCAAAATCCAATCATACTAATAATTAAATATGAATTAAATATCACAGAAAGGTTAGGCAGTATTGCTTGTATGACATAAACCTATATGGCTTTATGTTTTATGCTTGTTTGATGAGAAACAAACTATTGTTCATAGTATTTCTCCTTTCTGTCTTTCAACACTACATAGACCATAAAATAACAGAAGTAATGTACTTCCCTTTCAAGCAGATGGCTTTCCCCTTTCTCTTGTCTGACACTCATAATGTAGACATTTTCAAAGCTCTCTCTCACCTTTCCCTGATTAGAGGATTCCCCAGCACTTGTAAGGAAAGGGCTTAGTTTCATCACTTGTTTGATCCACAGGTCAGAACACCAATCTTTAGGAAAATACTTGAAAGTTTTCTGCCTCGTGTTTATCTGAGAGATGTTGAAAACATTTCCTTGTGGCAGCATCTATAACAGGCCTGGAACTGTCCCCCTAATAACTCTTTTATCTCAGAATGAGCTTTGCTTTGTTTTCAGGAAAGTCTCTAATGATATGAATGAATGTACTTGCTGGGAGAATCACACCTCTGCAAGGATGCTCTCTCCATTCCACTTAAACCTTGGTAGTGTTCAGTGTACAGTTTGCCTTGAGAGTCCAAATCTTGAAAAATGACAGTGCCACTTCTCATTGTACAGTGTGACACTTAGATTATGTTCCCTACTTAGACATCTGGAACAGTGTAATCAGAGTGAAAATCCATTTAGAAGCCTGAATTTGAAAAAGTCATTCTTTTCTGTACCAAATTGCATGCCTTTGTCAAAGGGTAAATTCTGATTCCGGCAGTGTTTGAAACCCAGCACATGTGAAGAATTAAAAGGTTTAGTCACAGAAGATAATTTCATTTAATTGGTCTATTAAAAAATAATGTGTTCTAGAAATGCTGTTGCTGGTTTCAACAAATAAATAGGAAATACTTTAGGGAAAAAATACTCACGTTTAAGAATATTTCTTCTTTCTAGCTCCTCAACAGCAGGTCTTTGGCTGAGTCGCCTGCGAAAAAACACCAGAATCACATTTTGTACCATGCCTGTTCTTTGGAAAGTCTGCAGTCTGAGATCTGGTTGGTGTTTTCCTCAGGGAGGGGACAAAATCCCTCTTCAGGTCTCAGGAAGAATAGAAGAATCCTGGCACAACAATGCTTTCTTCTTTTCTTTTCCTGAATGTCAGCAATGCAGGTAGAAGTTCTCTAGTTTGCTCTGCTGTCAGTGAAATGCTTCCTCAGAACGTGCATCCTTTTCATCATACTTTCCAGTCACTTAGAAACAGTGCTCTCCAACAGTTAAATTCACTCTCAAGAGGTTGTTTAAGGCAGTTATCAAATGAGTTTCACAGTGATCTTTGATAGCTATCACTGCCTCTGCCTTTAAATCTCACACAGCAGCGGGCTTCCTTTTTTCTAGTAGCACCAGTGGTGCATCCTGACAAAAATGCAGACTTGCCAGAAATCAAGCTTTCCTGTGGTTTCCTGACTCCCCGCCTAACAGACCAATCCAGCAGCTCTCCTACTGCCTGCTGAAAAAATTCATGTGCTGCTCACAGCCTCATGCTGTCTGAACAGAGCGTCTTACTCTGTTTCACCTCCCCTTTTCAGTAGTGCTGCTTCGGGATTGAGTCTTCAAATCATATGATCAGTGCCATAGTGATTTTATTCTGCATACTGAATGAGACTTCCCCGTGAGACACTGCTGATATCTGCAGAGAATCTCAGGTAATGGAACCCCTCCCATAGGCACATACACACACACACACACATGCTGCATTTGCTAGCTTTCAAGTAATAATCCAGCAAGCAGATCACAGAGATTTTATGATGCTTTCTGGCCTGTGTTCTGGCAACGTTAAGGATTCTCATTGTCTCCTCTCCTGCAGATGTTGCCAAGCCAGAGATGAAGTTCCAGACACAAAGAAATACCCAGAGCAGGGAACACACTGCAAACCACTGTTGCAGTAGTTCTCTCTCTACTGTGTAAGCAAATCAAAGAATTATTATCAAGTGATCTATAACAAGATCTACATTTTATCAAATTTACAATAAATGAAATAATGAAGTAACTGTTAACAGACTGTAAAGAAACAGTAAAAGTACCTCATTTCAATTTCTTCTCTTTTTTGTAAGCCTTAAAAATACACCTTCAAAAGTTGCTGTGTGTTGATATCTCATGAGACCAACAGCACAAAATATGAGTACAAGTCCTCATCCGTTTTCAAATAATTTTCCTGAGATCACTAGGAAAGCTTTCATCTTTGGCAAAAGGAAGGCATCACAACTACTACACCAGATTCACATCTACAGAAAACAATAAGCTCTAGTGCTTAGAAACACTTACAGCCTAACTTCATTCTTGCTAGCTAAGTTTTTTCTCCCCATCTCTGGATTTCTCTTTGTAGTAATAAGTCAGATACTGAAAAGGGATGATGCTGAAATGCCTTACTAAGGGCTTTAAACATGTATTTTTGATTCCGGCTAACCTTGGACTCATCTGGCCTCACTCATTTCCCTCTATGTCTCAGAAATGATAGAACTCTGGCTAGCCTTTGAAAGAGATCAATGTGTATTTTATAATATGAATCAGGGAAGAATTACTTACTTGGACAGCTTATCTACAAATAAAAGGTCCCGCTGACCTGCTGCTCTCATGCCTCTCACTCAAGCCATTCCTAATTACAGCTCTCCATGCGAGGTTTATATATTCTCCCAGAATCTGTACATTAGATTTCAGAGGCCTCTTTTAAACTGGGGGATTAAAAGCCTAACAGAAATTATTAATGGAGTACGAGAATGCGTATGTGTGTATGTATATGTAGAAGGCTCTGTATATTTACATTTGTGTAGTTACAGTATGTATCACAGTTAATTAGTTAAAACTCTATTTGACTTGGGCTTTGATAAATACACAGTAGGTGCCCAGAGGCAACATATTTCTGTGCCCACCCTCAGGTTTACCCACAACAGAAGGAAAAGGTGCAAGAATACACATGCGTATTTATGCAAGAGAAGGACGTTTTAATTTTTTTTTTTCCTGAGTTTTTCAGAGATATGAATCATGCTTGTAAGATTTTTGTCATAGTCACAAAACTGGAAGTGGACTTCTGTTCAAAATAAAATTCTAACAGGATTTTGGGAAGCTGGGGATAACATGAAAACAGCAAATACAGTGAGAGTCACAATCAAATGGTGAGAAGCACCAACACTGCAGACATTTTTGCTACCAAAGTCTAGAGACATTTTGTTTCCAGTATATTTTTCTGTTCAGGAGAAGCCTCTCTGCACAGAAACCCCTTTCATTTGCTTTCTACAACAGCTCTGCTGGGTGCTGAGTGGAAGTGAGGGGACTCCAGGTGGGGCTGCTGATTGTGACGAGGGGAAGCAGCCATGGGCTCGGCCTTGCCGGGTCTTTCCCAGGTCTGGAGAGGAGTGTGCCCGCTGCCAGAGCTCATCTTGTCTGAGACTCTCAGCTGCCTTGGGAGGATGGGGGAGGGGGCTTCATTCCCCCAAGGGTGTCTAAGCAGCCCCAGATGGACTTTGATTCCTCAGAAGGAGATTCAGAGTCCACCTTGATACCACTGGCTTCCTTCCAAACTTGCCTACAGCCAGACTTGGAGTGAGATAAGTACGAAGACCTTTCTGAGGGCTCACAGGTCAGCTGCTCAGCACAGTGCAAGGGAAGCTGCAGGTTAACTCTATCTGAAAAGCATGTTTCTCATGAAGAAGCCTCAGTAGGAAATTGTTTCAGATGAGCTTTTGCCTCGGCTTTGAAGAGCTGTTCTCCTGGCACCATGGGTCTACATAGGCCTTCCCAAGCAAGAAGTGTTCTGTTTTGCATATTTATTTCTAGTTAGTCTTTTTGTTTGCTCCTAAGCTGTTGAAATATGAAATACTGTTACTGACAGAACCAGAAAACATCCCCTGCGTATTGAACTTGATCGTTTTTCCTCATAAAGAAGCCATCCAGCCTTGTGGAAGGCCCACCACGGCCTCAGAAACACCCTCGCGCCTCAGGGAAACCTTTAAGAGGCGGCCGGCTCTCCTCACACCCTTGTTGGGGAGTGCAGGCTGAGAAGCAGGTACTGAGGGACAAAGGCTCCAGAGAGGGGTTGCTCATATCTCTAAAATTTAAAGGAAATAAATTCCAGCAAAATAATGATTATCAGCAAACTACATTGCAGCAGAGGAGCCCATGTGTGAGAGAATGAAGCGGGAATCTACCATAAAGAAACTTCTATGGAAGCTGCAAACTGAACCCTCAGCAGACTGTGAAGGATCTCCACAAGGTTTGCTGAGGGAGGATTTTGTACCACAGAGCTGCAGGCCATTTTGAAGCAGAGAGTTGGCTCATTTACTGTGGGTTCAGCAAAGTACCTGCACCTGGATGTGGGCAGTTGCAGGGCTCCTCCCTGGCCCACCCAGCAGTCCCATATTGCTCTGCAGCTCTGTTAGGAGCCATTGAAGGTCTGAGGTGGGCGTGAAGTTCTAGCACTGATGCAATGCTGACGTGGATGTATCTGGTAAGTCCTGTGTTTTCTGTTTCTATTGTATTTTACCCGTGAACTTGCAGATTCTTGTGGGATTTACCTCAGTGAGGTGGTTGTGAACTCCACTGGGAGCACTAATAAAGTGCACTACTTTTGTTGTGTTATAGTAATTTTTTCTTTTCTGTTGAGTTAAACTTAGATACCTATCTCTTGCATTTGGGAAAAGCATCCAGTTAATGTTGTTCTGTTCTTGGGTTGTATTAAAATCTAAGTTTGGGTATTTTCAGATTGTCTATTGAGGCAGACGCCTCAGCACTGCTGGGGTGCTCTGGTGGTGCCTCCATAGCCATGACTGGGTGGGCCTTGAAAACTCTCAAGTAACTTTCAGGCAAGTCCCATCTTTGTCCAAACTTCTCCAAAGCAGTAAATGTGTGGAATGTTTCTGATGGTCTCAAGAGTATCTGGTCAAGGAATTTGCTTCCACATTATTAGCTTAAGCCAAGGGATGCCAAGGGCAGAAGTAAGCAGAGCTGAATCAGCAGTGCCTCAGTCGAGGTCACTGCAGCGGCCTGAGGGAAACGAGGCAGAACAGGAGGCATCAGTGTTGCTTCCCTGCAAGTGATGTTTGAACAGAGCTCAGAGAGTGTGCTGTATGTGCGTCAGAGATGATACAACTTTTGATAGAGGCCAAAATAGGAATAATTTTTCAAAATGATGAAGCAATAGCCGTAACCTGGAGGGGAGTGGGGGAGAGCAGGAGGGGTGGGCAGCGGCGGCACGGTGGCGGGCAACACACAGCACCACAGCTGTTTTTAAAGTTCACAAAAATAATGAAGTTTGTGTTACTGTTCTGTGCTAAGCGACCATAAGACTTCAAGCAGTAAGTGTTCTTTAGCTGTTAGAAGTTTATAGGGTGTTCTGGGTTACTTTCAGGTTACCATTAAAATGTCTTGCCCAGTAATTTGGGCTTGGAATGATAACTGGATAAATTTATGTATTTCCATCTCTCAGGAGCCAAAGATTTTGCCTGCTCCCATGTCCTCTGCAGTGGTACTCTTGAGGGTGAGAGGAGGAGGTCATTGCAGGTGTTGCTCAGTGTAGCGGCAACCAGGTAAACACAATCAGATGTTGCCAGTTAGGAGGAGGAAGGCATGAGCTCCTGTTAAGCCCACCTGTGCCCAATTAGGGCTGGCCCCAACTGAGCATGAGCAGAATTGGGGGACCAATAAAAGGAGCTTAAGCCTTCTTCCTTGTAACTGGCAACACCTGGTTGCCTCTACAGCTCAGCTGGCTGTGTTTTGCCCAGAGAACACCCTGCAGGTACGGCCATGTGCACTCCTGGTCTCAAAGTACCCTGGATGCAGAGAATCTGCACATGGCCTCGGGGTATTTGTTTTCTCCATGGGATGTGCACATGGAAATCCTATGACCTTCATGAGTGCTCCATGCTGGCTCTAAGAGGGGCAATAAATCTATGTCTGGCTGTTTCCCTTGACGTAGGTGTGCAGTGCCTAATTGTAGCAAAACAGGCTGCCCAGGGAGATAATGAGTACTGCCCCTACCAGCCCCATGGGTGGGGAAGTTTCTGTGGGCTGGGCTGGTGGAGTGGGCTTGCAACTCTCCACCACAGGAGTCTGGTTTGGGGTCCTGTTAACTAAGATGTTTGCCACGTGCACGAGTGCAGAAGCTGGATTTGCCTTTGACAGGAAAACCACTAATTGCTCTTCCCCTCTGGGGCAAGGTCACATGTTCATGAGCCCAATGACTTGTACATGTGCCTGTGACTGCTGATCAATACATCAATATTTACTTAACACAGTCAGATTGTCTCCTTCACGTTGAAGGGAATTAATGTCTTGGGACCAGCATTACACCAAGGCTGATGGTATTGGACTGGTACAGGTGACTCAGAACCCCCAGCAGTCCAAGGATTTGCATGTGTCACTAGGATCCCAAGGTCTGCTATCAGATGGGCAATGTATCAATGTCCCCCAAGCATGAGATGCTGCCAGGTTCTCTCTCCTCTTTGTTACTCTTAGCAGTGTCTGCTTTGTCCGTTGTGGGAACTGCCTCTCACAAACCCACAACAAGCTGTGGGCTTGCAGGTATGGGCACAGAATAGCTGACAAGAGACAAATTGGGAACAAGTACAGCCCACCTGTATGCACCTGGGGCTATGCTGACTTCCTGTATTTCAGTCTGTCCTTTCTAGCTCCTGTGCCTAGCAAGCACTCAACAGAATCTACTGCAAAAAGCTTGCGTTCTTTGTACATGGCATATCTTATCTGTCCCCAAAATGTGCTTCTTTGTTTCCCAAATTTCTTTTTGCATGGAGTCTCTTGCACAGACTTGGTAGGTATGATTATCAAGGAACTTGATTTCTTTCAGATTTGTAGCTGAAGCCAAAAGACATACATTAGAACCCTTTTTCTGCTTCTCCTTAGTAAGATCCATGTGATTCTGATGATCTCTTACAAAGGGAGAAGTAGACTGGGTAGACTTGGACATGTGCAGGTGCCTGTGAACTCTGGACTGACAAGTAAGCAATCAATTCAGCCTTCAGTAAATCAGCTGTATCCAGTGGCAATTACATTGATTGTCTCTCGTGACAGATAGGTTTGCAGATGGAGCTGGGAGGGAGGCAGCGGGGAGGATCCCTCTCACAAGAGAGCTCCAGGCAAAGGGAAGAGAAATGGGAGTGCCCTGAACTTGCTCCTCATAAAGCAGGTTGTGTCTGCTGCCCATCAGGAGACAAAGGCTCTGTCTCTTAAATTGGCATCTCTATTATCAGAACATCATGTTCAATTGAATAAGAAGTTTATTTTCATCTTTCCCATAAGTGGCTGTGAAAAGGATGTGCCAGGGCTTTGAGTCACCCACGCACTGCACTGTGGCAGTGCAGTACTGCCTGCAAAGTACAATTATGGGTAATAGTAAATTCTTGGTAGGAGGCAGTTGCCTTCCACAGTTTACAAAATTAGAAGGCAGACACTGAGGAATAAATTTGGTTTTACCTCAAGGTAATTCTGGAGCATGTGACAAGTGGTAGGTGAGTCATGAGCCAGCATTTCCCATAACAGTGTATGAGAAGTTGCTGCCACTCTGATTTTTAGAAGGCTAAAGAGTAGTATGAAAGGGTGAGCTGGCATGGTAGATTCTGCAAGTTGTTTGCAAAAACTTTACTGCTTTAACATTATTCAAAATTTCTGTCCATTTGTAACCTACTTTCTGCATACAAATAATGGAACTGGCTTTGGGTGTCCAGTAGGAGAAACTGGATAAATGCAGTGGCTGTAGATGTTGCCTTAATTGCATGTTGTACTTATTTGTTTGGCCTTTAGTTCTGTCTGGGTTTTCAAGGCTGCAAATCAGCAAGAGTTCAGTTAATTATGTTGTCACTCATCTCCCAGGCAATTACAGTTGTCTGTCATTGTAATTTCTGTAATAGAAACCCTGCAATGAGCAGTTCAGATTTCAGTTGTCATACAACCCTTGCACCATAACCCACTGTCCCAGAACAACCTACATACTTGTCACAAGTTTGCTGTTGCATAGTGGTACTTACTGATAAGCACTGTGTGGGCTGAAATACTCCAGCGATGCTACTATCTAATTGTGTAAGAGGATTCAGATGGAGAAGGCCTTAGAGTAATCACTGTTTTCAGCACCTGTGAAAGCCTCACTGGATTTTCACCTTTAGTTTCATACTTTTCTCAGTGTGTGAGGACAAAAGACCAGACAGCTAGAGAGCAAAACATGTCTCTCAGTTCAGAGGCCTCCTGCAAAATTCAGTGAAGATGCTGAGCATCCTTCTATCAGCTTCAGGAGGCTTTTGTTTTCATAACTCTGTCAAGATGCAGTTAAAGACTCTTGGACAATGTTGTAGCACATTCCAGGACCAAACTAACATAAAGGTTTTAATTTTCAGTTGATCTGTCTTTTAATATACAAGAACTAATATACTCCACTAGAGTGTAAATGCTTACATTAGAAATGCTAGCTTTCTCTTCTCTCATCTGCTCCCCCCCTCTGTGGTTTAACTGAGCTGCTACGCAGCAGATCTGTCCTGTTTGTAATAGAATTACAATATTTAGTCATTAGGGTGACAAGAGCACAACTGATTATGTAGCCAAGGACATGTTCCAAGTCTATAGTTTGCTGAGCGATTCTTTTGGTAGCAATATCAGTGAGAGGTGCACTGCCACTTCTTCCTTCTTCTGCTTTGTCTTGCAGCTGGGCAGGGAAGGGGTTCAGGGAGTACATTCAAGCTAAAAATAGCTCAGCAAGAAAAACTGCTGAAAGAACATGTTCTTCAAACAACAGTGCAAGTAGTTCAGACTCCCAGTGCAATTCTGCTGAAGGCCAGTGTGGTCTCAGGTCTGTGTATTAAAAAGTATTTTGAAGGGTCTGCCAATTGAAACCACATCCTTGTTATGATCTAGGTCACACTGTGCAGGTCACTGAAAATGGGGAATAATATTTCATTGCAAAGCAATATCTTTTTTTTTTCCTTTTTTTTTCCCCTTCTCTGAAGCAGGAGAGTAAAACTCAAGCTCTGTGTTTCCACAAACAAAACAATACAAACAAAACAAAATCCTGAGTAATATGATTTCTATGATATGTAAAAAATGTTATGTATCAGATCAGGGCAAAATGAGAACATTGTGGGTCTAATGATTCAGGAAAAGCAAACGGAATTATGAGGTAATACTGAAATCAACCCTGATAGTAACTGCTTGAGCAACACGAGGGAGTCTGCAAGTCGGTCACTAGGAGACCAGAAGCAAATCTTAGTGCAGTGGTAAGGACTGAGATTTTTCCAAAAAAGACTCCTAGTGGAACAGTTGCATAGTCCCGGGTGACTGGAAAGAGAAAAGAAGTTGAGATTTAACTTCACTGTATAAATAGTGCCTAATACAATGCTTGTGCTTCATCTCCTCCAAGGAGCCTGAGGCTGGGTTGCCAGCAACCCTTGAGTCCTTTAAGAAACAGTGTCTGTAGGCCCATGGCTCAACTTGCTGGGCAGCCAGCAGTGTGATTTCAGCCACCACAGTCAGAGGGAACATGGGCACAGAAAGACATGTCAGTTGGGACTGTAGCAATAGCTATGTTTCAGATTATATCAAATAGAAATATTGTGCATGGATGGATCTCTCCCAGAACACCCTGAATTCAGCTAGGATAACACTGTTGCAACTGTTCACAAAACCTATGAAGAGTTGCCCTTACCAACAGATGCCACTCTGATCTACAACTGTGGGATTTGGGTCACTGGAAGAAACCACAGCTGGATTTGCAGAGAGCAGACAAAGAAATATTGGTATGCACAGCTTGTCAGCCTGTGCTGCTGACTATACGTAAATTCTCTTCCACTCCCACATTTAGTGCAAAATGGTTTGAGAATGGCCACCCTTGACAGCTGCTGAAGATTTCCCCATGCAGTGTGAGCTCTGGAGAATGTAGATCACTGTTCCCTGTAACCTGTATTGTTTATAAAGGACTCTTCAGCAATCTGCAGAGTCTGAAGTGACAGATAAACATCTGCAGGCATATTTGCCACTGCAGGGTGTTGTGTAAAACAACAGCAAAGATTTATCCAGAGCTGGTGGTATCACCCCCAACATGAGTGGGGTGTGCCATTGCATTCTGCAAACTGCTTGTAATGTCAGGCTTTATGCCAAGGGATAGCTTTCTTAATCACTGGAGTAAATCAAAGAAAATGAAGCATTCCTTGGGCTTTGTGTAATCCCTAAAGAAAAAAAAAACCCTAAATGATAGTGGTTCCTAAAGTTGCAAATGTCTCTAGGGTAGACAGTCCCTGCTGGGACCATATGTGTGACTGCACACCTGCTCTCACACTGCAGGGATCTCTCTAGAAACACTCTCCCTGGCAATGCAAGTACTTTCTAGTTTTCTCCTGTCAGTCGCCCACATAGCATCTCTGAAAGGATGGGATATCCCTGCCTTCAGATAGCGTGTCACCATCTGTTGGACTATTTTCTATTTCTCTCCTGTATGCTATTGTTAGCCCAGCATTTTTCAGCACAGAGCTAGACCAACAGCTTGCCTGCATACTGTCACTAACCAAAGCTGGCCAGGCACACACATCCTTTGCCCACAGCTTGTTCTGAATCCTGCTGCTTTACTGCATTCCCATTTATTTTATTTAAATCTGTTTTTTTTTCAAAATTTCTCTTGAGGTTATGTTGTTTTTTTAATGTGAAGCATGTTCCTGCTATCAGCATGCAAAGTGTAATGAGAAATTCCATTGGCAACTCAGTGGCCCAGGCACTCTGGAGAGCATGAGTCCCTTAGTCCCAGTGACAGGAATAATCATCTGTTTTGTAGTTAATTCACGGGCAGATCTCATAGTGCTCTGCAAAGCTGGTCTAGATGGTTCTCTCTGGTGTACAGAACAGGAACATGTTACAAAATGTCTTGTCTGGAAAACCAGACTTGCAAACCCTCCAAGGATTTATTCAATCCCCACTTCAAATGGTATTTTAGTGATTCTGTCTGTTTTTAAATTGGGCTGCTGAGTGACCACTATGATGGGGGGAGCTAAGCAGAGCAATGTAAGGTGGCAGTGACTTCTTCAAAGCTAGAACAGGCTCTCTCCAAATGACCTCCATCAAACACTGCTTTTCTAGGCTTCTGTAGCATGGCTTTTTCACTGAAGCAGATACACAGACACAGGCAATGCTGTATTTGAGTGCTGGGCCTCCAGTCCACAGGAACATCCCTGCTAACTCTGAGCTTTCTGCTCCAACCATCCTTGTAGACCTAAGCTCGGTGTTTCCACATACCTATCATTCTCTGCTTTTTCGTTTATGTTGCAAAATAAATCTGTTACCACCAATAAATAGTCTGCAAAAACATTTCTTGAAACTAAATTGTATGATCCCTCTAAATATAATTTCCTCTACCACGTTCATACTGGTTTTTTACACCACCACCCCCTTTCCATACTGTGTGGTATTTGGAAGTACTGTAGCCACACCCTGTGATAATTATAATAACAAGGCTGCCATGTAGCCTGGCTAGAATATGGCTTTTGCAGACACCCTCAAATTAGCCTGATCTCCTTGCAATAGACCAGCTGCTATCTGGAAAGACTGTTGTGATTCCATCTCTTTATAGTTTTTTAACATGATTTCTGAAAAACTAATGAAGTATTAATTCATTCAGAATTTAATTAGCTTAATGAATATGATCATCTCAAGCAAATGACAAAGGCTGTTCATCTGTGAGTCATATAATTTTGATTTACAGGGCTTTTTTTTCCAACAGCAAGGCATTCCTGATTTTATTCCGGTGTTTGTAGTATTTTGTGTAATTTTAAGAAAAAAAAAACCTGACGTCTTTGTACAACAAGAGACTCATTAGATTGAAGTAACCTGTTTCCTAGTTGCCTTGACACAGTCCACTGCATAAGTAGACTCTCAACAGAAGGTCCTCAACTTCCAAAGCTGTTCCTTTTTCATTTTACTGGATACATACTGGAACTTGTCTTGCTAATTCTGGGGGTCCTTGTTTTGGTGTGTTACGTGCAACAGCTGTAGGAAAAGATACAAAATGAGAGCTCTTTCCAGGAAAAAAACCCCACTCTCCAGAGTCTGGAGAGTTCAAGGAAGTGTCCTGGCCACTTAGATAATTTAATTATCCTGAAAAACTGATACTGAAGGAAACTTGCAGTGTTCTGTTTGATCCAAGAAGCTCCTGAGTTGCACACATAAACAGGAAAACCCCCACAAGACCTGATAAGTCAGTTGTAGCTTGCCAGGGAGGCACAGGCAACAGAATCAAAAAGATTTAGCTGGAGGTACATTTTAATAATTTATATGGCTGTACAATATTTACTAAGTAGTGTTTGATTAAAACGATGACCTTCTGTTCTGACCTGTTTTCAATTCTTCCCACCTCCCTCTTTTTGAAGTATTTATTTCCTTCAATTTCATCCCCCTCATCTTCTCTAAGTTATAAAAAGGCAGAAACTCTGCTAGACTGACCCCCTTTTATTTATTTATTTATTTATTAATTTATAAGAAAGTAGCAAGCCTAAGCCTTTGATTCATGGGAGGAATTAAGGTCTTGAATGATCAAGGCTGTAGAAGTTGTGCTTCGAGCCACAAGAGGAGGAAACTGTAGTAACCCTAAGAGTATTTGGAGGGCAATCAACTGCACTGTATTGATTGCCTTGGATTACATGTGGTGAGCTAGTTCTTGGAAGAGAGCCCAAAACCAAGCTTGAGCACTTCACACAAAGGTGCAGATGACTCATCTGACAACAAAATCATCTGTCCCACAAATCAGTGATAACAAACTGCTGTGGTAGGAGTCATGCCCTGCAGGTATGGTGTGTGTACAAATGTGACACCACACACTGAGAAAGAATTACCTATTTCTTTTCCCAAACTAAAAGCCACACTACAAATTCTGTGGGAGAAATTAATTCTATCCACTTAGGTATTCTTCTGGCAATTCATAGCAACCATTATGATGAAACTTCTATCTAGGCTGCAAACAAACTTGGTCAGGTTTGAAAGGGTAGGGGAAAGCCAACACAACACCAAAACTACACCCCCACCTTCTCCCATCTCTTTTTTTCTTACATGCCTTTGAGTGGCAAGTCTGAAATTGGTTACATTAAAATTGAAACACATGCAAAAAAGCCCTTCTGGCTGAGATTTTGCTTCTACCAGTTCATAGTCTTTCAGATACACACTGTCCATCCTGTTTTGCTTGTGCTTCAACTACAGTGAGCAAAGTGCTTGGTTTTAAGTGCATAAAACATTTTCCCTGAGTTTCATGGACAGGTTTAGAGAAAACAAACCAAATCCTAAATAATATCAGTAACACAGCAACCATCCCCACAAATCATGAGGGCTGTCACTGTGAATGCCTGAGTCCCTGCTCAACCTCTGCTTTATCAGGAGCTCATGACTGCTACAGCACCTTGTTCTGGTCAGGTTTTTGTCATAAGAAAGCACAAATGGCTGTGACAACCAGAGCAGCTTATTTTGGTCCCTATCAATTATGCTCTGCAAATTAAATTAAAGCCAGTTTTCTGTAATTACTTGTGCTGCAAAGCCAAATTAGTTTAAGGACCTAAATCATAATCCAATGTAAAGTGAAGGATTACAGAGCATTATTAGCTTTCTGAATATTTCCATTTTGTTTTATGACTGCTTTTCACTCTACAGGGCTAGAGCCGAGATCTTCAGGCATGTGTAGATGCTTCATTACTGAGAGAGGATCTGAGCCTGAACAAATGCTACTGCTTGTAGGCAGTTTGGCAGGGCAAAACAAGTGCACTATTTCTTTCCTAAAATATTTTCTCCTTATCACATTTGCTTTAGCATTTTTCCAGTGAGTTTATTTATGCAATTATGCTCTCTTGTGACACATTACAGCTTTTTGAACCCTGTTTTGTTTTTTTTAAATTTTTATTTCTAGTTTTGTATGTGCCACTTATGCTAGGAAGCCTATTTGAGGAATTGACTCTGTGTCCCAGAAAAGGCCCTAGATATTCCTGTCTGTATTTACACCTACCTGCTGATCTGCTTTTCCCTTCCCTGCTGTGCACTGACCTGCTGCTCTTGCCTTCACAGTGCCTGGAAAACATGGTTGATTATGAATTCCTGGCACTGAAGCCAGGGAAGTACAAGAGCAGTGCAAGGAGTTAGTGACTTCCCAGAAGACACTCTCATAAACTGTGCCCTGGAAATCTGAAACTTTTCCTTGTCCTGGGACAGACGTAACTGTAATGACCCTCCTTCATGTTTGCATAGATACCAAACATTTTCAACAGGAGGTAGATACTAAATCCTTAGTGATACAAACCTGCACCAAGAACAGCTTTGAGTCACGTGCACATTGTTCAAATCAAAGTAACACACAGGACTAAGTCGTCTCTGTTGTGGCCCTTTATAATTGAATTAGTGTGTTCAGAAATTCTTGCCAAACATGCTGGTCTGAGACAGCAAATTGGTCTTTCTGGTTCAGCTGCAGATGATGGCTCTTACCCAGATTTGATAGAGTGTTCCATAATTAAATGTGCATGCACTGTGCTTCATTACTGTAGCAAGCAAGCAAATCTGGTTCAAGAGCCTCTATCCAGAGGGTCCATTATGACCACACACTCATGGTTTCTTACTTGCTGACCAGGAATTTGGATTAGTGAAATTCATTCTGGTTTTGCAAGTGCAATACCTGTAAGGGGACGAGGGCTACCTCTTCTAAGAACTTTTCAGACTGCAGTAAAAAGAGCAGGGTAGCCAAGGTATGGCAGGTAAAAATGTACTTGAACCTCTTCTACTACATGTTTTTGAGCTGCACTGCAGATCCCTTAGACCTGAAAAGCCCTGCAAACAGGAGACTAAACTGATTGATTGCTTGGAGACGTGAACAAAACTTGAGCTTTCCCCTTTCCTCCTATGACTGTTGCAGAGTAACTCTGACAGCAGATAATAAACCTCAGCCCATTTCACTCTAAGGCCAGTGATGTCAGTCACTGGGTATACAACAGGGTTTCCAACTGTGTGTCACTGAATGCCACCAAGGAGGAGCATGGGGAATATTACTGCCTAGGGGATGCAGACATCTAAATCCTAGAGGCAGTTCTGGAAGCTCTCATTGTCACTTACACTTCCCCCAGTTCTTCCCCTTTATTCCCAATATTTTTCTTTCATGTAGCCTGAAAAGCTGAGCCCATAATGGAAAAGAGACAACATATAAAAGAAAACAAAACCCCAAATCCTTACCAGGTACGAGGAGTAAAAAACACTCAAGCACTGTGCAAGCTGTTAGTAAAACAATGCAGCCCCATGCAAATCTCCAACAGCAACCCCCCCCCTCCCCACTCAGTCCCCGCTCCAGTATCTTGTCCTGCTGTGAGCACAGTGCTGAGCAAGGAAAACGGGAGACTCCCTCAGCTCACACACACGCCCCCAGAATTAGATCGTAGCTCTATATTTAGCTCCTGTCTCATGCGAGGAGCTGAAGCTTTTGCAGACGCCCACGCTGTGCTCACTGCCTTTATTTTTAGCAGCAGCGACAAAGTTACCTGAATGACTTCTGCCGAATAAGAACGAAATGCATTAAATTCCACACAGCTAATGAGCAGTGGCAGCTGATCTTTGTGTCTGCCTTTGCCTTTCTATCTCTGGAATAAATGTGTGTCAGGTCTTCCCAGCCTTCTGAAATTGGGGCAGTTCCCTGATTTCTAATTCAGCGAGTGGGCGTTTGAGCACAGTTGGAGCTTCATCAAAAAAACCCTTGATAATCCCTAGGTGAATTTAGGCAGGTCACTAAACTGGGCTCAGTTCAGTGTCTAGTTAATACTTATCTGCATTAGGGCTGCTAGTAGTTTGTACTCCACTTCGTGGTCAAAATCAAATAAAATATTCTGCAAATTTCTGTGTATTCTGCTCAGGTTCCAACTGAATTTCACTGTTTGGAGGGCTGATACCTCTTCAGTGAGCAAAGCTGCACTGAGATGTTCCTGTGGGAAAGTAGCACTGGGCACAGCTTTTGTTTCATCGATAGGAAAAAGATTTCCTTTATGATTGCTCTGTGTAACTGCTATGGTCTATCCTTTTAGGCTGTAAATATCAAGTGCTGTTTTCTTGGTATTCTGTTTCCAACAGCACTGAGAACTTCACACTCTGTTATGTGAGGCTGACATACAAACCAGGTTCTAATTTGAATATGCATTTAGCCATGTCTGCAGTTTATGAGCAAGTCAACTTGAAAACGCCTTTCCAGGAACCTCAGGGCAACAGTAGAGCTGCAGATTTCCAGATGTGGTAAAGTATTGGATAAAGATACCTCCTTTTCATTTTACTTTTCTGAGAAACCTTGCCCCAGCATCATCCGTATTCCCATGCCAAGAATTTCAGTGTGGTAAAGATCAGCTTTAGGTGCTCAGTTTTTGGTTCCTGTTTGACTCCTTTGATGCCCACGTTTCTGTATCTGAATTCTTATCTCCATTGTCCCTTCAGTGCTGTTTAATGTATCGTTTCTACTTATGCAAATATCCAGGAAGGTGAAACAGAATATGAAGTGAAAATTACAAGTATAATCTTTTCCAGGATGAAAATGTTTTCATTGAAACATTAAGTAATAATGGAGTGTTTTTAACTGTGCTTATACAAGCCATACTTGAGAAGTACCATCCACCCAGGCAGTTCAAACATCAACTTTCTTAACAGTCAGATACAAATCTAATTAAACAACCTTTGCCTGTGTCACTCTTCAGGGTAGCAACTATTTTACTCCTCCATGTTTCATCTTAAACCCCTACTAGAACAGAGTGAGTCTGTAAGGCAGAAAGCAGTTATTGTGAATAATTGTACTTGCAAATGTCTTTTCTGCTTCTTGATACAAAGAGCATTCAATTCACTGAATTCCACTGGGGGCTTATTATCTGCACTCCAAACACACAATAATGGGAACCAAGACCTGTTGGGAGCCCTGTGTTCTAATGCACAGCAGAATATTGCAAGTGCACACCATAGCCCAGGGGCACTGGGAATGTGTGAATTAGTAAGAGAAAACACTACTGGAAAGGGAAGTCTGGGGAAAATGGAATATTGAATATTGCCATTTTGGGAGGAGGAGGAGGAGGAAGAGGGAGAGATGTTCATGTTTCCACAGCAACAAGTAGTAGACCAAACTGGCTGGAGCATGAAATATAGCAATACACTTTTCAAAAACAACAATGCACAGAAATGGATACTTGAGTCTGTACTCAAGCTGCTGTCAGTCAATAATAAATCTGAAGTCAGTGGACATGCACTGCTGTAAAATTAAAATCTGGCCCAAAAGGTATAACAGAATTCCTTGATCTCTCTTTTGCAATGGAATGAGTGGAAAGTGAAGAAAGGGATTTTACCTTTGACTGCATAAACACTCTTTAGCATGATAGAAAAGTTTGTTTTATCAGTAGGGTCACAAATACTGTTGAAATGTATAACAACCAGAACCATTTTAAAAATACAGTTCTGAGAAAATGTTCTTCTTTTGTCCCCTATTTTTGATGTCACTTAGACACTATTATTTGATATATTTTGCACATTATATACATCAACTCAGCTTTCTCTCCAGAGTACAGACTAAGGCAATCGTAGCTATGGGGTAATTTGCTAGACAGCTAGAGACTTTCAAATTCCTACAAATGTGCCAGACAAATATTGCTCTTGAAAACCACTGCCTGTTTACTTGCCATTCAGATGCAGACAGCCATTAAATAACTGCTCAGTAATGTGCCCAGACATTATTCCTTTGTGCTAACCTACAGGTCTGCAGCCTGATGGTACATGTGGATGGAGCACTGAGCTGGCAAGTCCCATCGCTGTAATTCAGGAGTTAATTAGGACAGCAGCAGCAATGTGCTCTTATTTGCATAGGTAGTGGCAAAATCATACAGAGAACAGACATTTCTATTGGATCCTATTTCCTAGGCAATACTTCACACCTGAACTCTTAGCAGAGCATTACTTAGCACCAAACATCTAAGTTGTCACAAAAAAATTATGTTGCACAAGTACCCATAAAATTAATGGATCTCAAGACCTCAGTGTCTTGCAGGATTTTCATTCTGTCTGGTGTGGTTCCATTTCCACACTACCACTATGTTGTGCTCTGGGGTGGGTTTTGTGGGGTGAAACCTAGTCAGAAACTCAGGAGGGGTATCTCTAGGGCTTTGACTCTTTGGCCTTTACCCACCTTTTTTTTTTTTTTTTTTTTTTTTTTTTTTTTTTTTTTTTTTTTTTTTTTTTTTTTTTTTTTTTTTTTTTTTTTTTTTTTTTTTTTTTTTTTTTTTTTTTTTTTTTGACATCTATGTTCTTTTCCTGGTGTAAATGTTTTTCTACATGCATCCACCACCTGTGCTTGTTTGCGTGGTCATGTTTGTTCTATTCTTGTGGATGAGTTAAGAGCTGAGCTGAACTTTGCCAGTGCACATATGTGCTGGAAGTGGTGTGGGAGATTGCTTCCAATCTGTTCTGCCATTCCTGGTATTCCAGCAATATCTTTACCATCTGTTCCCCGAGATGTGCTGAATCTTTCACGTTCCAGGAGGAAGGAGCTAAATGAAAGTCTGTCTTCCAGCACTTGGAACAAAGATGGCTTTTAGCCATGCTTTAAACGTTACCAATGAGACAAATGTCCTGCACCACAGATTACTGTGGAAGGCCACAGCAGACACTGTGGAGGCTTCTTTCACAGTGTTTACCTGTAGACAGTACATTTCCTAGCTTCTAGTAAAGATCATCCCTTTTCTTCACCAGTATAGCAGTTTCCTTTTTACATCCTTGCACAAACACCAGATTACAGGTATGCCTCCTTTAAAGTAATTCTTCAGGATTATCATTAAGCAAGCTAAATGATAAATGAAAAGAAAAGGAGAAAGCCTGAAGATGCAATTCCATTAGACCTTTCACACTAAGAAAAGTCAGGCTGTATTGAAGGGAAGTGGCAATCTAGACATTTCGGCACTATGAGGAGTGGTTGGTGTGAGATAATAATCTCACTCAGTGAATACTTTGGTCCAACTTAATTTTAGGGATGTGGTGTTGTGGATTTTAGAGCCATAAAATTAGGCTCCTGACGTATGAAGACATTCCACAAGCAATTGACTGGACAAAATACTGGAATTAACAAATTGGATAACAGCATGAAATATTTCCCCAAAATAAATATACAGGGCTTGCAAGGTCAAGATGAAGTAGATCGAGATCCATGACATTTTCCTTCCTAAGACAATGGGTCTGGCCCTTCTATGACTTGCTCTGCCTGTGACTCTATGAACTTAATGTAAATTGTAATGTGATATTTGCTACTCATATGGAATGTATATTTTTTTGTGACAAGGACTGTCATCTGCTCTGTCTTGTGCAGCACTGTTGCATTTGGGTGTGGATTACTTCAAGACAGGAGGAAGGTGAATTGGAGTGGCATCTCATAGCTCACCCAAAATTCATCTGTGTTCATTCAGCAACTTGTTCCTTAGCTGAGGGCAAGTGTGGTGATTGCAGTGATGTTTTCTTCCATGAACTCAGGTCCATTAGGACTTGTGCTCTGATCCATATGCATGCTTTTCATTCCCTGTCCCCTGAGGTAAAGTTTAATCAAATGCACTCACATGAATGAGCTAGTCTAAATATCAATAAATGTTTCTTTCAGGAGAGGCTTGAGATATTTAATATTTAATAAGCCTTGAAAATGAACTTCTGTTCATGTTTCTCAATTCCAAGCATTTTGGCAGAGAGCAATGCTCACTGTCCCAGTGTGGGCAGGCACAGCACAGATTATTTAACAATCCACTTTGTCTCATCTAAAATATTCATGTTATCAGATATCCAAATGTATCTCTTAAAAAACACACAGAGAAAACAAATGGTGCAGTCTGAGCCTTACAGTTACCTTAAATCTTTGCTTTAGGCTGCACACCACAGTAATGCTGTATCTCTCATAGCACTGCCCTGTTGCCATGGTTACAGTTAAAAACCAGACCATCCCTGCATCTGGACTTCCACAAATACTTTACTCATATGAGGGCACTGCTGCTGAATTTGCTGCTTCTGTAAAGCAGAAACAAATCCAGCAGTGCACACAGCAGTCTTCTTTTGCTCAAGACTATAACATTGCCTTTATCCTCAAATTCAGCCAGTGCTAACAAAGCAAAATCAAATTAATACATAATTATGTTATTATTTTGTAAAAGCACTAGCTTTCTGGAGGACTGCAAAATCTTATGTCAGTGGAGCTGCAGGTAGATTTGAGAGTTTTGTCTCCTGCGTTGACTTCTGCTTTGTTTTCTACTGAAACCAAAGGAACCCTCACTGAGGAGGGAGTTAAGACTTTTTTTCATGTGGCTGGCTGATTGACAGCTGAAAATGTGCTAAAGTGTATTTGGGTATGATTTACCGGAGGAAATGGGTTTGGGGCTGGGTGACAGTGTCTCATCTGACAGTACACAGAGGATGCTTCATTATAAAGGAAAGTCTCTTGGGTTTAGATAGACTTACTTTGAGAGTTTCATTTCAATTTGCTGCCGGATTTCCTGTCTTTCCTCATCTGTCCTCCTTGGGAAAATATTCCTGTCTTCCAGCTCCTGCTTGCTTGGTCTGTTTCGTAGTTTTACTGCCAGCAATTCTTTCTTGCATTTTCTTGGCAAAGTACCTGGGACACACATTGAAAAGGAAGTTACTAGAAGGACAGCTCCTAGAGATAAAATATAAACGTAAGAAGAGTGGGAAAGGTACAGCCTGACAGTGATCTTTATGGTAGTGTGCAGTGAGCAGTTGTACACCTTACCATAAGTAGCACTGCAGTTGTGCAGGGCTCAGACACAGAACTGCTTACAAGTGCAGAGGGATCATATTCCTGTTATCTTTGTTATCCATTATAAGTGAGCAGGGCTCTCAGATGAAAATTATTTGAAGCTGAAACACAATTCATATCACTAGTTTAGAAGTCAAATGCTCTGCATCTTGCCTCAGTCCTCTTGAGTATCCCTATAGCCCAGAGCAATCCTAATTCCCTAAACCATTCAGTGGTTCCTGTGCAGAGGACTGGCTCGCTCAGTGCCAGGATGGCTGGGACATGTATACCTTCTCTGGGTCACCAGGTATCACCAGGAATCGATGGAATGGGTACTGAAACAATTGTTGCTTAGCAACGCTCACACACACGAATATATAAATCCATATATATGTAAAATGTCATTCTCTTTACTTGGGATTAGAAATCAGAATTGTGAGCAGACACTGTGTAACACTAAGTGCTAGCTATTATGTATATCTACATCCTGCCCAGTGTAACTGTGTCACAACAGAGTTTCATTAAGCAGTCAAGATTATACTACTGTTGACATTAGGCCTTTCCCCTCTGAAGACAGCAGGGGCAAATATTCCAAGGAATTAAAATAAAGGCCAGGTTTTATGATGACTTGAAGAATGCTAGCAACATAATTGGCATTTGGGCAATAAGAGACACCAATGCCGTGATTGCATAATCTGTGCTGTTCATAGTTAAAATACAGAAACACATTGTCCATCAAATCAGACAACCTAAACTGTTGCCTTTACAGAAGAACTGTTCATAGGAGAACACACAGCAACTATTTTGATTAGGAGGCCACTGCTCTTTAGTGTGCTGGATGTTGAGTCCTTCTTGGTGCTTTTCTGAAGGCATTAGAAATATCCTTTCATTCTTACTAGAGGGAACTGTGTTTGAGCATATGTGTTTCTCTATTTCTCCTGTAAATCTGTAGACTTTGGCAGGCTAAACAAATGAAAAAATGGTTTTATAAGCTCAGAACTTTTCAGGTTTTTGGAAAAGTACACAATAAAAGCCTGTAAAATAGAAAGCCATCTTTATTTTCAAAAGACTCAGATGGAAAGTCTGAGGTGATGTCCATATTCGATGTGAAGCACTCTACTGAAATACACCCTAAATGGTTATTCTCCCATTCATTGTTGACATCAAAGGTATGAGCATGCAGGAGCAGTCATACTCCCTTCAGGCTGCTATAAAACTACTTGTGATACAGTGTTTTACTTAATCTTTAAATTGTGGGAGAACAAGGGCTAGAATCAGTGATTATGTGCTCAGACGAGGTCTGCTGTCCCTAATCTCCTTGAAAGCTAAGTGAAACTAAAGCAAAGCTGAACCTTTTTGCAAGAAGTCAAGTTTTGAAGCTGTTGTGGAGACATTGGCTTAGGCCAGCTCAGTGTATGCCCTAAAGGCTTGTGTTTCAAAGTGTGACAGAACAACACAATATTTTGCTTGAAAAAAAGCAAATGTGAAGCTGCTCTTCAGGACTGTGACTACTCCCAGTCTAGAAAGAGTCTAATATTTTGTGAAATTAAAAACACAAATCATATCTGAAAAATCTCAACTTTAACCCAAATCCTGCTGTTGTATTAGGGGAGTAAACAGCACGTAACCCTCTCAGGATAAGCTGTGCTCACTTCATCCAGATGTCTGCATTTCTAAAAGGCTTATGCTATAGCCACTCCCATGGTCCATATGCACTGATTAATCTTTAGGGTGCTTCACCAAATAAAAATGCAAGAGACCTTGATTAATCTGGTCTGCTAGTCTAAGGAGCAATTCCCTATGCCTGACCAACTGGGTTAATTCCTGAAAAATAATACCTGTCCAAAAAAGTGTAAAGAAGGAGATTATATTACTCCTTTCAGGGAGATGTGCCAGGAAGCACTCTGTAATTCATCTGTTTTCATCTTGACCAGCCCAGTGCTGGGCAGTTCTGTTATTCCACCTGCTGCAGAAATAAATGAACAAATAAAACAAAACCAGGGAACAAAGAAAAATTACGTTCCTAAACTAGTTCTCCTCACACGCAGTTTCAGCACCCTGAGGCAAATTGCTTCCTGATGACTATCTCAGTGGAAAGTGAACCTGCAAATACCCATATTTACATATTGGCTTCCTAAGGGTTATTTTTTCCTGGTCAACAAGGCATGTTCAGTGCCCATAACCAAGCTATCTCAGGTAGGATCTTGCCTGTGGTTTGTTTCATGATTTATTGCAGCTCAGCTCAGACAACAATAAATGCTTTAGAAATTCTTGCAAACCAGCCCAGATTTTTTAAACTCTAAAGAATCTGGAGTTTTTCAGGGAATTATTCTGGTGCTATCACTGTCACTACTGCATCTCTTATTCCTCTATGAATTGTAAAGGGTGCTTTTGAATGAATGCTGGCACAAGCAGTGCCACCCAGTGTCAAGATCAGAAATGACTGTATATGTCTGTATATGGTTCTAGCCCTTAACATTTTAAATTTGGGCCATTAACCTCATTCACTAAAACATTCAAGAATGTCAGCCTCACCTCATTATATTCCCTGATTAGCCCTGAAAGCTTTTCTATTCAACTTTTACATCAGTTGGTCTAATATAAAACTTACTTATAAAACTTACTGCGTTTAGATCATTCTTAAGCCATCTTCAATACAGCAACACCACAGCTCTAGTGAACAGAAACTGAAACATTGACTTAGAAACAGGACTCTAAGTGCCATCTTTGTATGCAGTACCGAAGAAGACAAACATGTTTGCAGTCACTATGACTCAGATTTAACTTCAGCTGTTCACCAGAATTCCTTGAAAAAGTTGATGTGGCAATAAAAGATTTTATACTCTTAAATAGTTTCTGTTGCATCCTGCCATGTTTATAGCATTCTTTTGGACTATGGTACTATATCTCTATAATACAATAGATGACTTTCCTTACCAGAAATAATGGAATCATTCAGAACTTCCTCATCTTGATAGAAAACAGAATCCTCCGTGAGCTCGGAGTTCATGATCATGTTTTCTTTGTTCTCATCTGACTCTTTAACTGAGTTCCTCTTATTTTCAGAGTCACTGCTGGAGCTCAGTGAGTTCTCCTTTTCTTTGTTGCGCTCAATGCTCGATGTTCTGGAGGGTCGAACATCCACTCTTTTTTTTGGAGATCCTTTGCTTTCTCTTCCATGGAAGCTGTGGGTAGAAGGTGCACAGCCCAGTTTTTACACAAGACTGTTTTGTTTCCACAGTAGGAACTTACTGTATAAGAATGAGCAGAATATGCTGTAGCCCATAAATGCCAGAACAGAGACTTCAACATGGGGCAACACAGTAAAACATTCTCAAGCCTGTGTTGGTAATTGCTAATGTGGATCTACTTTCCTGTCTCTGTCATAAAATAAGGTAAAATAAGGTACAGAAGTGTAGTGGCTAATGTACTTCTTTTATATATAGCAACATGCTATACTGGGCTGATTTAAAAAAAAAACCCACACAGTACACCCTTCTAATGTAAAACATGCATGGCATGAAATATTACCATTCTGATATTTTATGATTGTGACAAAGGTTAATAGGGCCTGGAAATAATACCATATGAATCTATTCCCCATGACAATACTGTTACAGAATTAAGAAATGTTACCAACTTAACTCCAAAGCTCTGTGATGGGAAAGGTTATCTCTATCCTCCTATAATACACAGGTGGACTGATAATGAAAACCAGACAAAGTACCCAGTGTAGTCCCATGCAAGCATTTGCATTCAAAATGCATTCTGTATATGCTCATGTATAAACCAACACACATAGACTGGAACAGCATTTCTCATCTGCAGAGCACTGGTATTAAGAGCAGGGTGTGCCTTAGGTACTTTAACTTGGTATCATGTGGGGAGATCTTCTTTTGCAGGAGGTCAAGGATTATCAAATTATTTTTCCTGTTTGAAAACCTACTTCCATATCACAATATCCTCCTTACAAAGGAAGAACATACTTTGAAGTAACAGCCAAATTAAGCATTTAAACCAGGGGTGGATTAAGAGGAACATTAAGAGGAAGACAAACCCAAACTATAGGAGTAGATAAAATGCTAATAACACTGAAGGGACATTTACTAAGAAAAATGAAAAAGTGGAATGGCCCTTTTCATGCAGCCATGCTGTAGGTACCTGTCCTGCCGGTGTTTGGTGGCCAGAGCCCTGTGGAGTTCCTCAATGACTCTGCTGGGAGGTAAAGGTGGGTGGATGGCAGCCAGGTGAGGGGAACCGGTGGGTGTTGTTACCTGTCCTCTGACATGGGGCTCTGAACTTTTCTGGCCAGAGGGATGGAAAAGGGCAGCTTGTCCTGAGATTTGGGAGGAACCAACAATAACATAATTCTGCAGGATGGTGGAAGGAGGAGATTTCATGGCTGGGTCATCAGCTTCACTTCCTGCTGTCAAAACATGAGAGGGTAAGAGGTTGTGCAATTCTTACTTTTGGCAGACAGAATCTGCACTGAAATTAATTTGTTATTGCTAGGAGGTAACTGGTTACTCTGAGTTACTCTCTGAATTCAAAAGGCTCATACTACACAGATTGCAATCTTTGATCTAGAAAAGCAGGTGCCTCATTCATTTCTCCTCTTTCCCCCAGTATCAGATGCTCCTTTTCCACAGTTCACCATTCTTGATTTCCACTGCTCTTCCTCCTAACCTGTAATGGCTTGTCCTGTGGTGACTTTCCAATCTATCACTTTCTCTGATGGACTCTGCCAGACTGTGTTAAAATTTATTTATTGTGGTTCTCAGTCAGGACAAAATGTACCAGTGTCTGTTATCTGACCCTCTGTGATTGCTGTACAGCCTAGACCTCTGTCTTTCATTTGCCAGCTGAGGAAATGCCAAAATCATTATAATATGAGGATAATATTTGTATAACAAAACTTGCCAAGTGAGATGTAGTATTGGACACTGAGAAGAGAAAAAGGTGAGGCAATCTAATATTTTTTTACGCCCAGATTGAGATATTTTTTATACCATGTAAGCATTTTATTGGAAATTAGACTTTGATATATAAATCTATCACCTCGGTTCAAAACACAGTGGGTGTTTCCCTGGTTGTAAATTTCATAGTTTCACACTTTTAAAATAACTGAACATCTGGTCTGAAAAATATGCTGATTAGTTTTTCTGCTCCACAGTTCTCTTCCCTTTTCCCTTGTCTCTCAATCCCAAGCCTCTGGCATATGGCATTGTTTACTCCAACAGCTCAGCCTGAGTGTAAAAAGGCAATCCAAGTTCTTCATACAGAGTATTTCTTTTCTCCTGTTGCCACCTAGTGTTTTAAGAAGGCATTGAAACTGATGCAGCTTGCACAGCTTTTGTACTAACTTGTTTTCACAGATCCCTTTTACCTTTTTCACTTACTTTGAGATAAATTCTTCATCTCACAGCAGAGGAAAACTTCTGCTCAGGCCAGGATTATACTAAAATAACCCCATAAAAAGGACTTGGTTCTGATTAGAAGAGTAACTTGCTAGAAAACTGGAGAGGACAAAAGTAGGTTTGAATATTACCTTCAGTTATTAAATATTTCCTCTCAGAACCAGCATCCTGCATAATGGTTTGCAACTTAATTCCTTTTCTTAAGTTCACTGCTGGAAATTTGCTACAATTCCATAGGGGTAGAGCTGCAAAAAGAGCTGCGTGTCTCAAAGCTGAAGGGCAGAATTACTGAGGACAACAGCAAAAGCACAAGTAGGAAGGAGAACTCCTGTGCCTGAAACCACAACCACACGTCAAAAATTTGAAAGCAACCACACTAAACCTGTCTTCCTTTTCACACTTGTGGGGTGAGTAGGAGGGCATCCTTCAATAAGGAGAGTCACATTCACATTGCAGTCTTCTCTCTTATTCAAAGAAGTGTCTAACTTATTTTCTTTCTTCATTTTTGAAATGCATCTTTCCACATTTCCCTCCTGTCAACCCAGAACTCTAACCAATGGCCAGAGCTTCATACACCTTTCTGTGCAGCCAGAAATCAGTGATTAAACTAGTCCAAATGTTACACTGTTTAAAATCTGAACATGTCTGAAAGGACAGGGGCATTTCTTCAGTTGTTTAGGTGTCCAGTGTCTTGGCAATGAGACACCTTCCCACCCTAGAGCTCCTCCTGTGCTGATCAGGTGGTGGTTGCTGCCACCAGCAAAGAACTAACAAACCCTGTTAAGAAAAGGTGTTTTTTCAGTACTCAAGGGGATCTTGGTTATGAGCTACTGCAGAGATGTACAGAGGAAATTTATGATCAATTAATGCCTATTGAGTCATAGCCTGAGGGGATAAAAACCCACCTCTTAAGTCACTTTATACTGTGGCACAGTGAGAGAGGGTGTACATGTTTTCTCAGAGCAAGAACCCTGGGTTCTGCTCAGACCTAATGCAGGAAGGGAGGAGACTTTGCTTTCCTTATACCTGCTTGTTTCTGGAACAGGTCAAGGACCAATTTTGTTTTCCCTGAAGCTTGGACCAATATCTGGAGGTGACAGTTTCCTTAGGTCACACTTTGTTTGTCTTAATGACATCTGTTCAGTGAATAATCTTGCAAAGTGATATCTTGGCACTTTGCCCCATTCTCCTTCTCTGTGATTAATTGGTGCTTGGCTTATTTCTTAGTCCTCTGCTAACAAGACCTTTGAGATTGTTTAAGAGGGAAAAAGTAAACACAAAAGAGCTTTTCAATCTCTTTGTCTTCCCTTTTCTTTTCTTTCGTAATTGCTCTTTGTTTCTCTCTCCCCATACAGCTGTATTACCTTTCACTGATGCACAGTATTTGTTTACTTGTAACTGCTTCCACACAGAAATAAACAAATGTATAATCACTATTGGAAAAGGACCTATAGGTACTGGACTCACTGAGAAAACTAAGAGTTGTTCTTTGTGGAAAATTTAGATGAGAATGAAACATCAAAAGTCAGAATACCTTGGATGTTAGAGAAAATACTTCCATTAAGAAGCAAAATATCTGGACTCAAAACGCTGTGAGGTGCTTGGTGGGCCTGTAATGTCATTACCCTCTATGGGTCAGGTTTTCCAAGTATCCTACATTTCATGCAGAGCTTGGCCTTCTTATCAGTTGAGCAAAGTCAAAGGGGTGTCCTGATTGTTCCTGTTCACATTGCAAGGTGGAAGGGGCAGGCTTGAGGCTGATTCACAGCAGAGAATGTTGAAGCAATCTGAACAGAAGTTCCCAAGAATCTCTGTGATACCATTTAAGCTCTCACTTAAACTCTTTCAGCTTTTAAACATGGACAAAATATGGATACTTATGGGAAATACATACTTGTGATTTTCCTCAAAAAGACAAAGGAAAAAAAACAACTTCATTTTTTATGATCCTTGGTGGCCAGATTACAATGCCTCTCTGATATTGTGTTGCCTGGTGACTCTGAAACCCCTATTTTTTGTGTCAATAGATGATGTAAATTGGGGTTGAGATAATCGCTGTCATTTCAAAGTCTAAATATCCAATGGGTCTGACATTGACATGTCAGGACTTGGTTCTTATTTGTAATAAGGCAGTTTTAACTGATTTTGCCATATGTAGGGGCCCTAAAATTGGAACAAAGTAAAATCCATATTCACTTTAGCACATTTTCTGCTGTGCCAGAATGTTGGAAAATGTAACAACATTGGCAATACCTTAGAAAACCAGGCCAAAGGAATTGCTCTTGAAACATTCAATGAAATCTGGCACAGAGAGTTGCTTTGTGGGAGCCAGGTGTATCACTTATGTGTGTTCTGTTTAATTAGACCAGATTTCATAGCTCTACTTTAGACCTACCACAGAGAGCAAACCCTTCAGAGAGAAACATCTACAGAGTCTATTGACATGAACTTCATTTTAGGCTGTTATTGCTTTTACCCAGCAGAGTCTAGTTAACAAACATTGAAATCTTTGTGTTTTATGACATATTGATGTGAGCATCTGATTCAGCAGATGTTTGCAGTTGGTTTGATTTGTTTTACATGTGTTTAGTGCAAGACTCGCAACAAATAATTCCCTGAGAGATTCAGAAAAATATGTGAAGTACAAAGATCAGTGCATTGTTATCAGGCAACCAGACTGCTCAGTTCAGGGAAATCATTAGCATTCTGCTCACCCAGAAGAACTAGCTTGATTGACAACAGTTTGTGACAACAGGCTTTAAAAAGGGTGGAAAAAAGAGGGAAAAAAAAGAAAGGAAGGAAAATATTACATACTGTGCTGTGTAGGTCAGTAACACGTAAGGCATAGGAAGGTCTTTACTGACTAGTAATGACTGACCTGTTACACTTTTTGGGATTTTGGAGATTGCCTTAGGTGGTGGAGCTGGGAGCAGTGGAGGGCTGGGAAGCTGTGCCGGGTTTCTTTCTGTCATTTTATGGGGGGAATCTGTGGATTCAGATACAAGTAAGGCTTGTGGACTGTCTTCAGATGCTGGCAGGCTGGCATCTTCTAATTCTTCTGTGAGTGCTGAAGGTTTCTTGGCTAGTAGGAAGATGAGCATAATTAATGGAACATGAAGTTAATAATAATGATAGGCAAGGGGACAGTGCCAGGAACATTCAGAAAAACAGAACACATGGCACACAGTTAGCATTTCTTTTCCATAGCAAAAATAATTATTGTGTGACATAACCAGCCAGCCAAGGCAGGTAAAGAAAAAAAAAATATTTTATTAGGATATTAAAGAATAAGGATATTAAAGGATATTAAAGATAAAAAGGATATTAAAGTTAGTTTTGACAATCCTGAGAAAATTGCTGAGCTTCTGTTACTTCCCTAGAGCCCTTGTTTTGTTTTGTTTTGTTTGTTTGGTTTTTTACTAATGAATACAGCAAAGTGACTTTTGAGAACTGCAGTGAATGTTCTTACAATACACAGTTGCAGTGGCACAGTTAGCAAGTACTTGTCTGTGCTAGGAACACATAGCCAAAGGGAAGGAGTATCAAACCAACAGCAATATTACATGGAAGCTGACTTTCCAATTGTTCGTTGTAAACATATATTTTCACAATTTAATTTTTATCTTACTTATACATTATATCAACTTCCATCCCAACTCTTCTCTTACTGCAACTGACTCTAGAACTGTTGAGTCTTTCTTGAGTTTAAAGAAGAGCCTGCCAGAAAAAAAAAAACATTTGCCAGTGGATCTCAGCAGTTCTTGTGGAACTGAGAAGAGCTGAAGTGCTTTAGAAAACTTCTGTCACCAAAACCTTGATTTGAGATGATGAAGCAGTGATCATTTCAGGACTGTCCCCTGAAAGATGGCACAAGCATCTGAAAGTTAGTGCAGGCTGAATTACTGAGCAGTTCATCATATGGACCTGGATGGGATGAGGGCACAGGAATAGATCCAGAAAGGCATGCTCAGCACCAGACTCGTTGCCAGAGTAGCTTATTATTCATGGAGTGCCACTTGTCAAAATGCCATCTCACTACTAGGTAGAAATCCTCCTTTTGGGACTGCCCCCAAGCCCACTGGCTAGGTTAGGTGGGGAAAACTTCCCTTTCTGCCTAGGCTATTCTTTTTCTGTGTATTAACCAAACATGAAGTCTAAAAATATTCCTTCTCTTCCCTTCCCTGGCCTATACTCCACATCTTCTGGATGAAATTCAACATACTGGCTATAAAGCATACAGATTCCTTTTGTTTCTGTCTAGTCAAATATTCATATGAACCTATGGAAAGATCCCTACCATACTGGTCCGGGATTGGGCCCAAGAACAATTGTTATGATAAATTTACCATTAAAATAATCTTAGGAATACACAGTTTTGAAGAGTTTTCCTATCCAAAGAATTCCTTAAGGTGGAGTCACTAGAGACAGGAACACTGTCATGCACAGATGGGGATAAATTTGTACTGGAAGCCTAGATCAACAATGATCACTTTAAACACTAGAGGCCACTGCTGAAAGAGGTAGGAAGATTTCCAGCGAGTGGAGTCTTGCAGACCAAGGAGATAGGAGAACGTAAACTCAGTGCTATTTTTTCGAACTTGGAATAACAGCACCACAAAGAATGGAGATAAAGTACAGAAGAGAGAAAAGGTTGACAGGAAGACAATAAAAGGAACAAGGATTAGAGCAAGAGACATAACAAGTTGGGGTGACTTTGAAAGCCTCAATGTGCAATTTCAAATGCAGTGTAAGGTAAACTTGAAATCATTTTCCTAGGTTTTGCAGAGCCATAAGGTTAAATACATGACACATTATTGTTGCCATTTATCCAGAAGAGCCTGTCACTGTAGTAGAAACTAGAAGTTCAGAGGGAAATTTCCTTAGTGATACATAATGAAACTCTCTAGAGAAGAGTATTGCTAATAATAGCAGTGCCTGAAAGATTCTGGTCAAGATCTTGATCTGGTTGTTCTATGAATGAAGAGATGAATGAGATTTGCCTCAATTAACTTTTAGGATGATTCAAAAGCAAGAACAGCTGTAAAGGGTGGATTTTGGAGAAAGGAAAACAACATTAAGGACATGTATTAATAAAAGCCGTCTGTGTCCAATTATCTGTTTTGTGTCTGTTTTAAGAGACAAAAAAAGAAATAGGAAAAATCTTTAGAAGACCACATATAGCAATCAAAAGCACAGTGGAGATAGAAATGGTCCAGAAGAGCAATATTATGTAAAACAGCCAAAGGGTCATAATATTGCTTGAGTCATGGGGATGGAAAGGACAGGATGAAAAGGAAGTGGGAAAGGATGAAGAAAAGCAATGGAAAACCCTTGAGAGACTGATTTCCATTTGGAGCTGCTAAAGCAGGGTGAGGGCATAACCAGGCAGCATTGCTCAGCAAACTGCAGCAGGTTGGGGTGGGCTTGGTAGATGTCACCTGAGACTGTGAATCCAGAGAAAGCAGGGCATGAGGGGGTGAGGTGAAGAACACAAGGCAACCAGGGCAGATGGAAAAGGTGAGAAGATTGACCAGAGGGCAGAAAGATCTATAATCACCATGTGTTGCTCCTCACAAACTGGGGTAAAGCATTATCTCTGTAGTTCTGCATTTCTTGGTTGTCAGGAAGTGAATGGAAACACTTAAGCTGCTGGGCTGTACCTGGCTGCCCTGGTCCCAAAGAACTGCTGTCATGGATGAGCTGTGCTGGAGCAGAATTGTGTGAAAGGAGCATGGGTTCTCTCATCTGTGCTCCTGGAATTGAACTTCACTTGTATTTGCAGCATGTTGTAGACAGAGTGATGATATGGACAGTGCAGTCTTTTTAATGACATTGTTCTCCTGAGCCAGGACAAGCAATTTCAGGTTTGGCACAGAAGTTTAAGAAGTTATTTTAAGAGAAGCTTGTTTCATCTTCACAGGAGTCACTGCTGATATCAAAAGGGCACAATGCCAATACTGGGTCATCTCATAATCCAACTAATCCCATTATGCAAAACCCTATGTGGTCCCTTAGCTTGGTAGCAGTCTCAAAAATCACTGTTTGAATGTACTGATTGCTAACCTAATATGGGCTGAGATGAACAAGGTGCTCTGGCCTTTAATGCACTGATATATTTGACTCATAAAGCAGCTCAGCAGAAATATTTTTTAACATTTTATAGTTTGTTGTTTGTTTAAAAAAAAAAAAATGTCCAATACCTGCATCTTCTTTCAACTCATCCAAATGCAGGTCCTCACCAAGCGATGTCACGTTTGTTGTGGCTGCTAAGACACTTTCCTGCTGAACCTCTTCTGAGGCATGTGCCTGGCACACAGGAGCTGGAGGGTCACTCTGTGCTGCTCTTGTGGCATCATCACCAGTGGAGGCTTTCTCTTCGGTGTCTAAAACAGCAAATCATTTAATCTTAACTAAACCATGAGCAGTGAAAGCTGAAAGTCCCCTCTGTCCTCTTGGGAGAAATAAGTCTCAAAGCTCCTAGTGCTCAGGGGACTGAGATTTGTCTTAGAGCAGCACCTGATTTCTAACACTGCTGAGCATCTGTAATGCAGAACTTGTGGAGCCCAGCTCAGCTGGATACTGTTACACACCCAGTTTTCTCACTGGGGCACCTTTTCCTGTGGACAGCCAGCAGCCTGGGCAAATGGCCACTGAGCATGTAGGGGAAGGCCACTGTACTCTGTAAGCACCTGCAATGTGGGAGGTGAGGAGAAGCTTGAGAAAGCAGAGGTCTCCAGGAGAAGGCAATTCCTTACAGGAGCAGAACTCTCGGTGCAGCACATGCACAGGTTGGTCTGATGTCTCTGAGCTGTGTCAGGCTCCATGGAGAACATCCTGCCATCCAGCAGCCCCGACAGTAATGCCACAAGAAGGCAAGGCTGCTAATATTCCCTACCAAGCTGTAGGTTTTGAGGATAGTTTTAGTTACTCAGCTTTGAAAAGCATGTCCTGTGTGACTGAGCTGATCAGAAATTCAAATCCATCTTCATGCAGACCTAGAAACTGCTCCCATTGCTTACTCTGAAAGATTTTTGTGCCAGTGATCCCTGCAGCTGCATGCGTCGTGATGACTGAAGCTTTTTCAGTATTCTCCTATTCAGGCAGGAGTCCTCAGAATACAAAGTATCCCTTTACTTCATGACTCTCAGAATTTACAAGATCTACATCACTGTTGCAAACCTAAGTAATTATTTCCCTCTCTAGCCAGGCTCCATGCTGATGGACATGTTTGCTGTCCACCCCTGCCCTCCTAAATTGTATTTTTCAACCCTGAACACTCCTTTCTGCAAGCTATGTTTTCTTGCAATGATAGCATGACAAGTTCCTTTAGCACTGATTTAAATTAGCTGGCATTCACAGCTACTACTATTTTTAATACTATATGGCCAATCTGCAGAGTAATTTATTGTCCTTTTGATTAAGGGTATCAGATATTGGCCCAGCGATGCTGCAGAAGGGATGCAGTATTTTTGTACGCTGAGCTCACTCAGTCTGTCTCATAATCACGTTTGGTGAAAAGTTACTGTTCCTAAAATAGCCCCTGCAGTAGCACAGTTGCTATGATACAGGGAAGGGGCGGGGGAAAAAGTTCATTGCCTACGTTTCAGCTCATTGTGAAGGCAGCCTCTACATAATCATTGGTGTATTAACAGCTACCTGCACGATTTGACAGACAGCCCTTATCTCTCACTCCTGTAAGTACAGCTAAATCTGATCAGGTTTGAGCTCACAATGGGGAGAAATATCAGGGGAAGCTCCCTGAATGTTTTCAAGGTAACTCTTCTCACATCCTTTGGAAAGGCAAGGTGCTGACAGCTGTGCCACAACGAAACTGCAGTCAGAGACATGAGTGAGTTCCTTCAGATCCCGCCTGATGGGAAGTGTAATGACAAGAAGCCAAACCTGTGAAGAACTTCTGTTGAGGTGTTTCTGAGATTTACAACAGTGGTATTCCTGGTCAGAATTTATTAGCTCATGCTTAGATCAGACTAGGTGTGCTTCTTTGATTGACAGAGAGTCCTAATGCCAAATTTTCAAGATAGTCCAGGAACAGGAGAAAGCACAGACTTTAGGTCCCCTCGTCAGGAAAGCTGCAGAGCATCTTCAGTATTGCAAAGTACTGTGAAGTAGAGCTGGAATTTAGTTGGGAATGAATCCCACTGTATGCCAGGCACTGCACCCTGTAACCTCTTGCAGGGTGCAAGTTGTTTCCCTGGAGTGAAGCTGTATTTGCCCTGTGTGAGCAGAGCTGGAGATGGGAAGACAGAAGGGGCCCAGACTGTGCAGCTCTGTGTAGTGTGTCTGGGCAACTGGATTTTGGGGTTGTGTAAGGAGAAAGGGTGACATAACCTGTTAGGATGACTCATCACCAAAGCAAGGACAGTGCTGTTCCACCCCGGGCTGCTCACAGACTGATGCACATTCTGCACTACCTCTGAGCCAAGGAGTTGAGTTCAAAATGCTGCTGCCAGACCTTGTGCTACGAAACTGGAGTATGACACAGCTCTTGTAAATGCATGGAGCAGACCTGGAGATTTCTCACACTATAGCTTCCTTCCAGTTTGGGCTATTTTGAAAGTGAGCAGGAATCAGGTTTCAAGAAGTGGAGTAGAGCCTGATGAAATAGAGGGATTTTAGGATTTACTGTACTCTTTTAGCACAGTATTGCTGCTTTAACTATTGCAACCTACTGCATAAGCAAGGACTTAGCCTTGAAACTGCTGCCACTTTAACTCAGTCCAAGTAGGGCACTAATCTTTTACTGAAAATTATTTGGGTCAATTTTTTATTCCAGTTAATAAGCTACTTCTCCTAATATAATAAAATAACCCTGGAGATTCACAGCACTCTGCAAAGAAAAGTAACTTGCAGGCAGCTGCAATGTCCTTTAACTGACTGTTAGCCATTCTTTCCTATCTGGGCAGCAGTGGGAATGAAAATTTTTTTTTTATGTTTGTATGCAACTTAATTGCAGACAGGTAAGCAGTCTGTTTGCAGATGCCTTTTTGAAAGCACAGTTGTCATCACTACTCACGGGACTATATCTTTTTCTTTAAGCTATTTTAATTTTGTTAACATAATCTTGTAACTTAGCATCATCTGTTTTCCTCCCAGACAGTTCTTTATGAATGTGAGAGGTTTATTGATTCATTATCATTATTATTACCTTTTAATGTGCTCTAAAGAAGTTTTATTGTACTGTGGTTTGGCTTAGGGGGAACTTCCATTCTGCTAGCAGGAGAGAGGTGAGTTTTTCTAACGCATAATGCTAATGGGGCTACTCATTATCTATAACTGAGACACACAAAGAGTTTGGGCAGAATTTAAAATTAGCTCTCTAAAAGCTTTGGGTTTTTAATACGCTGATGGTTTGATAGATTTTTTTTTTTTAACATAAAACTTGTACTAAAATATATCAAATAAAATAATATTAAAGTAGCTTTACTGCAGTGGGGGAAAAAAAAAAAAAGCTGCTTAAAATGCTCAATTTCTGACTCTTCAGTTGCTCAGTTAGACTCCAGAATAGCCCGAGTATTGTCCCACGGACTATTTATAGGCATGGCATTTGTTTTATACAAAGAAACTTAATTATTAGTTTCAAAGAACATAATTTCCATCTGTCAGATTGGTCAAACTCAAAAGGCCAATCTTTCTTCATGACAATTCTTTCTGCTATAGAGTTTTCAAAGACAGATTTATTTTTTTTAATCTCTGTTGAGGTGGAAATGGCAATTGGGATGTTGTCCATAATATCTGGATCTCACTTGATCTTGCACTAGATCTCTGTCTCCCTTGAACATCTGTCAAGTCTTTGGAGCAGCAGGGATATACAGAACCACAGTCCTTTGTGTGTGCTTCTGACACTTAGCATCTTTCATTCAATGACTTCTGCTGAACCTGGTTTGTACTCAGGAAAGCTTTAGAATGACAGCACCAAATGTTTCACTTTTCCTTGTGTAAGAAAACCAGGCAGAATGGTAATATGCTTTGTCACAAACTTAGTTGATCAGAAAGGCATCAGATTAGCATCATTTTATGAGATTTGGAGTCATGGGTTGTACATGTGGGCTGGATGCATCTGCATGTTTAAGTTTATATTTGTACCAGCTTTAGCTGATTTTCTTGGCAGTAGGGTTTAGCTAGGTTTAGAGCAACTGCATAAAGTAAATGTACCAGCTCATATTGCACCATATATAAATCAAGAGAAGATGGAGTTGCATTCAAGATGGTAAAACATCAAAAATTAAACTCCACAGAGTGATTGCAGCAGGGAGAAATCTGGAGACAGACATGCTTAATTCAGATACTGGGTTTTCCTCTCTGTTTTCTTTTTGATTAATTTGATTGTTAGGTTTTGTCTTTCACCATTATATCTTTTCTAGTGTCCTGAAAAAGATTCTGATTAAAAAAAACAGGCAACTTTTTATTTATTTACCTTGTTCCATCATCTCCAGAAGGCCTTTCTTGATGAGTTCATCCCGACCTTGTCGGGCTGTCATCTTCTTCTCCAGCACTGCATGGAGTAGTAGCAAAACAGCACCCATTACCAACACAGTATTCGTGTAATGGAATAAGAAAGATGCAACCTGGATATCCCCTCCAGTATCAACTTCTGCATGCTTGGAAGGTATTGCAAGGATTTTATTTTTTTTTAGGGAGCACGGACTGTTAAGCCTGTTTGTGCCTTTTCCATTGTTAGAACAGCTGTAAAATCCCCCACTTGTAGAGATGAGATTCATGATCTAACCTACTCTCGGATCACAATGAGTAGAGTTACAGGGATATGAGAGCATTCATGCTGTTAAATACAGCACATTGGAGCTGCCTGAGGAAGCTCCTGTCCTTTACAGTGACATTCCATAGGACATTGGGGCAAGTGGAGGGAATTACACCATCCTATCTTAGGAAAAGAGAAGTGGGTTTGTCTCCTTACTGATCTCCTGGGACATCCTGGTGACTGGCAAGAGCATGCAGTGCTGTGTGCTGGGCTCCTTCACCACAGAGACAGCTGCTTGAGGGAAGGCATTTTACATGCTGTAGCTCCCTCCTGTCACTTTTCATAATGTTACTGTGACCTATATGATCTTCACCCCAAATAAAAGGGGTGATGATACTTGGGGCCATAAATGGAGCCTATTTTGGAGAAAGGACAGCCCATGAAAAGCTTTCTGTGTCGAGGCTTGTGCTTCACTCTCGTATTTTGACCTCATCTTCTACATTTACTGTATTATATTGGAAATCAGCCTTTATGGTGTCTTTCTAGCCTTACACATTAATCTGTAATTTGCTGAAATCTCTGCATTAGGCTTACACGAGGTCACTGTTAAAATATTCTATTGGAAAATTTTGCCCAAGTTAAGATTTGCTCTGTGTAGCATCACTCTCTCATTCTCATCCTACCTGCAGATGTCTGCTTTAGCTTCTCGTTTTTCTTTTTCCGCCACTTCCATGGTTTGAAGATCCTGCCCAGTGTTGCCAGTTTGCTGTTCCTCCTCACTGGTGGAGTTCGAATCCCTGAGACCAAGTAGTCAGAACGCACTGCAGGGGACTGCTCCATCTCATCTGAAAGGGGAAAGAGAGAGGAAAGCCAGCTTTTAGACAAAGTGCTTCAGCACAGACTTGAAACTGGGAGGCAAATGAAGGCAAGCAAGCAGCCAATCCAACCACTCAGAGAAGCAGGACAAGGCTTCGAAGTCTCTTAATTGCTGGAGCCAGCAGCCAGGCTGAGGCATACCAGCCAGAAGCTTTCATCCTCACTGTGCCAGCCTGGTGCTTCCTACCAGCTGCTCTCCTGACTCTGCTCTTCCACTGTACCTGTCTGGATGCCAAATATTTCAGTATCTCCACTGCTACTATCCCTCTTGGATTAATCAGGACTATGACATCCAAAGAGAGGAAGATGAACTAAATTTGTACAGCCTACAATTTATACCATTGCTTTCCTGCCTTTGTCTGGGCCTGGTACTCACCAAGGTAATGGTGTTTCTCTCCCTCCCAAGGGCTGTGTGTAACTGCATTACAGCCTTCTGAAATATGGAGAGCTGGAAGCTCCCAATAGCTTTAATAGGAGTAGAGATTTAACACGTCCATAAATCAGGACCATGTGGCTTCCAGTTATTCACGTAAATGTAATGTTCATTTAGAAAAATTTAGACCTTTATGGAAAGCTAGGGGAAGTGCAAGCAAGGGGCTCAGGCCCCTTCTGAATTCCCAGCCTCCAGTTCTGTTGTCAGGCCACAGGATATTGCTGCCTTTTAAATGAACTCTTTTCACATAAGCTAACACAGAACACACTGACTGGTGTGAGCTAATGCAAATCTTTTATGCAAGAATAGTTTGTTTGTAAGTGCTACGTAAGTAAAATTTCAGAACTATTGTGCAAATTTATTGAAGAAGCTAAGGGGAAAATTCTTTCCCTTTTGTCTAGCCAAGCCACAGGAATTCAGCGATAATGCTTCAGCTAGAAAAGCAATTTAGGTGCTTTAATATTTTGTCCTGAAAATACAGTGCAAGTTTTGCTTATAGAAGAGTCTTGCATTAAACAGTACATACTGACTATTCACAGCCTGGTGCTAGCCTGTACCAGGAAAGAAAGCAGCTCAGTTCCATAAATGAGGTTGTTGATGTCCTTACTGAGATTTGTATTTGAGCACCAACACAGTGATTGCTAAAAAAGGATCTGCCATCAGTCATCATGCATGATACATAAATAAAAACTGAATGACAATTTGTGTTTTTTCAGCAATCGGTTATGATTTAAATGAGCAACATGGAGTTATGAACATACGTATATTTCAAAGTAATTTCTCTCTGGAACAACAACATTTATCATAAATTGCTTTATGACTGCAAGATGAAAACTATACAGCATCTCCTAGGCTTTGTTTTTAAGTTAACAGGGAGAAAATGCTTAAATCACAGCATGGAGGTGGGATTTCCAAGTAAACAGGAAACAATTTTTGGAAGGTTATTAAACACAGCAGGGGAATGAACACATCCCTCCTCTTCCATTTAATTTTGAAAATACTGGTAATAGAGATGAATCACTCAGTGGAGATAGACTAAAAACTTGGCCACATGAACCACCAGAGCAGAGATAAAGCTGTAACAGTTCCCCCACCACCATCCCCATTGTGTGTGCCCAGTAAATTTCTCTCAGTACTAAATTTAGAGTGTCTTTTGACTCATTCCACAGAGTTATCTTGTGCTTTAATTTAGAGGAGATTTAAAATGTATGTAAAATTACATTTTTGCCTTTGAAAGAATAATGTCTACTCAAGGTGATATTTATCATTTACAGTTTGGGGGTCAGTATTGTTGAGAGCAGAAACTAGCAATGAGCTCAGCACAGGAGGAGGGCAGTAGCCTACAGACCACATCTGGAGTGCCAAGATATCATGCTCCTTCCCCTACTGTGTATTAAAAAATGAGAAGTATCACAGCTTTGAAGAAGTAGAGGTGCTCTTCATTACAGAGATGGCAGTGACAATGGAAAATGGCATAGCAGATCTGCCACTAATTTGCTATTATGATTACTTTAAAGCTGTAATAGAAGCCTCAGAAACTAGCACGTGGCCATTTCTTGTGATATCTCTTGAGTGCAAATGGAAATGTTCACAAAATTAGCTCCTCTCAGAAGAGCTGTAGATCAGACTGTAAATCAGGTTCTTGTCCCTTGAAGCTGCAGTGGCACAGGACACCCTCAGTTCAGCCCCCCCCGGTCCTTGCCTGTGAGAATGCACTGCTGCTCAGACACTTCCTACCATTCCAGGAATTTCTCAAGCATGGAAGTGAAGATGAAACAAGAAGCTGATTTAAAGCAGTAGCTTGGCAAGTTTACTGATCCTACTGCATTTCATTCAGGATATAGGTGTCTGCAAAGTGGTTTAGGCATCATTCACATGTTTTGTTTAACACTGGTAGCGTGAGATCATTTTAGCTTTTTTGCCAGATAGCAAGGTATGCAGCCATAACCAGGAAGTCATTCAAACCCAAACCTCTGTGTTTCTGGCAATGTTTATTATCCCAGATTTTTCCCTAAAAAAAAGAATGGGGATATACTGCAAAGGCACTTAGAATTACCTAAGTGCCCTGTAGTGATCAGTGCTTCTGAAGTTTCTACCAGCCCTGTCAGATGGGTTTCTTTTTCACCTTCTGCCCTTTTGGCTGTGGAAATGTAAGGATTTTATGCTCTAGACTTTGGTTACAGATGCAAAACAGAGATAGAAATCAAATGCAAAAGAAGGTATAGCTAAAACAAATGTTCCAGTGAAGGTTTTTGTGGGCTTTTTAACTTTAATAATGCTTCTCATTTGGTACAGACAGTTGTTAAGCAAATGGTTTTATCACCTGGTACATTCTCACCATATGCATCTCCTACACTGTGCATTTGGAGAGATGGACACAAATAGAAGTAGATAGAAACACAGTGAGACAGCTGTCCTGGATTCATAAATAACAAGGAAATGGTCTCTCTGGCAATCAGAAACATAAGAAAGCCCTTGGAGCTCCTCATTTCCAGTCAGATCATTTTTTGTTGGTTGTGGGTTGGCTGCTTGGAAAATAAGAAGTTGACAGCACAAAAAGAGGTTCCCACGTACAGCAACGAATACTGAAGGAGAAGGAGTGCCAAAATATCATCCAGTTCCTGCAGCCAACAAGCTGCCAAGGCTTGCAGCCCTCCAACCACTCTGTGAAATATTCAGCACATTTTTTTAACCTGCAGTCAATATTTTAATTATTTTAACTGTTCTGTGGAACAATGTGGTTATTTCTCCAAGAGCCTGATAGCCTGGGGCCAGGCCATGCAGTTACATAGCAAGTTATAAACAGCTAAGAGCCAAATTAAGACTCTCCAAATCAACAGGGGGAAATGAGCAACACCATAACGAGCTGTGTGGAAGGGTGAGGTACAGGCATTACACACAGTCAAGTGCAAGCTTAACCCACAGCACAGCAGTCTAACCCTACCCACAACAGGGAGAGCAGGCTCAGCCTGGCCATCACTGCTGAGACAGAACAATTGGTCCCACACTGTTCCCACAAGGAGACAATTGTCAGCCCTGTGGGGCCAGAGGATTTTGTTCTGGCTGAAGCTTGTTGGCTGTTTAAATCAAAATTACTTTCAAGTCCCTTCTATACTCTACAGAGGCAAAGGCTTCAGAGATGGAACTTCTCATCCAAAACAAACACCTCGTATATCACAAAGTTGTCATCTGCTCTGTGTGTGTCAGAGGGGGGGAGGTGAATGTGGCTGTGCTGCTGCTGCTGAACAAGTGCTTCTTATAGTGCTAACTGGGGGAATCTCTAGACCTCCTAACAATGGTCCAGAGTGTGAATGGTTTGATGTTGGAGACATCCCGAATGAGATGGGGGGAGATGTTCTGACCTGATGGGTACTGCCCTATGCTGCAAAATAAGCCAGGCAACAAAGAAAGAAAAAAAAACAACCATAAAATTCATAAATTTGGCTGCAGGGTCTGACCCTTCAGAAAGTCTGAGTGCCTGCAGATTCTGTTTACATGGGCAGCAGTTGTTGTGATCAGTGTTTCTGAAAAATGCCCCATCCCTTTCTTCTTGAAAATATTGTAGTGCCATAAATAGACTACTCATCCTGTTTGCCCCTTCTCTATAGGAATTTTGCATGGACTGTGAAGTTTTTCTGCATATAAAATCTCTCCCACTTAGAGATGGTAAGCCCTGACTCTATCCCATTCAGTTTCCCACAGAAGTGGGGCAGGTTTGCTGGGAGTACTGTTAAGTTTTTGTCCTGGATGTGTGGTGGAAGATGTATGCCTACACATCTAACCTTCATTTGTACAGAAAATGGCTTTGGTGCTGACACAGTCATATCTGAGTGATAACAGTGTTAGGAAATTGAGCCTTGGGTTTGGTCAGTTGGGCCTTTTTGGGTTTTTCATGATAAGCCAAAGAATCAGTAGCTTGATGCCTGGGTTGCTGATGACAGCACCCACAGGCTGCACTCTGCAGGCTGATGCATGGGAGTGGAGAACATCAGGAATGCAGAACAGAGTTATACTGACCTTGCCATGGAGAGATGCTGTAAAAGACATGGGATGCCCTCCTGTGAATACACAAATTGCTGCAAGAAGTTTATGGGAAGATGAAAGATGCTGAATTTTAATGCGATGGGAATTTTGGTAACTGAAATTCATGGTAATGGAAGTTGTGCATTGCTAAATCCTCTGTGTACACTGCTAGGAGAAGGACCACTGAAAAATCTGCAACCTGCAGGCAGTTTAAAAATAACACAGCAGCCAGGAGCTGCAGGCAAATTTGTAAGGCAGGCGTGCTCTGTTTCCTGATGAAGCAGTTTGTAATGCAGCTCTGCATGTTTTCCCCTTTATTGTCATCACATCTGTCTTTGCAACTTGGATACAGAGTTTTGTCCACTCTAGAGGGTAGAGACAGTGAGTGGAATCAAAATGACCTTTTCAGCTTTTTGGCTATAGGTGTATTTACCACTGCTAGCTGTCAGTGATACCTAGAATTAGTGTCTGCCTCTAAAAAGGATGTTAAAGAGGATGTCACGGGGAGAGCTGAGCTACCAGAGGGTTCCTGTCTACTATTGGTCTGTCCCTAATAATGCAAACCAGGTGTTTGTGAGGTTAGTAAAGACACAGCACTTCTCCACAAAAAGGTGCTCTATTCAGAGGGCACTTTTTATCTAGTGAGAGAAACCAGTGGGGCAAAAAAGGCAGAAAGGCTGTAATGGTTTGAGTTAAGGAGTATCCTGAGCTTTGGGAAGGAGAACTAGTGGCAGGAGCAAAGCCCTTTTTCCTTACTTCAGCATCCTTAAAGAGGACGGACTGATCACAATTATTGAATCTACAGGATAGAGGTAAATTGTTTGTGTCTAGAAGCCTTTGAACTTTTGAAGGACTGTATATTTGAAGCTGTGAATATTTCAGTGCTGTTTAAGACTGATCTGGAAAAATTCATACAGAAAGCTTTGCAAAACAGAAAACCTGGTTCCCAACAGTTTAGTTACTTAGGCAAGGTACCTGTAGTGCATTATTGAATGCAATCATAAGCTAATTTTGGATGCACAACTCCTGACGTGGCATAGATTATTGCTCTGACAAGTTATATTTTTTACATGAGAAAAAATACTGAAACCAAGCAGAGAAAATTACAGGATCAAGGTACAAATTCAGGCATTTACCTACCCAAATTTTTAGGTCAACAGTGTAGGTGAAAGTGGCTTGGACTGTTACCTCTCTGTTTTCAAAATTGTAATCCTTTATCTTCATGCTTTCCCACCTTGGATTGCACCTCACCCAGCAGTTTAATCTCATAAGAAAATGGATCCACATGGTAACTACATCATTCATCAAGTTACCTTGGGGTGCAGGGAGTCTGGCACAGTAAATTTGTGCAGACTTCAGGTTCATGGAGATATATGAAGGCAGGGTGAAAATACTAAGATAAATGGCAGAATGACAAAGGGGAGTAGAGTCCTGTATTAGCACTGTACCCAAACCACCTCTGGGTTCAGCTTTTACTGAGAACAGGCTGTTCTTAGGCTGCATAACATTTTAGTTGGGTGGTATAAATCCTGATTAGGTTTTTGTACTTCCCTGCATGAAAATGCAAGTAACTGTGCTTTCCTTCCTACCTTTCACCTGGTCTCCAACCTGAGCTTTCATTTTCACTTCATACTCCAGCATGTGCCATGTATCCTTGTTGTAATTTCCAATGCTTTTTAGAAAGTCAAGATATGATTTAATGTTTTTCTTTAATTGAAGGAGGGAAAAAAAATAAAAGCCCAAAACTTAATTTGTGGGTGATCGGAGGGGCCTGAGCTTGCCAGGGAAGTTTATTTCTACTCTGTCATGCTGAGCCTCCCCTCTAAGTATTTGGATTTTAAAACCAGCTTTAGCTGAAATGAAGAGGTAAACAGATTATACTTATCAAAGAAAAGAGAGCAGAGAAGTGGCAACTCCAGCTAAATCTTTTAGACAAAAAAACACTTTATATGCCTGAGAATTGTAATTTTTTTCCAGAAAATGTTTCTCCGGGAAGCTGACATATCACCTAACAGCATTACCACCATATGAGCCAAGGTGCAAATAAATTAATCAGGAACTTTTCATGCTTTTGGATCATTGTGTCAAGTCCTAGTAGCACTTCCTGTGATTTACAGTGCACGGTGTGACATTAGCAATTCATTAACAAAAGAAGTTTTTCAGTGTTTGTGTAAAAGAACACACAATGTGCTTTACCTGGATGAGCTGTTGTCTGCTCTGCAGGACCAATGTTTCATCTGCAGTTGTTTAATTAGCTGTAGCCTTACTGCAAACCTGTTGAAAAGATGTTTTTTATAGCTCCCTCAGGGAGTCTGCAGAGTGAAACACACCCCATGCTGTATCCAAGAGGCACCTTCAAATCCATTTCACTGCAGCTTATCCCTGGTAAGAGGTAACATTTAGAGGGACATGTCACACCTAGGAAAGTCACTGGTGTAATAGCACTATGCTTGCCAGCATTGTTTTTTTCTGGGATTCATGTACCGGAATTAAATTCTTCAGTTTCTCCTGTTTATGGGATTATATGTCTACCAGACATACAATCAGCCCTCACTTTATATCCATTCCAAACTTTTATATTAGAGAAATAATCAAATCCTTGTGTCCTGTGCACCCTAATGCCCTTGTAATTTAATGCATAATTTCCTTCTTCCCTCAAATGTGCCACAGCTCTCTGTCAGTGTTCAATGCTTCTGCTGCAGATACAAAACATTTCTTCTGCTTGGTGAAATGCAAAAGCATCTGCCTTTCTTTTCCTTTTATCAGTCCTGCTGCTTTGCACTTTCACTTTCCTTACAGCCATTGGCAAAAAATGCACATTAGTCAACAGTCTCTGGTGCATACTCCAGGCCTGCTATACAGAGTAGGACAGAGACTTGGAAGAAGATATACTTGGACAACAAGAACCAGAACACTTAGAGGGAAAGTTAGATAGAAAACAGGCACTGTGACTAAACCCAACTTTTGTCTAAAGGTTATGCATCCAGTTTGGCTCCCCGTAAACTATTATAAGACTGCCAGTAATTTTTATATTTTATTGGTATGAAAACTGGGATTAAATCCTTCTCAGGAGGTCATATCACTTGAATGAATTGTTAAATACTTTCTAGAGATGGCTTGGTCCACTGCATGCTGTAAATATTAGATGCATGTAGGAAAAACTCAGAGGGAAGCATTGGTTTTAAAGATGCAAGATCCACTTATCCCATTGCCTACTTGTATCTTCCAAAGAGGCAATTACATTAAATACTCTTCAGTCTTGAAAAGAAAGGTACCACAAACCTTCTGTTGTCCTCAGCATCCTTGAAAAGACAGACACAGATGTGCAGACACAGAGCAGAGAGTTGGGCAGTGTGAAGTCCCCCTGGGCAATGGCATCTCTCACCTGTGAAACCTTTTGTTAAGGTTTGTGTTACCTGCTCCTCACTATGGCACAGGCACAAGGCTCAGGCAAGGGCTTTAAAGCATTGATTTATCAAAACTGCAACAGATGTAACTGTAGAGATCTGAGTATCTTCAAAAATAAATGAGTCCCTGTGAGGTCCATACTCTAAAAATTGAGATTCTGCTTCCAAATTGATGGGCTCTGGTTAACAATCTTTAAAGTGCCAATAGAGCACTATGCCTTCTAAAGTGACAAATTCTTCTCTGGTTGCAGGACAAGAGAAATAATTGCATATCAATTTCACTACAGTGATTTTCAGTTTGTCTGAAAGAAGACCACGAGCTGATCCTAATGGGAATGTCAGGATCTTCAGGGCAAGGGATGAACACGGAAAAGATTCAAAATACAGACAGTTGTCTCCTCTGTAGCTCCTGCAATGCGTCCATTCCAGGTCTAGGACGTGATTACACGTCTGTCCTGCAGCTCAGTTCTTATGCAAAAGAACAAAAGATAACTAAAGGCTCAGTCTCTGTACGGTTTTGTTAATTTTACTGGCATCAGGTTTTAATTCACACATAGTTTTAAGACTAGCAATCCCAGGTAGTTCTTAGGTCTCCAAAGGTTTATTCTCATTTTGAGTCCTGTTTTGGAGAAGGAATCATCTCATGATTTTTTTTCTAACATTGTCCTTTCATTGACAAGACTATTTGGAATTTTTCCTCTTGTTTCCTTCTCCTGTTTTGATTTAGCTTGTTGGGTTTTTTTCCTTTTTATTATTTTTTTATGCAAGAGGATAACTGAATTTCCATTTCAGTGCATGAGTTTTTGTTACACTAGTAAACAGTCTTGTTCATTGCAGACATATTCTAGGTCTCACAAAGCATGGAAGGAAAACCAGCATGGAATATTTTTACCCTGTCTGACCTAAATTTATGTGGTTTTTAGTTCTTCCAAGTGAAAGAGAAGAGGAATAACTACTCCCTCTTCTCAGTTTCTTTTTTTTGGCTTTCATATTTTAACTGTGTTGTCAGCCCCCAGTGTTATAATAACCACTTCCTCAAGAGGAAGATTGTCTGTGTTTGGGGATGTACCACTAAAAAGCCACTAAAATCTCCTGAAGGCTTCTTTGTGCCTGAAACCCACATGGGCTCATGGAGGAAGTGACAAAATCTTAGGTGCAAAAACTAATTACTTTTGAATGTAACTAAAACTAAGATATTTAAGGATTTCCATATCACTCTGGCTTGGAATTTATGCCAGTTTTCTTTGGTATTTGCAGAGGTTTCAGACTGCTGTTGACATTGTGGATTTTTTTGTGTAATTATGGTATTGAATTTCATGGTCTAAGCATAATTTAGATTTGATCTTGTGGTGTTCCAAGAAACCCTAAAATCTACAGGCTTTTATGAAAACTGGAAGGGTGTTCAATACTTGCCAGGCTGATCCATGTGATCCCAAGCTATCGTGTTCAACACTGCCTGTTCATTTCCATACAGTGTAAGGTAAATCCAAACTAAATCTCTGAAGCTACCTACAATATTATATTTGGAACCAACAGGGGAAGCTCATGGCAGAAAACCAGTCTTCATTCTGAAACTCTGTAATTTGGTTTAGAAAAAGCCAGATCCCTCATGATTTGGCTCATGCCTAGACTGAGCAGAGCATTTCAAACCAGGTCAAAGATCTTGTGGAGTAAGAGAGGAAAAAGAAGGTCAACTTCCCCGAGCAGAAGCAGGTCAAATGGGTTCTTACAGCAAATAAAATAGCAAGAAAATGTTGTGAAGCATATTAACAGAACATTGGTATCCCATGTGCCTGTCAGCTCTGTTGCATATGTAGACATGTCTTGTTTTGCCTTATACTGCCCTGTTTCAGCCATGTTAACTTGGGTTTATCTGCCTATGACAGAGAGATTCAGTCCTAACCTCCTGAGCAGAAAGACAGAGAAGGAGGCTGTCCCACTGAAATTACATTTCCCTAGTATCGGAGTGTATTCCCTTTCTCACTGGGCTACCCTTTCTCTTCTCCATACATTTTCTGCCTTTACCCTAACTCTCTTTTTTGCTAACATTTCCCCATTTTTACAGACCTGACTACCTGTCCTACAGGCAGCCTTCTCTTCCTGCTCAGTGCAGTTTACTGATCCACTGGACATTATGAGTCTGACTTTAATCAAGACTATGCAGGAAAAACCTTTCTTCTCAGAAAAAGCTTTTAGACACTACAAGTATTCTGAATTTGTTTACCACATTGGGTAATGAAGCAGAGCTAAAAATACCATGTGTTCCTTTGACATTGCCCATTCATTACAATAAATGACTGAAATTTCTGTGACTGCAGAACAAAACATGTTTTATGATTTGCTTTTAAGTGAAGCTGTCTATAAAGCTCTTTGCCACTTGGAATATATTCTTAGTGTTTCACATAAGAGGAAACAAAAGTTTATGTGGGAAATGCAGAGAAGCATGCAGCTTGTTCTGCTCTCATTTTCCTAAATAAATGTGGAGAAAGATCTTGGAATGTGAGCTCATGGAACTGGCCAAATTCTCTCCAGAAATTTTTTTTCTGAGAAAATATTATGAGGAAATTTGTTGAGACTTCCCTTCAGAACATGACCTCTTATTGAGAGTTGACTTCACTGGATAAGCAGAAGACCTTTCAATCATCTTCAAGCCTCCCATCCAATCTGTGTAACTCTCTTTCAGCAACTGATATGAGATTGTCAGAGCATGAGAAGAAACTCACACATAAGGTCACATTGTTTGAAGGTATTTATTTTAGGCCATTTCACATAGTCTCATTCACTATTTTCATTTTTTTGAACTCAGAAATTTTTTTTCTCCAGTAATTAAAACTCTGAAGGCAGAAGTTCTTGCCTGCACAATAAAAGAAGTTAAAATATTTTTTAAACTATAAAAAAAAAAAACCAAACCACAACTGAACATTAAAAACTCAACTAATTTCTTCCTTTCAAGTGCTGAAATGATCTAATGCTATTAATAGAAGATTCCTTCTCTGTGGAAAATTTATTCTTCTATTTAAAGCTACTGGGGAAAAGCTTGAAAGGACAAAAATTCTGAATCCAGCATGTAGCTATCAGTATAGTCTTTGGATGATGAGTTCAGATAGTGACTCTAAAATAAATGCATTTCTGTGGAAATAAGGCAGGATGATAGACAAGGAAGACATACTTCCTTCTTACATTTGCATACACTAGCTGCAGATATGCTAGAAGCCCAACCAGATTGTTCCTTAGTGCTGAAAGAAGCAAATTTGAAGACAATGGATTTACAGCATTGATAAACACAGATTTTGCTTCGTACACAGCAATAGGCAAAGCAAAGGCAGCAGCCTGACTTCCCCATGCTGCTGATCAGCAGAGCCTGACCCTGACCTAAATGGCCCCTGGTTAGCAGAGCAGGTGTTTGTCTGACCCCATGATCCTCCTGCAGAGGTATGAAATGGATACTAGCTGGGATGACATTTTATGTGGGCACAGGACTAAGAATTCCTGTCACAATAAATCAGCAAACAGAATACCTTCCCAGGCTTTTAGAGAGGACATTTCACACTGAACAGCTCATATCCTGCTTCCACGCACCTGATCCATTGGGCTTTGCTTCTTTCACATGTCCTGGCACTTGGTGATTTTGTTCACATGCTGCCCACACAGCCCAGGCAGTGTTCTAGCAATTTACTCTGGAGTTATGAGAGTTCTGTGGCTTGTGTCTTCCTGGTGGGATCACTTGAAGATCCTATTTGCTAAAATACTTGGCTATGCTAATCAAAACATGTGATACACAAGTTCTCTATTCCCATGATCTATGCAGTCCATTGAATTAGATACAATAGCTCAGATTCCCTAACACAGCTTCTCTTCCACACAGTGGATAAACCCTTACAAGATACACACATGAACAAGTAGGCCTTGGTTTACAAAGTCTTGGGCTGGTATCCAAGAAATCTAGTTTTAGGGAATTCGGTATGAGATCAAAACTATCATGGTCCCTGTGATACAAAGTGCAGATCCAGTAGAGGTTCAACCTGCCCTCTCAAATGAGTTCAAAAAATGTTGATCAGTCAACTTTATTCCTGCAATTTTTTTGCTGGATCAGTATCATTTGTCTACACTGCTTGCACTGTATGCCACATCAAGCATTGTCTGTCTTTCCACAGTTGGCATCAATCTGGCATAAAAGCACAGAGCTGGCATAAATGCCATATCACAGCTCTGGCTGATTTGACAGAAATGTGATCATTTGCCCATGTCTGATCTGGATGAAACCTGTACTGCTGTTAAAAACAATCGTGCACAGATCTGGTGTTAACATCAGACACTGAAATGATGGCAGAGAGTGTTGGTGCCAGAAGGTGATGTGACACTAATGGAATGTCTCTGCCTGCTAGCCCAGCACAGAGGTCTGGGTGGCAAGAAGCAAAATGAGACATCACATGGTGGCTCTGGCCTCTCTATAGATCACTTCTGATCAGTGACTTCAACTTTCAACAGCAGCTCACATGCTACATGAACAGCAAGGAGAATACAGAATACTTAGTATTTAGTTAACATTCAAAGTGAGCAGCTTTGGCAGTGAAGAACCTCCCAAGCTGGAAAAGCCAGCTGAAAAAAACACAACACAAATGTTCCTCTTTCAAATTCCAAACTTTCCTGATTTGTTGAAAACTTATATTTTGATCATTAAGAAGGAAAACAACTCTTCCTCCACAATCCATTTTGCTAATCAGCAAATAAATTTTGTCATGGAAACTATAGACCCACTTGAGGCATGCAAACTGCTCAGTCTTACCTGGATACTGTGTGGTCATTAAAAATTGACAAAATACTACCTGAAATAGTGAAGTATCAGGTATCAGTATCACGTTTTCCATTTGCTACAGTAGTGTAACAGCTGAGTCTTACATGATTCTTTTTTTGCACATATACAATACCCAAGTGCTTTACAGAGGAGGAATGCTAAAAGCCAGTGTGTAGTGTGACCCCTCAGGTTGAACCAGGGTTGGAAAGATAACATTCATCTCTGAATACAGGTCCAGCACTCTGTCTTGTAGCTTCTTTAGATAAATCTTGCAGCCAACAAACTGACTGCAGTCACAAGGCAGGGAAGTTCCACAGAGTTGCCCAGTGCCATGATCTATCTTACCTTGCTATGAACGTGACAGAATTAAGAAGTTTTGAGGTCAGTACTAAGTGGAGTGAGTGCAAGCTGAAGGGCCAGAAATGGATAATGTAGCTGTGTTTTATCAACAGATCTGAATGGTGTGTAGGATGACTGCACTGACAGTCACAGAAAAATATTTTCAATGATTGTAGCATGCAGCTGTGCATGAAATATGTGCATATTTAGACCTAATTGGATATATAGTTGCCTCAGCTGTATGTATGAATCACATAATGGCTGTGTTCTCGGGCAGTTCTGACTGTGTATGTGTAACCACTGAGTGACACAAGCAAAACCAAGGATTGGCAATATATGCCTTTTTGCAGACTCATTTAATCCTCTCTCTTTGACATTGTGGCTTTACATTCAGTGCAAACAGAAGGACAACTTCACAGTTCTCATAATTTGCAGAATGAGACCTTGCTATGCAAGCATAATTTCTTGCCATGATTTTTCCCAAAATAGATTAATCTTGGTAGGAAATGAGAGCAGAGGCTAATGAGGGTTGAGGCACAGATGGGAAAGCACCAGTAGCTACTTCATACATACGCAGCAATGTAATAGTTTCTAGTATGACATTTAATAAAATCAAGCCCTACTAGGATGCACAGCTACAGGGGAATGTATTTGGCAGTCAAATATGATGCTCTCTGGCTGTCTACATTAGAATTAAATGACATGGAATCTGTCTTATCTTGCCTTCTTCAATTTAATCACACCTTTAATGAGGACAAGCATAAAAAGTAAACAGTTCTTTTCTCTTCTACAATAATACTGATGTTCTTTCTCCACCATTTATTTTGAGTAACCAGAATTCGGTTTTAGACCCCTGTTCAATATTTCATTTAAAGAATTTCACAAGCATCTTCCAAATGCTGTTTTGAAGCTTCAGCAATGTTCATTTGTGTACTGATAAGCAATGCAAATTTCCTGGGATTTTCTCTGTCTTTCTGGGCAGGAGAAAGGGTTGTTTCTTGATTTGCTAATAAATCCAGCTCTATCCCCAAGTGAGAACTAAGCCCGAGCTACAGAGACCAGAATACAGTTGCACTGTGACTAATTCATATGTTAGCCCCTCATTTGCAGATGGTCCCTAAAATAAACTTTATTCAGGCATGTGTTGTCTTTTATGATGAATTCTGAATACTGAAAAATGAACTGCTAAAAAAAAAAAAAAAAAGTCCAGTGGGAAGAGCATCAAACTGTGTTTTAGTAGTTACGGGATGACAGATAGATGTTTGCATCTCGATACAGGTGGAAATAGCAGTAACTGTTTCCCAGGAGGACATTTGGATAGCTGCCATGCCATTTTATGCTTGGAATAAAATAATATAGTGTGTCTTTTGGCATAAATTGTTATAAGAATGATCACAAAAGTGCACATTCACAGTAAACATCTGTGTTAAGAAAGGCCAAACCAGGTTTCTTCACATCTAACTATTTAAAAGCATGAGGTGGAGATCCCAAATCATGAGACTGACTGATGTATGACTGACTTTGGATTTTATTTTACTTTCAAGGACTCTCTAGCCTAATGGCTTCCTCCTCATTTCTTGTCTGCAGCCAGGAAGAACAAAAAAAACTTTAAGCTTTTTTACATAGATTGCAATTTTCTGATTACAGAATTTTATAATCCCAAATTTCAGATGTGATACTTGCTATAAAATTGCACTAGTTGACATCTCTGCAAATCCAGTGGCTTTTTGTTGATACCATCAACTTGTTGGAGACAACAAAAGCTGGAGCTGGAGGAAATATTCTGGATAAAATTTTTCAGTGACTCCTTTGAGTTGAAGAGTACATTTACACTTCATTGGCAAAAACCCCCTCTGATGAATATTTTTGTTACAAAACTATTGTTTCAACTTCCCTCAGTTTATCGAAATATGAAATTACTTCAGAGGGAAATTTTTAACATAATTTTCCAAACTGACAGCATAGTAAAATATCAGTTATTCACACAGCTACAAGGATTTCTGGATTTGCAGATTGCTGCAGTTACTGTCTCATTTTTTTTCATTCTACCTGTGCTTCACTGTGCTAACCTCTCTGGAGTATAGCAGTTACAACCTTCCAGATGATAGTTAAATGCTGTATTGAACAGGAATTACCACTTATCTTCCACCTTCCTGAGAGGAATAAGAAAAACTGTGAAAATTAGTTATTATCCAGGGTAATGGGAGAGGATTTTGCTGCTTTTCTCTGTTCCAGTGGCAGTGCAGGTGTAACCTGACAGGTCCAGACTACAGTGGACACTCTGCCTGTGCCACACAATCCTGTTTCTCTGGTACTAAAAATGAGGGAGAAAACTTTTGGCGTGCTGATACAGGGAGAGAAAGAGTCCTTTGTCTATATTGCTATTCCTAGGTGCCTGAATGGTAACAGTGTCTTGAAAATGGCATCCTCCTCTTTTTTTTTTCTTTTAGTGGGAGAGAGACAAGGGAAAGGGAGAAAATTCTGGGATGTCCTTGGCTGTCTCTTCAAGTGTATCAAAGTGTCAAGGCTTTTTCTCCAAAACTAAAAATCAGAAATTTGCATTCTTAAAGTTTCTGTTACTTGAATATATTTGCTCATCTGTAGTGCTGCCTTGGCAGTATGGTGCTTGGTGATCATCCCTGGATAACCTACTTTTGGAGAAAATTATAGCAGTGCAAAAAAAAAGAGTCTGATAGTTCAGCATTCTGTGAGTGACAGAGCTTATATCTTCTTGAAGAACATTAGCAGATTTTGCAAATAGACAATAGAAATTAATTAATTTATCTGGCCCACATGGTTGTTCCAAAGAGCTCAGTAAAGTGAGTCACAAAGGCTCAATTACCCATGGCTTAATTTAAATTACATCTTCTAAGAAAATCTCAACATTTTCTGGGGAGGGAGTTGAACTTCCTGTAGAAAGAATTAAAGAACAAGGAAGAGCTGGGAAAGTAAATTTGAAGGACTTTGATGTTCAGACCCTGGAGGAAGCTGGCACAAGGAGCCTCCAGGGGACAGAGGATGGCAGTGACCCATGCTTCATATTTGGATCCTGTCCTTTGTTTTAATTTTGAAGTAATACTTGGCATCTAAATTATAAATAGATTAACCAGAAGCAGAAGGTTGTGAGGGGGGTGGCTGCAGAAAATATTACAAGTAACTGTCAGATTAGTCACATGTAGCATTTTCCTTATCAACCACTGGGCAAGGAGTGAAGCTGAGCATTTGTTGTACAATTAACAAGTCATGGGATATTTAATCAAATCAGTACTTTTATCAGGTCAAGTTTCTACCATTTCATTACATTACTTTTTACTCTTATGTTGTATGCTGATATATTCCCTGAAATACATTCCTCTGTGTATATGTAAAATGAAAAAATAATTCTATTAACAGGTATTTTTAAGTAGGTCTCTAGAGTTCTGTGAGCCTGAATTATGCTACGTTTTCCAGTATCCTTTTAATTTTTCATGTTCTAGATAAAAAATAGTTTCCTTTAAAAAACATTGCCCTCTTCTCTGTAATGGTGACAAGAGGGGAAAAGGATATTGAAAGGTTCCTCATCAGCATAAATAAATTAAAATCCCCACTTCATAGAAGCCAAGAGGAATGAAGATGCTATTAAATGTTTTAAGAGGAAGCCACAGGCAGAAATTACCAAAATGAAGCTCCACAGTCTAAATATACTAGCGTCTCTCTCTACATTCATATTTTTAAAAATCAAATAATTTATTAAAATGGAAGCATTTTTGGCTGGAGAAGAGCTTGTGATACACTATATTCACGTTATGGGAGGACACATTTACAGTTCTGTATTTGCAGGTTAAAATTCAGCTTTCTATTAACACAAGCAGCCTAGTATTTCTATTCATATTTTTACTGAGGTGGTTTTGCAAATATTAACAACCTCTGTAAACAAGAAGAAACCATACAAGAGAAATGTTCCTTAACCTGGTCCCTGAAGAGCCATTTGGAACAAATGGTTGTGTGCATAATAGTTTTTTCTAATTAGCATCTCTGGCAATAAGCCACTTGGGTATACTTGATATGCTTTTATCTTAAGATTAAATGCACATTTGCTGCTAGGTAGCTCTGACATCTTCATTCTTGTTTTTTATCTCTGTCATAACATTGTTGTGTGATCACTACTAGCAGCAAACCAGCCTCTATTTGTCTATGGTTCAGGCTTATCTACACTGGTGGTCTCTATGATCATGCCAAATATGGAGTATTTGCTTTTGCAATGTGCCTTTTAGAATCCAAAAATTGTTGTTGTAAAAGTTGCAGGGCAGATTTGGGATTTTTTTGAACCATATAACTCCCAAATAGAAGCTGTAAAAACAACCAAGAATATAATTGATAAATAAGGTTGTTTTTCTGAAGAGATTGCAATTTTATTTTGTAAAACAAAAGGTTAGTCAAACTTTATAAGACAGACTGAGGCACAGATTTTAATGTTATTTCCAAAGTTTTAAAGAACCGGATATAGAACAGATTGTTCCCTTAGTCCAGTATCCCAACCACAAGGCTTTTTCCTACCACAGAGAACTAAGGACTGTAAAAAAGAATTTTTCAAGGACAGATTAAAGAAAAAGTATTATAAATTGTTACAGCTCTTATGAAATAAGTTTATCTATTACTGATTATATTAACTGCGAATCTGCCACAGGACTTTTCAGTAAATATAAGTAAAAAGAAATATACATGGAATGAAAGTGCTTTCATAAACGTTAGAAATAGGTTGTAACAGAATTTCTTATGCAATTAAAAATGCCCTATTTTTCAAATGTTTTATGTTAAAATAGCTTTTTTTTTCAGTTCTTGGAAATAATGAGATTATCCCAGGTCACAGTAGTAACTGCTGTCCAAATCAAATCATTGATTCATCTAATTCAGTGAAAGCATTTTCACTGTTAGATTCAACAGATGCTTTAGTGAAAAGTGAGTAATTATTACGAGGTGCAGAAAGGGTGAAAAATGTCATACCATTGCACAGCTGCTTCTCATAGGCATCTCTTTTGGAGATTATAAACAGAAAAAGCAAACTGCAATAATAAGGTATAGTGATTGCTACAAATCAAACAGCAATCTAATTCAGTTCACCACATGGGCCTTTGGGATTTTCATACCTTATCTGCCTAATTAGATTTCTGAGGATGTCCATTCATTAAGAAAAACATTTCTATTTCCCAACATTAGTAGATTTCTTCCTCCAAACAGCATTATGCTCGTTTCTCTCTCTTTACCACAAGAGCCTGTTAAGTGTTTAGGTCAAAACCACAGAAGAGGAAAATACTAATGCAACAATGGAAATCTTTTACTCACTCTCACTGGAGGTTTGTTCACCTGTAACCCCACAGAACAGTGAGGAAAAGTGTTCCAGCCACACAAGTCTGGGCAGTTGTCACTGGGACAAGACCATGCTGAAGTAAACACTATGATGCTACCCATATGAGATCTACTACCAACCAACTTCTTTTGAACCCTCCAAAACCCACAGAAATCAGTGAACTCAGGGTTACTTTATAATTGCAAAATAGACTTCCAGGAGAAACAAGGGGTTGCTGGTAGACAAAATATTTCCACACATGCTGCTTTATCTTAATGGCTCTGGAAAATCATACAATACATGTCTCAAGTGAGGCAGTCAAAATTAGAATTTTTAAATCTCTCTCTGATGATCTGCACACTCAACTATTTAAGGTAGACACCCCAGTGCCAGACTGCCTAGGGCTTTTGTGGAGCTGGTACTGGAGTGAAAGGCACAACAAAAAAACCTTATATTTATATAGAATACAAATATATTTTAAAATAAATATATTTAAGTACATATAAACATATATATAAGCATATATATATTTATAAATATATAAATATATAAATATATTTAAGTATATTTATATAGAATATAAATATAGAATGTATTTATACTTCTGCCTTCAAAGATTAGTGGAGAAAAATGTGTGTGGTCATGCACTTAAAGGCTGCCTCATAATGCATATGCACAGGAACCAAACGGTGGTTGCACAGGCAGCCAGAACCCTGGAATTTTTTAAAATTTTTTGAGCTTGCCCTTAAAATCTTAATAATGTGCTCTTAATGAAGTGGTTTTACAGTATATAACATATAATTATTTGAGACTATGTATGTGATGCATTCTCAGTAAATGGAGCAAATTTTGTTTTGCTTTAAAAGGATTCTGAAGAATAATCGTTATTTAACTAAAACATCTTTGGCTTTGCTTTTCCTTTGCTTTTGTGTGGAAGCCACAGAACAGCGTTTCACATGGCAGAGGATAATGTGTAGGAAGAGCAGGAGAGGAAGGGAATTGGTTATTTTTTTTCTTTAAGTATATGAATTTAATTTCACCAGGCATGTTATTTTAATCATAATGCACAGGCAAATTTATCTATAAAAAGTATCTCCTTATGAATGCTTCAATATGTTTTTAATACATTATTTGAAAAGTTCGTATTTTACAAAATAACACCATTCTTTTCAACTGATTTGTTTTTCAGTTGAAGTCTAAAAATGAATACACATCAGTCTCCTAAGTACTAGGTAGCATAAAAACATTCTGCATGTTCAAACTATGCAGCAAAATGCAACCATAGGCATGATGGACAACTGTTAGATTACCTGAGCAAATTTAAAGTTTTCATAGGAACAAACTTTCTTACCCTGCTGGATTGTTTAGAGAAGCTCTTTTTCTCATCAGTGCCAGGAGGAAAGGGACCAGCTCTCTAACACTCATCTAAACTAAAGAGCATTGTGACACCGGCAGTGGGAAAAATTCCCTGTTCCCTTCCCCCCACCCCCAGCTTCCCTGCAGCATAACTGTAGATATAAATGCCTCTATCTATTAAAAATGTGTATATATCAACCCTGAAGGAAGCATGTGTGAAAGACAATTATGTAATTAATCTCCCAGCACCATCAGTCATTCCTAGTTTTGGAGGACTACATACATGTTTATGAAATGCATGATTTTCAGAGCACAAATTATGAAAGAACAATCATACATTTTCAACTAAAAGATAGCCAATGGGGTTTTTCCTTCTGTACCTAACAAATCCAGAGATAACACATTCTTGCATGAATCAGAAGCAAAATATCACAGGACTCATAACTCCATGTTAAAAGCGAGCTGGATGTCCTCCTTCTAGAATCTCAATTACTTAAAAAATACTCAAAGCTTTATGGTACATAACGTCCATTCACCTCAGCTAAAACTCCAAGTAAATACATTAGATCAGCTTAACAAAATAAGGCACCAGTAGCAGGAAGTATTTATCCATTTTCCTATTAATTTCTTCTATTCCTTGCTACTTACCTCTGAGTGCTGCTGTTGCTCGGAGCACACAGAATGCAGCAGCTCAGTCCCAGGAAGAAAATGGTTATTTCCTTTCACCCCTCATACTGTTCTCCCGTGAAACTCCTTCACTTTTTTCTTTTCCAGTTGCATACAAATACAAGGATGGACCCTTTGGGTTCTCTCCAGGTCTGTTTATATTATGTAAAACAGATGAATGCATTTCCTATTTTAACCATAAAAATCACATCTTCACTGACAGGCGCCTGGATCATTAATAGTATCCTGGATGCAACTGTGAAAACCCACATAATGCTCAGAATTTGGCTCAGTTTTCTAAATGAAGAACCATATGAAAATCTGCAAATCAACTTCTCTTTGATGCAAAAGTTTCTTCTTCTCTGCTGCAGAAAGAAGCTGGAAGTCACTGTTTAACCAGTACAAATTTTTCACTGGAAATGCTGGAGAGAGACCTCTGCACTTGGTTTAACACCAAAAACACATTGGAGATGTTTGGGACATTCAAGGTCCTCTAACCCCACTGTAACTTCTGGTCAGCTACCACATCAAACCCTTTATTCCTTTCTCCTGAGACAATTTTTGTCTTACAGCACTGTCAGCAAACTGCTTCAGCACTGCTTGAAGAGATTCCAGCTTAAATTACAGTACTAAAAGCCTGTTCTGGGCTTTTCCCTTACTATTTTTTCTGGATTATTTAAATTTCATATTATTCCCCACCCATTCTTAACTGTACTTCCCAGAATGCAGGAAAAATTGTCTTTCCTTCCTGCAATCCTAAATGCCTTCATTAGGGAAATTTAATACTGAAGTGTTTTGGAAGGGCAGATGCTCTAGATTTAAAAGAAACAAGAGAGGACTTGTGAACAGCTGCATTGCTCTCAGCTTCAAGCAAGCCATACCCCAGAATGGTTTTGTACATTATTTTGTCACTGAGAACATGTTATTACTATCTAAATTTAAAATCACCGGCTTCCTTGCATGAAGGCCAAAGCAGACTTAAAGCCCCAATGACTATTCTGTTCAAGTATTCTATGATGCAGAAAATAAGATCAAAGTTTAAAACAGTTCTTGTTTGAGAAGTTCTTTGCTTGCAAGGTGCTTGAAGAGAGCTGGCCAAATACCCAGGTATAGGAATTCTTGTACACTTTCAACTATAACCACTAATCACAGTTCTGTGTTGAAATCTCATTCTGCAGCTATTTCAGCTCTTTGTTGACTGCCCAAAAATATCTTGTCTCTACTGGAGTGCAGTGTTATTTTATATCTTGTAGTAGGCTGAAATGTTGGACATTAGACAAATGCTCCAAAGTTGTATTTTTTCAGTTCAAAAGGAATATATTTTTAAACCAAGCACTGTCGGCCTCTGCAGGTATTAGGTCACGTAATTCTTGAAAAAGTGGTCTGGAAATTCCACTTCAAAGCACTGAGCATACCTCTTGCTCTTAAAATGGCTACTGAACTTCCAAAATGCAGGAGAAAAACCCAAACAAATTAAATGTCTGAAAAAATTAAAGACCCAGAGAAGTTCCTGAATGTGTGCTTAAAGTTAAGAATGGAGTCTTGATAAGGTTAATGGGATTCATGTGTCAGTGAGATGCCTTATGCTCAGATGTGCTCCTTTGAGCTTTAAAACCATGTTTGCTAAGCTTCTAGATACTTGAAATTTAGGCAAGCAAGTTTTAAAATCTGACAAAAGCTTCTTACATAAATGAAACATATCTTGTAAGGCTTAGAAGTTTACATGAATCATTACTCTTTGGGCCAACAGAACTGGTGGTTAAGCAGGGGAGGAGAGGTGTGATGGACACACGGGTGATGCTGGGGGGCATGTGAGGCTGACTGCTGTGACCAAGGCAAGCTGGAACTTCTGATACAAGACTGAGCTAACAAATGATTGAATATATTGAGAAAGCTGGTCTTTTGTACTCTTGCAGATGGGAAAAATTCCCCAAAAGCTTGGAATGGCTTAGATTCAGATTCGGATTTTCCATTGCCATAAATAAAATAGAACTTCTCCTCCTTAACAGAACCCAGACATTAATCTTGCTATTTTGCATGAGATTCAGAACTCTCATTTTTACACTTTCATATATAAAGCACCTCCCAACTCCCTTCATATGCCTTGGTGTTCTCCATGTAGTAGAGAACTATGTTTTTGTTAAGCTTAGCAAGCATACTTCAAGTATGTGAATTTTGTAAAGCATCCTAAATATTAAATTTAAAATTGTGTGCATGTAGTAATAGTTTTGAATATATTATTCTAGATTTCAGCTGTCAGGGGAGTTCTGTGTTATAAGATAGTCATTCATTTATGAGATAATAGATCTTCTTTGCATTACAGATAAAATATAAGATATTCTTTGCTGATAGCAAATGGTGAGCCCTTTCATTAAAGCTGGGCAGCGTTCCATCTTCCGGTGTTTTACTGTGCAGCTTGTTTAAAAGTGTTTCAGTAAAAAGAGATTAAATTGCCAAAGTTACCAAGTAATGACTTGAGCAATTGATGTAGCACAGATTTGGCATGCAAAAAGGCCCTCTGTGGTTACTGAAAACCCAAGGTGTTTTGCTTCCAATTTCTGTTTTTCAGGAAAAAATCGTTGTGTGAAAATTCCTCTGTGTATCAGAATGCTGGTGCTAATTTTAGAACTCTTCAAACAGAATTAATAGACTCTTCAAAACATGTTGAAGAAAAAGTGGCATTTGAAGGATCTCTCTTAAAATGTTTTAAGTTAGGTGAATTTAGATCTTATTCAGTATTTCTTAAATATTCATAAATTGTGTTTGGACTCAGTTTTGAGACTTGTTATCAGATTTAATGAATACCTATGGAAGAGACATTCATAAAAATTAGAAACAACTAAATCTAATCTCAAACTATCTGGTTTAAGAGTAGAACAAAAAAGACTGTAGAATGAAATATTTTTTTCTTGTATTGTCATGAACCTGAAGAAATCCCTCGTATTTTAAAGCCTTTTTCATTTGAATACAATAAACATGTTTGGAGTACTTCAGTAATTAACATTTGTAATCTTTTCTGATCTGGAATTAATATTATTGTTAGGGAAAAATAAAAAATAATAAAAATAATAATAATAATTAAAAAAAAAAACAGACCAGACATTCTAATACATTCCTGGAAGTATGTTTAAAATGTCCTTTAAAAAATCCTAAATCCTAAAAAAGCCTATTTTAAGATAGGATATTAGGGAAAATCTCTTCACTGAAAGGGTTGTCAGGCAGTGGAACAGGCTGCCCAGGGCCGTGGCTGAGTCACTATTCCTGGAGGGATTTAGGAGACTGTAGATGTGGTGCTGAGGGACAGAGTTTAGTGATGAACTTGGCAGTGCTGGTTATCAGTTGGACTTGATGATTTTCATGATCTTTTCCAACCAGAAATTATTCTATAATTCTACATGATAAAATTCATACACCACTATCCCTGTGTCTCTTAATCAGCCTTAATTATGAAATTTTTGGTTTTTTAAATGTGACAATAAGTTTCTTTTGTTTTCTCAATAAGGCTTTTTGTCATTTTTTGTTTTTGTCATCTGTCATAAAAATTTGTTGGATATGTAAGCAATTTAATGCTTCACTGGAAGGTTGTTACGCAACTGAGATGTACAAAATCCTGTCCAAGCCCAGAAATTACTCTAGGGTGAAAAATGGTGAAAGGCTGAGAATTTAAACATGTTTTCTGTTTGTATTTATATCTTTTATATGTGGAGCTACTCTCTTCATTACCCTGTGAGTATTACAGGGAAGGAAAGATTAGGTAGCTACCTCGTGTCAAGAGGTCAGCTGCCTCTTCCTATCACAGTCAAAACTCTAGAGTTGTAGTTTAGCCAATGGGGACTATGTCATACTGTATATGTTTTACATAAGTCTGAAATTATTATTTCCCAGGATACCATTGCTAGCCCCATTACATGGTTAGCTTTTCAAACAGAAGGTACTCGGTGCAATGCTGAGCTGTTCTTAAAGTAATCAAGCCTGGTCTTAACAGAATAGGTGAAGAATGATAAATTCAGTATTCCAGCTGTGCTCATGTCAGGACTCAAGGGCTTTCTATCAATACACTTCATAATCCTGTAAATGAATACAGTAGTTGGGAACTATTACGTCATTGATGCAGCTTATTAGTGGCTGTGACAGTATCTACAGCTATTCTGAGGATCAGGGTGCAACTAATGCAAAGGGCAGATTCTGTCTGTATCACTCACTCACCTCACTAAATCATACATATTTCTGTTCATCACTGTTGTGATTATCTACCCAGCAAAGCTCTACTCTGTGAATGAAGGCTGGATAACTTGACTCTAAACTGATTATATGGAAGTACTACTCCAAGAGACATGAGAGTCCTAACATCACATCTTTATTTCACTGGCACTGATTTCCCCAGGAATTAGAGCTCATCTTAAGGTATTTGACAGCATTAAAATGTAATCATGGTGTACACTTGTTACTGCAGTCACACAATATGACTTCATAATTCAGTTAATTTTCCAAACATAACATTATCTGGAAAACTAGAAGTTTTTCCTTAAGAAGAACCTTTGTATCAGACTAGGTGATCTTCTGTGATTTTTTCCAACCTAACTCACCCTCTAAACCTATGATCCTGTGATCTGTTTATGTAAGCCTTATAAATAAAATCCATGTCTACATCCATCAATTATTTACCTATATTTTTACAGATGCCCAAAACATCTTTTTTACCTTCAGTCAGAAACACTGAAGCACAATAGAAAATTCCACTAGATCAAGTTGGAAATGTTTAGAATCCTATAGATTATCCACTATTCTGGACTGCTAGCATAATCTTTGTAAAACAATAATAGTAATCAAGATTCATTTTAGCTCGTTTTAAAAAAAATAGAACCAGCAGAAGTGGAAAAATTCTTGATAACCAATAGCTGATATTATTTAACTTCTTGGGATGAATTTTGATATTTGCAATTGAACTTGCTAGTTTGAGCTCCAAATAAATTTTGAGGGAAATGTTACAGATGTTTCCTCATATCACACTGTCATGGTTTAACGCTGGGCTAGCAATTAAACAAATGACAGATGCTCTCTATTAACCCTTCTCCCTGTCTCTGTCTCAAACCAGGACACACACAATATGTGTCTCTTTTCACCTGTTAAAATAAGATCCCTGTAGGTTCTAACATTCAGCACCATGGAGCACATCACTTGAAAGATAGATTACCATTTTCTCACCAAAAGAAAGTGAAAAAATCAATGCCAAAAAGCAGCAACACTTAACACTGAACTGCAGTTCCCTTTAAGATTTTCTTCTATATCTTCTCACATTGTGTGAGCCTTGCTTCACAATCTCTCTTGTCTTTTCATTTGAAATCGTGATGATCTTTTAAGATCCCTTTGCCAATGAGAAGGTAATTTGCACACTGTAAAAGCATGTATTTTATCTGCATCCCTAAAAACACAGACTTGCCTTTGCTATACAGGATAAATCATTAACTGTATATAAGCATATTGTATATTTCACAGGCTGTAGCCTTGAAACTATGCTTTTATTGCTCTGAGAACTAAAACTGGGTAATATTTTTATTCATATACATAGATATGAGTCAGCATGTCATGAACTGTTGAATTTTGGGGCCGCTCTTCATCAGCCTCCCTCAAAAATTGCTATAAGAATTTGAGACTGGCTTTACATAAATCATAAGAGTAAGAGATACCAACATGATACATATCTCATAAACAGCCCTCTGTCTCAAGCTCTGAGGGTACCAGTGCCAGGGTAAGGCATCCCAGAGACCACTCCAATGTTCATCACCAAGGTCAGTTCAGGGCCACACCAAACCTTTGGATAAGGGCCTTGATTTCTGAAAAAAGTCAAAGCTTCCATCCAAAATATAGCATCATACAGCTTGTAACATTATTTACTCTTGGTAATGCACAACGCAGCTACCTGTATGCATTGTGGGGAAAAAAAAAAAAAAAAAAAAAAAAGCCAGATGAATTGTGTACTCTGCTTGCGGCAATTTTTTTGAATTGCCTATGTGTAAAATATGGGCTAAATCATGCTTTTAGGCACCGTCTCAAACAAACATCGTAAATTGCACAATCTCAGAAGACATGATATTGTAGCACAGCTCCCTTTTTGCTTCAATAGGCTAGACACAAATTAACTTTTTCAGAAGTAATCTCCAGCATGTCTTCAATGTCTCAGATGCTCTCAGTAACCGGGGCACTGCATTTTTACAACAAAAGCCTATTTCTCTTTCCACTTCTCCTTGTCAACTCCTCAACTTCATTTCCCAGAGAAAAATTTCATAGATAACAGACTGCTTGTATGCCCCCTCGTATGCAGACTGAGGCAGACATACATTTTCACTCACTTACACAGATGTAGGTAGTCTTTCACAACTTAGAGAATGTTTATTGTGTAGGTTTAGATGACTTATATTTCCTTTGAGTGTGGACTTGAAACATGGGAATTCATTGGGTAGATTGAGATTAATCTGTTCCTGACCTTAAACTGATCTAGATGCCTGTGAAATGCTAACTCAGCAGGACATTATATATTATATACATGTAAAAAGGCACATAAGTCCGACTGAACTTATGTTACAAACCAAAGAGTTTTTAGAAAGCAAATCATCATAGGTTCTGAACAGGATTTTGGCAATCTACCATTGACAACAAAGCTACATGGCAGTATAAAACTTCCAAAACTTCAAAGAAGTTGTGTAGGTTCTTCTGTTGCCATTGTACATAGTCCAAAAGAACAAACCAGAACTGCAGTAAGGTTCCCAATGTTCCCAGTGCTGCAGCCTCGAATACATAGTATCACCAAACAGAACGAGGCAGTAACTTGTGTGGAAAATCCCAAAACAAAGAGAAAAGTCAAACACTGTAAATTTTCCTAAGTAACCATACTGATATAGTACTGCACAAAAGGACATTTAAGCCTAAAAGTTGTCCTTTAAATTAATGTAAGTGGTTTTGTCCATGGCAACTTTTACAGAATCTGATCCACATTATCTAACTGTGTGGGCTTGGGGTAGCTTAATTAAACCATGCAAAGTTTGCATGAATACTCTGTCTTAGAATGAGAGTATTCTTAATTCAATTTCAGTCCACTTCATTCTGAAAAGAATAAAGCTAAATTCAAGTGAGCTCACTTTAATTCTCAAAATGAGTGTCCACAAAGGTTTTAATTGCTAATTAATCTAATGTACTTTCAGAAGTTAAACTGCATGGATTTTCATAGTCCATGTTTACGTAAACAAGCTCTAAACACACCCGTGTTAATTTCAAGACTGTTCTATTTTCTATTACACTCCATATGGGCTAATTTAACAGTCACTAGGAGGAGCCAAGTATTATTGGATTGTTCTTAACAGAGACTGCATTTTCCATCACTGTATAAAAAACTTTTTTTTTTTCTGAATTACAGTCCTCAATGTACCTCTGTAGGCCTTAAAATCTACTGATGAGAAACAAAAGAGGGTAGATATTATTCTTTAGGAAAAAGGAATATTTATTTAAATTCCAAATCTAAAATTTATATGGATTTTTCTTTGCAAAATAGCCTTATAGCATAGTTGGATTTTCTAGGTAACAGATGCACTGAAAAAACAATTTGAAACAATTTTTGGACTGTGTCCCAGCACAAATCAATCTTACGGATTGTGAAAACATTAAGACATCTTGAAATGGTAATTAATTCGATATCATGGTCTTGATCAAAGAAGAAATTCAGATTTGTAGCTGTTGAGGCTCAAACTCAACAATTATAAACAATGCTTTTTTAAGTTTGACTGCTCCCAGACTTGTTGGGTTGCCTTATTAGTTTCAATTTTTAAAATGTTCTCCTGTTCATGGGGTGAGAAACTCTATCTCTGGCTGCAGCTCTGTTCAAATCACAGCTTGTTAGGCATGGCTTGTGTTAACTGTGATTTCAGTTGGCAGGGCACTAGATTAGCTGTTGATATCAAGCCAACATTTAATTTTGTTTTCTTGAGTCATCTGTTGCCAGTTTCCATGACAACTGATCTCCTGGCCTCCAGATTTACTAGAGAAGCATTAAAATGGACAGGAGTACATATAGGGATTTTTGAAGTAGATGGAATTTCAACTTTTTTTCTTCAATGGAAACTAAAAGATCTTTTCAGCTTACACTCTAGAAACACGTGACTTATATTCATGACAGCACAGATTTTCTTGTATAAAAAAATAGAATGAATGGTGGCTTTTAACAAGGAACCTGTTTTAACATCCTTCTACTACATGTACAGAATGAAGGTCTTTGTGTCTAACAATCACAAGAGGCAGAGAACATTTTTCTACTCTCACTTGCATTGCAGTAGTGAAAGATGAAATTTAAGATACAGATTCTTCTCTTCTTCACTAGAGACTCTATACATCTCAATTTGTTGTTTCACAAACGTGTGACTTCAGTAAAGGAAGTACATTATACATACTTTTCGAAGGCTGGTTCTTCAACAGCAATTCCAGATCACAGTCCTAAATGTGAGGACACACGGGCCTATCATCTCAGTTAAAACAGAGAATAAGGCATTCACTCTGACAAGCAGATACCTTGTTTCTTTTGCCCTCCTCTGCCCAGTAGAAGCAGTTAAAACATTTTAAAGATATTGGGGGTGTATGTGGGAGAAAGCGAAGAAGAGAGAACACATCAGTTCCTCAGCTTGAGTTGTCTGTCCTGATTCTGATCAAGACAGCAGCTCTCCATCAGTTGAGAACCTAGCCCAATGGGAATCACACATGTTCAAGCATGTTTCGTACCAGTAAGTGACCACATGGCTTCCCCTTACAACTTTCATTTAGGTACAATGCCACCCTTTGCACTAGCCTGCTGTGACTGGGAGGAGCTGGTGTAAGGTAATGACAGAATGAAGCAGTGTGGTCAGGATGTGTGGCTGCCACTACTACAATGGATTTTAAACAACTGCATAAATTAACTCTGGTTGTTTGGGCTGTAATGGTTCAGGATGTGAATTCAGGCTCTGTGCAATTTAGAATGCAGTTGGCTCACAAATGTCATTGATGCAGACAGTGGCATACATTCCAAATGCTGTGTTTCATGTTTTGCTTTTAACTTTAAACATATTTGAGGAGGTTTTTCTCCCTTCTAGAACAGCTCACATAACAGGTAGAACTAAAAATGATCTAATAGTTTCAGTGCCTTAGAGCTACTGCCATGCATGAAATTCAAACTGTGACTATAAAAAGAAAAAAGGAGAGCTTTCTCTCTGAATCTCATTTTCAGTCATTTCTATGTTTTTTGAGAAGGGTAGAACTTTCGTGTTCATGTTTCAAATCAGCATCAGTTAAATAAAATGCAATATGAAAGTTGTTACAGGTCATCTGGGGAACTGGAGGCAGAAGTCTGGGGTTTTTTGGCTGGTTGAGAAGGCAGTAATTTTAGGAAGATTGGTAGTTACTAATTAAGGCCACAGAATGACCCAAATTTGTTTTTACAACCTTTACTGTTTCAGTCAGATTCAACGATATCCATTATAGCTGAGCAAATAATTCCTGTTGAGTAATGTCTTTGCACCTTCTGACTTTCTATCTGCACATTCCCTTTGGTTGTATTACAGCTTTCCTGACTGAGTATCATCAACTTGAACTTGCCTGATTATTTGTGCGGTCTTCAAAATGTGCATTGAATTAATTCAGCAGCCAAACAAAAGTGGCATTGCTCAGTTCTAGTCCAATAATATATGTCAGTTCACCCTATGACTGACTGCAACTCTTGATTAAGTTTATTTGCATGTGTGCAAAACATAGACTTGACTATTCAAACCTTGCTTTGCACAGATGTTGCCTAATTTAGTTACATAGGAAAGACCCCTATAACTTTTAAGATCAATTATCCAAATTGTAATAGATTGAAACATTTGAGTGTGTTCCCAGACTAACAACCATTTGGTACCTCACTTGTGAGAATTTAAATAATTTATCTATTTGCAAACACTCTGAAATAAGAAATTGTGATTTTAATAAACATGGATTGTTATTGGGCTTTGCTACATGCTTTGTTCCAGCACAGGCTGAATCAATGTGTTCTGAGACATATGCATATCCAGACACCCCTGGAGTCTGATTTTAGGTTGAACCATAAACCTCAAGACTTTTGAAGAGACCGCTGAAGAAGCACATAGTGGGTAGCTGGTCTGTCCTCTGCAGCATGCTTTAATTATGTCATTAGAGCCTTGGGTCATGCTCCCAAGAGGCAGGCTATGTTGTATGCTCTACACCTGTCCTAACAATTCAGGCATATAATCAGAGATTGATATATTTATTATAAATAAAAGGAACTGAAAGATATTAAGAATTTATTCTGAGGGGCTTAATCAATAGTGCTTTGGGTACTAGATGACTGAATAATAAAATTAAAGCAAAATAAAATGGATTTTTACTTTGTACACAAAAGGCATCATTAGAACTCTTCAACCATCACTAGCTAGTCTCTTTTGCAGTGAGTTATGCCACTCTCTGAAAAAAAGTCTATCTGCATTATAAAACTGCCAAACCCTACAACCACTACAGCTAAAACTATCTGTATTGTCCTCCTGTGTAAACTGGTTCTCTGAATTTTCCATCTCATAGTGAAATGAGTTATGCAGGTACCTCAAGGCTAATCTCAGCAAAATTTTCCGAAAGTTAAGATATACAGAGAAAACCTTTACCCTACCAAAGTGTCACATCAGTTGTGTTCTCTTGGAGGACTCTACTTGGGTTACTCTGGAAAGGAACTGGCATGTCTTAGGTGTGGGGAAGCCAGTGGAGCAAGTGGAAGTGGATAAGCCTAATAACAGATCCTGTGTTTCTCTGTCATTCCGACAACCTGGGAGCCACTCAGACTAAAATTAGGCTCTTTGTAAATGGGAATGAGAAGACTTTGTTCTATTCTGCTTTTGAGTCTATGATCACACCCTGGAGGTATGCAGCTCCAGCAGCACTCCCTGCCTTAACTGACACACAATAACCTCTTTACCAATTCAGAATCAGTGCATTTGCCACATTTAAAACTGAAGTGATAAGAGTAAATAAAGTCATAAAATAAATAAATAAAGTTCTTCCGGGCTGATTCTCAAAAAAGGCTCCAAAAACACATAAAGGGTTTTTTCAAATGTCAGATGCAAAAATATCTCTCTAAAATTTGTGGTTTCCTAACAAATAAAACAGACCTTGATGTACCACAGAACTAGACAATCACATAAAAATCAGTCTTAGATTTTTAAGAAAACGTTATTCACCCAACCTGCTTAAACAGTCAATTACAATAATGTGGTTGAAATACCTATCAGTGGCAATTGTGTATTTAAATACTTTGAACATTTATTATAGTATATTGTGCAAAATGAAATAGTCATGGTAACAACATACAAAAGAAAGTTCTTTTGCATACCATGAAGGAAATTTGTAAAATCAAACGCCAAAATATACAAATCATTCATATACACATAAATCCCATGAGTCCCTATGCACACCACTTAATTATGCCTGTTAGTTATTGTAATTGCCATTAACATGTGCAATTACTTGCTCTGCATCACAGTTCTAGGTGAATGGTTAAATCAGGTACAAAATGATGAATAGTTGAACAATTCTCTTTCAGTCCCCAAGCCATTTCATTAAATATCTCATAGTAAGCAAAGTGCATAAACATGAAGAAACAAATTTCAAACTGTATTCTTTTCTTGAAGTGACTGCAGTATTCCCAGAAGAACTGAGGTTCTGATGTTTACAGAACAAAAGCTCCACATGCAGTAGCAGTGAAATCGTCCTTCCAGTCCTTCCAATCAGGGCTGAGCTACATCATCAGGATGGGTTATTTGGGCCATTTCAGACCATGGGTGTTCTGTTAGGGCTGTTCTATAAATGATCCATGAAGAAAGGGAACGTGAGAAATCCAAACTACCCTTATGGTTCTGGTTTTCACCCAGTATGTTGACAGGAAAACACAAGAAAATATGAAGGTAAACAGGTGACAACTCCCATCCCCTCTTTCCCTCTCCTTTTCATAGCCCTGGCCCCCACCAATGAAGGCTGCAATTATTATTTTTTCAGCAGCGGTGGTAGAAACTGAAAAATAATAAAGCTTGATGGCTACTATCTCCTACTGTAGATCTTATTCTAGAGCTTGGCAATAGCTGCAGCTCAGAAAAATCTAGCTGCATACTTAAATCCAGATTCAAGCAACAGCATTGACAATGCAACCCCAAATCCAGACCCATTCCTCTTCCTCTCCCATGAAGGTCTGGACCACATGTGGACTGTAATTACCAGAGCTGTTGCTGAGGAGAAACTATAAAAGAATGCAATTATGCTATTAGGAAAGGGCAATCAGAATAGCTTGCTTATCAGAGAAAGCCATAGATTTGTCCTACACTATTATTTTCTCTTATATAAAATAGCCTTTTTGGGATATGAAATGAAACAGTTATTCTGTACATCAAATCAGTTTTCAATGGATCTGGTTGGTGTGGCAGCACAAGACCTGAGAGAGAATCACAGTTTAGTGTCCATGAATTTAAATAGTACAAATAGATTTGCAGTGATGCACTGGTTTAAATGTGTAACTGTGAGTCTCCATCATCCTCAGTCAAACTGAGACAGTGGTCTCAAACATAGACATGAAATGCCCATTTAAAATGTGTAGTTAGAACTCCTGAATTCCAGACAAAACTCTAAAAAGAACATAATTACTATTGAATCACGTTTATTGGAATCTGATCCTGGAGCCACTTTGAATTGCCTGCTTTGCAGAGAAATGGTTAAGGCTAAACAAACACATGGTGATACTTGGGATCCCAGAGATCCTGACAATTTATGAAAATGATGCTATATATCTTGGGGAATCAATTGCTATAAATAACCCATCTTTCATGAGAAATAATCTTAACAAGGTGGTCACTTCAAGTAGATTTAGCTGGCAGTGAAATAGATTAAGCCTTCTTCACATCTCAGAAGAGTGTGCTGTGGGCAGAAAAACAAGGAAATAAAACAGCTTTTTAAAATCTCTCCAGACTCACTATTTTGGAACAGTTGCTTTGAAGTCATAGCTTCTGAAAGTCAGCTTAATGACAAGATGAGAGCTGGAGCACTGGGTTAGTCAAGTTTGTTGCAATGGTAAAAAAACTACAAAGGAAACTCAGTGCTATTTCTGGGGGATACAAACCATCCAAGTTATCGATGAGGTCTTTTTGTGCACAGATGTATGCTACATGTGAAGTGAGAGAAAAAAAAATTATTTTGACAATGTATGATTAGTTATAATTAAAAATGTCAAAATAATGCTCCTGATTTTAAAATTTGGAATGTGCCTTGATTGTTCAATGAAGTGGTAGGACTTCAGTTCTTTTGTGGCCCCCAAGCAGTGGCCTTTTCTCAGAGTTTATCTGGGTCAGATAGGAGCTGGGGGACTCCCAGCTCTCTGGCTCTGCAAGACACGAGGCCATGGAGCAGTTACCCAACATTTCCATGACTTAATACCAACACCTGTAGAGCTGACACAGCCTCCTCAGGAAAGTCTTTGAGAGTTGTAAAATGGAAGAGAAAGATTTATGTGGTAAAACAGCTTCCAAAACGTTGCTAACCACAGCAATTTGGGGTGAAAAAGCAGCCACTATATAGACCTTGCCTAGTAGCTGTTCTTTCAGCAACTTACATATGCAATTACACATCTATTCACCATCACTGCAGGTGCAAGCTGAGCAACAGTGTGTGTATAAATGTGTGTGGGTGTGCAAGTGCTTTATTATGGTGATTTGTTAGCACAGTGAGTGAAGCTTTGTGTCCAATGAATGTGTAAATTAGGTGCTTAGATTACTTGAGTGAGAAACAGTTCACTTTGCCTCCTTAACCCATCCCTTTCAACAAACATTGGGAAAGAAAGTAGTTAGTTTAATTCCCTGTCAAGTAGCAGCTTCCATCTAAAATTTAATCCTACCTTCTTGTGACGTCCTCAGGTTTCTAACAATGAAGAGAAGTGAATCTTGAGGAATTAGTCGTGTTGAATATCTTAATAATATGCATTATATGCTGTTATGTAGCATTAGAATAAGAGGTGTCACTTCTTCTGTTGTCATTTCTGGGACAGAAAACTGGGACTGTAAGCTAGCTTTAAATCATTTCTGGCATTAACGAGATTCTGACCAGAGGCTCTCTTTCATGTTCAGGATATGCACTGCATTATTTTCTATTATATCACAATATGTGGCAAAGAACAGCTAAGTTACCAAGACTAATCCTTTATGTCTTTCTTTCTTTACAATGTCAGACAAAGTAAGACTATGCTGTATTTCCATAATCTCCCTTGCATTATGAAAATATTATGATCTATAACAACAACAAAATCCCTAAACTGCATGCATTTCCATTGGCTCTGATATGCTTATACTTGTCCCTTTCTGTCATTTCTAAGTCTGTATGATTTTGTTTTTATAGACACTGTCCAGCCTAAAAATCAGATTAACACAGAGCAGAAAAAAAAACACTTTTCTTGTGTTTAAAGATTACTATGTCTGAAAAAAATGTGACGTAATACCTGAGGTTGCCCTCTTTCTTCAAGAAACTACTTAAAATGAAACATCTCAAGAGAACAAGAGAATGTAGGAAAGCACCAAATCAGGAGGAATGCCAGTTTTTCAGATCAGCCTGTGTTGTTTTCAAAGATACTTTCTTGGAATAAAGAAGAGAGATACAGGATACATTTCTATTATGGGTTAGGGCTCCTTCATTTATGCACAACATTCCAGATTTTTGAAGGACATTTCTTTGGACTTTTACTTGGTAAAATGATCTCTTTTCCTTGGCTTCCTTTTGATTTATTCTCCTGGTTGAATTACAGCAGAAAATATACACCATAGCACTAAGAAGTCTATTTGCTATCAATCTTGACAGCTTCTGTTCCTATACCCTATGTTTGCCTTAAGAAAATACACATCTGCTCCTGTCAGCTCCTGGGTTAACCACTATTGCAAGGCTCAAGTAAAGGAGCCTCAGGCAATGGCTGAGATTTGCTCCTGTTACAGATCTAGCAGAGTCATGGTTTCAGTGAGGATGTAATATTTTTTTTGTATCATGCCATTCAATTCTGAAATGGGATCAGGATTTTACAGTAAAATAGTGTGTTCTTTAAGACCTCTGTTATGTTGCTAAATGCAGGGGATTCCCAGATGACAGTCAGTTCCCTCATGTTCCTCACTGGCAGGAGCAAGTGTTACAGGTTGCCGGGTTCTCCAGAGTTAAGTGTCTCATGAAGTCTGAAGTTTTATATGTAGTTTATCTCAGTTCAGATTTTCCATTTGGTGTTCATGTGTGTTCCTTCAGCCACTCTTTGCTTTGCTTCTAGCCTGTCTCAAGCTTCAAGGCTAGGCAAGTACACTCACCCATCTTTTGTTGCCCTAGCCACTGTCCTAGACTCAATGGACCACTGTTCTGACCCAGTAGAGCATTCCTTATGTTCTTGTAAGAACTAAAAATCCAAACCTTGGTGTAGGCAGTTTCTTCTCTCAAGGAGAGAAGATGCAGATTTCTGTGAGCAACTGAATGAAATGTGGCAGATATTCACAATAGATCAATATGAGTAAGGCATAGGGAAGACTGCATGGCCTAAGGGATATAGCAGCCCTCAAAAAAGGCTGAAGACTTCAGTGATTTTATGTAATACAGTAATCTATGTCCAGTTGCTGATTATGCAGCAACAGAACCATTTGAGAATGTTAAAAGAAAGAAATTAGAATAAGGAAGTAAACACAGGAGCTGTCTCTTCACTGTATTCAACCATCATGAAGTCCTTTATGCATAAGGACATCTCTTTCTTTAGTTGTAATCACAGGTCTGCATGCATGAACCATGTGTGATTACAGGATATTACTGTACTACTGTACTACAGAGAGCAAGATAAGATACCCTTTGATTAAGATCATCTTACTGAAATATTTATGCAGACTCGAGCATGAAACTATTGACCTTCATCAAGTAGTTCTATGATGTGCTCTCCGGGATGTGTATAAATTGTGTATACATTAGACCATAAATCAAACTGAATTTCAAACAAAAGCAGGGGATGGGGTTTAATGGGCACAATGAATCCATTGTATTAGTATAGAAACTCTAGCTACATTTAGAAGCAAAATGAAGGTATCATATTTAGCTTCATTTACTCTTTGGTATTTATAGATCTGACCTGCTTAGAGAAGCCAAGGTAATTAATTCTACATATCAAATTTTAACAACACAAAGCCACAAATTTGGTTTTAAAATGCCATTATGTTATAAATAAATAGTGTAGCCTGTTAATTACAACATTAATTGGTCAGTCTTAAAACAAGAGTTCTAAAACTAAAGACTGAAAAAGATTAATACTGTTACTTTTCTACTCAGTCAAATAAACAGTTAAGTTTCCTGATAAACAGGACTCCTAGCATTACCTAACTCATTACATTTCAGAGTTTAGTGCAAACATTAATTTACTGAATAATCTGAAACCATCTTCATTCATAGCTAAACTGTGATTTATTTTTTTTATTTGACAAACATATGAGTTTATCTTATTTGCAGGGAGAATCAAATAGTTGAATGCACAGATTATTATGTGAGCAAATTACGTCTGAGTAATATTTGTACTTAATGTATGCAATCAAATTTAGAGTTTACTTTTGCTTTAAAATAAACCCTCTGACATTAAAGAGATAAAGGTAAGACAGGCTTTCAGTACTCCATACACCAGCTGACAGGCTGAACCATTTCTGTTCTATTCCGCTGTCCATTCTGCCTAGCTAAGGAGAAGGATGCAAGGATGCTTGTTTACTGTTCTCTTTTTCCTTGTTTTTTATTTTTTATTTAAATTTAATCCTTACTGAAGGTGGTGTACAGTCCAGAGATGGACAGGAAGATGTGGACGAATGTATATTTTCTGTATTTCATTAGAATGTAAATTGCAGGAGGAAGGGGAAGTACTAGAAGAAAGGTAATTAGAAATCCTTGCGCATCCTTCATCAAAAAGGAGTTTCCCTTTTTTTTTTTTCCTATTAAGTGAAAGAATATTCAGCATAAAGGCTGAATCTCTAAAGACTTTTAAGAAATAGAAATTCACAGGCAAACAGACTTGCCTGTGATTTTAAATAAACTGTCCCAGTGGGACATTACACAAAGAGCAGAGTTTCAGGATTTTTTTGTTCCTTATTCCCCAAATTTCCAAGATGTACTTCCCTTAGCTGTTTTCTCTAGAATCAGTAGTATGAAGCACTGGAAGATGTAGAACATTAAACTACATTTTAATTAATAAATAAATAAATAGAATATAAAGGTCTCTAGCCTTACAATGAGGGCAGTCTCCTTTTCTGTACAAAATACTTTTTCTTCTCCTTTCCATCTTTTTTCCATGAGTTTCCCAGTAGACTCCATACATAGTAGCATTTATCACAACAGTAGGACTGCTGTCTATGGCTTCAATGGTTAAGAAATGGGACTGAGCCTCAAAAAATCCAGTCAACTTCCAGTGGTGCCACTGGCTTCATCCAGAAACTCAGAGAAGTCAATTAATTACAGCTCAGTTCCCCATGTGTAAAATACAAGAAATATTTTTCCTCCCCCCAACACTGTTTTCTGTCGTTTTCAATTTAGATTGCAAACTGCATAAAGTGGGAACAGTTTCTCTTTATTTGCTGCACAGCAGCTGGCACAATCATGCATTATTTCAGATATAGCCCATAGGTATTTCTCAGACTGAACATCTCTGTCTGGAAAATCTGAGCCTGAATCTTTTTTTAATCTGTAATAGTTCTTTTATGATGCATGAAAACATCTGAAGAGTTAAGGAGGGAAACAGAAATGCCCTTTGTAGAGAGTATACAAGAGACCTGTAGTAATTTTTTGTGTGGTGTCTGGGATACTGCAACTCTGAAACAGACTTTTTCACTCATAGAGCTCGCTTTGATGATTGTATACTTAAGACCTAAAAATCTATTAATTAAGATGCAAATGTATTGTTTAGATATAAATATAAACATTGTTTTAAAAATCAGTCCTGCATTGTTTGCACCGTGTGCCATATCAACTCTGCTGCTTTTAATACCAGCCTCTAGTTGCTGCAAGCACTGTCAGTGTGGGCATCACTAGGTTCTTAACAAAGGTTCATACCAAAGGTTTATAAGAAAGTTTTGTGTACATAACTAGGTCCTTTCTGGTGGATGAGAGAGGGTTCTGGGATATATATTATTTTAAGACATTCTAGAACGAATAAATTACTTCTAAATCAATAAGGGATCATGGGAACTGTTTAATCAGATAATTAGTGAAAAAGCTTTTAATTGACATGTGATAGACTTCCTTCTCTATATTCCCTGATATTCAAGTTTAGACCCAGTCCTTTAAATATCCTAAGAGTTTTGCTCTTAGCACTTAGAACAGGAGAACCAACAAACATCTGGAATATCAGTATCCCAATGCATCCCTGACATGTGGGAGCAGAGTGTGAGATGGTCCCTTAGGCTTCTGCATTTCACAGGGACATTCTGTCTAATTATTGTAAAGCTAGGAGGAAAACAGGACCCTCAGTTAGTACTCAAGGATGCATAAGTAATCATAGATGCAAAAACGTGTTCATAAAACACGACCAGGTATTTCCAACATGATGACCTCACTCTCATAAATCCAGTCTAGGTTATGATGGTGTATAATCACGATTTCCACTTCTTGGATAAAGAGGTTTAAATGATTTGAGTATCTTTTCATCAACATTCAAACTACCAGCCAGTTTGGGACTTAGGACAAAAGAGAACTGTAAATCACTTTTTTTCCTCATTAAAGGTCTTTATTTCATCTACAGAACTCTAAAATTTGGCTAAATACAATCTCCAAACACTGAGAGGAGTCAAACCTTGGAAAAGCCTAAAAAGCCTCAGCATGAATAGCATACATATTAACTGACTTAATTTAGCTGCTATAAAAGTAGCATTAAAACATAACTTCTCTCAGCTCTCTTGAATCCCAAAAATAAACTAAGTTGCTAGAGTTTCAGTAAGTAAAATATCCAAGCAACCAGCATGAAGCAGTTTGTATTAAGCATACATCCTGTTAAGTAATATCCAACATAATGATACCACCAGTGTCACAAATCTAAATATATGTAGTACCCAAATGACACATTCAGAGCAACAGAATCTCCATCTCGTCCCACCTGTGCAGCTTGCCCAAGTGCACTGTGCCCATTCTGCTCTCCAGAAACGCAGAGATTACTCTCCCCTCCTGGAAAATGCTGGAGAAGAGCTGCCATGCACAGAGATGAGTCACACTCCAGGGAGGAGGGCTGCTGGGATAGGACAGGATTACTGCAGGACAGGGGGAAAAGGGGAGTTCTGTACTTCCATTGGAGTTTCTTTGTACCATAGGGTCTAGGGGCCCAGGCAGATCTGACCAGGAAGGGACTGAGGATTTAGTGAGAAAGAAAAAGAGCTTCCTGAAAGCACAATACCAGTTTGTTAAAGGATAACTAGCACTGCAGTACTTGGTGATATGGTGATGATTTTTGCGGTGCAACATGATATAAAACTCTAACTGTACTTTCCCACAAATAACAAATGTTTTGGGGATCCTTATGGAGCTGAAATTTCTATTTCAATTTTAAAGGAAATGGGATATTAAGTTGGAATTTAAATTAATATCCTGCAGGTTTCTATTCTCTACTGATTATTTGTGTGTATACTCCCCATGATATCACCCAAGGAACTAAATACCTGTGGAACAACAAGGTTCTGTTGGGAATGCTTTGGTTGGATTAGAACATTAGAAACATTCTGACTTTGAGTGAGAGAACTTAAAATATCACAGATCTTCATAGAGGGTTGTCATAAATTGGAGATGAAGCACTCATTAACTTATTGATTTTGGTCATAAATTAGTGGTGTTGGGGAAGGATGTAGGAGAGCATGTCCACTTCTTATTTCAGAACAGAAATATGATGCGGGGCAAACAAACTGTTAACAGAACAGACTGGTTGGTATAGGAAGATTAAATGGGAACCAGAATCTTTCTGGTGAAAGGTAAACATTTCTTAGGTGGCCTGGCTCAATTTAGTGTCAAAGTTGAAAATATATGCAACTGAAGACATCACAGATAAGCCTACAAGTCCCTGATTTAAGTTGCAGTGGTCTAAATGACTGTAAAAGGATGGGAGCACCAGCCAACTGACAGACAGGGCATCAGGAGCATCATTTTCTGTTCTGGGGCTCACTCCACTACCAATTTCCTTGCATCTTGAACACACATTTTAAATTAGGAGCACAGTTACAAGATTTTCTGAATTATGGGCCGGGAATGAATAGATTTGCAGCAAAAATTACCAGAGCAGATTCACAAAACTGGCACCAATCTACCTGCACTCCAATTGTACTTCTCTTTTCCTTCCGTTTATTCATTACTCATATCTGCAGCCCTAACAAACTGCTGCTACTACACTTTACTTTTAATATGCCCTTGAGTTTTCAGACCTCCCATTCCAGTAGCTTCCAACATCATGAAGTTTACCAGCAATGTGTCCTGATGACTAAGGAGGAAAAGCATAGCTTCCCAATTTCTAACAAGACCCCTAACACCATGCACAAGACAAACTAAGCAAACTTGTTGAAGCAACAAATACATCAACAACAAGTGTTAATTAAATCTTCAGCAACATAATTCAAGCCTAAACAGTTATAAGAAATAAATGTTAGGCACATGAAGGGAATAGCACAGGCTAACCTATCCAGGCTAGGTTACAGCTTTAAAAAATATTTTAAAAGGCCTCGGTATAGAGTATTCCAGTACGATATTTTCTTGTTACAACTTCCCCTGGGCAACACTTAGCTGGCTGATGTCCTTATGTCCTTTGAGACCTTTGAGGCTCTGCTGGATTAGGGGTTATCCTTCAGCCCTGAGAGAGACAATGTAAAAGGAACAAAACACTTCAATTCTCTTTTTAGCATTCTAGAAGAATTCTTACAAGAATACTTTCTGCCACAAAACTCTTGAATTAGCATAACTGGAAACAGTGATGAAGGAATTCTAAGTTCTATGCAGTTGTTCTTTCCTTGACTAGCTTTAGCTTGTCAGATCTTGAAGCACACCACAGCATAGGGCGTAGAGGCTGAGAAGCCTCCTACACCAGCTTTCTCCAACAAAACCTCTAAGAAATTGTGCTAATATAGCTTTTAACAACACCTAGCACTACTGCTTGCAGCACAACAGCTCCTTCCCTTGGAATAGATCCTACATGGGAGAAGGCAGACATGCTAGACCACTGGCAGTGGTCTCTGAACCCAGTAGAGCCAATCCTGAAAAAGCATTCTCTAATTGCATGGTGCCAGGAAGGAAAAGTAGCATCACACAGAGCAAAATGTGATGGCCCCAATGTATACTTACAAAATGGATTATCCCCAAATAAAGGGAGGGTGTGACATTTTCACACATTGTCAAGGTTGTCTCTATCTCCTCAAATAATGCAGAGTTTTGACAGTGTGTTCCTCTTCAGTCTGTGGAGCCCCATCTTTTATGACTACAAATTAAATGAGATTGTCAATCTTTTCTGTGCTCTGTGGCTGCTGGGAGGATACAATGAGAGCAATATTTTGGCTTCTGGCAACTGTCTCTCAGATAGATGGTGATGCTGAAATCTGCTCTGAATTTCATATCCCTGCCTTCTTTACTCTCTCCTTTCTCTCTTGATCCTTACCTCGAGATCTGCAGTAGGGGAAAGAGAAAAACTCTGATCTCTAAAACTAGTGAAATGCCTCTTTACATTATGCTTTCTTAAATGATTGATCTCTTTTGCCATCTAAATGATACTTCAGCACCATTTATTTTTTTTTTATCAGAATTTAACTAGTATTTGATAATTTTTAAACTTTCTTAACTGCCTCAAAAAATTCCCCTTCATGTTAGGGCAAGATATCATATTTTTGAGAGTAGTTTTTCAGCTCCAGCACCAGTTCTACAATCAATTAAGTCAAGTATTTATACACAAAACCTGATACAATTGGATTTTCTGTCTCTCTTCTGAACTCAGTGAGGACAATGGGCCTGTAGCACATCTTAATAGCAGCAGGGAAGGATGCTACTGGTTTTAGAACTCTTTCCTGTGAGGACTTCCAAATGACAGTTGCCTTAGTTGTGATTCTTCTCCTGTGAATCTGGCATTAAGTCATGGCACAACAAGAAAAATTACCTCAAGCAGCAGTTCATTTAAAAAGCGTAAATTGAAAGAATAGGAAGCAAATTAACACTTGCCATCTATAGTCTGTTCATCCTGAGTTCCTTGAATCTGATGTTTGCATTACTCAGTATCAGCAAGAAAGAAATTACAGGGTCCAGTGATAAAAGATTCTGAACTTGTATAAGATGGCCAGCAAGTCTTGTAAGCATGCTGTGTACAGTCAATACTACTGCTGATGTCTCAAGAAAGGAAAACGAAGTGTTACATGAGAGAATTTTCTTAGGTAAATACGTGAGAAGCTATATGCTGCCATCTCTACATTCTCTGCTATGCCACTGGAATTTCTTGTATAAAGCTGTGCTAAAAAAGCCCACTGCAATTGTAAAGGTCACAAAAGGAATATGAATTGCATCTTTAAATAAACCCACATGAACACCAGAAAAATCTTAAGAATACAGGCTGGCTTCATCTTTTACCACATTTTCTACCTCAGTGTACTTTCCTACAGTAGACATGGCCAAATGAACTGGTGCAGAATAATTCTTTACCACATCATGTGTTCAAGAAAATGTTGCAAAATAAGAGTGCATCTCCAGTTGGAATCCAGTATCATTCAAATGCGATATGAAATTAGGAATGTTTTGTAGTTATCCATCTGTTATATCCATATTTCATTTTTAGCTTATGTGTCTGTGTAATTCAAATGCATGACTTTGTTGAAAGCTAACTCTGCTACTGGCTGTTTAACCTACCTGGACAAAAACCATGTGCATTTATGACCTTTTCTTTCTCTCCACATACTGTATGTATAACAGTACCATAGAAGACATCTATTCTTGCATATTAGTATAGTTTCTGCCATGCAATGGGACCCTGTTTTATCTAATGAAGTCTGTATTAGAGGGAAAAAAATGTTATGTAGTATTGATAGCCCTGTCTCTTTACAAAAATCATAATTATAATGTTTATATCTTTGTCTAGATGTCAGAGATGTGTACTTTCTGTTGTATATTTCAGAAAGGTCGAAACAATTAATTAGCAGAAAATGATACAGAGGGGTTAAAACTGAGGTTGTACATGCCTTCCTTTCATTAGTCACTTCTGCTTCCAGAAATCAAATGGCAGAAACATACATTCCTCTTTCAGTCAAGATTGCCCCTTTGGGAGTGAGTCGAGCAGTTCATGTTAGAAGAGTCCTTTGTTCCCTTCACTTAGCGTATCAGAACAGTTGGGCATCAGAGATAAATCATCTACTTTTTACCTGAATTTAATTTGTATTTCAGTCCAAAGCAAGGTGCTTTAAATTGCTTGATAAGACAAATAAATAGAAGAACTTAAAATAGTTACAGATATTGATACTCTCATTGGCTCAGAAGGAAGCAATGTAGCAGGTGTATGTAAAGAACCTGGACTATTTTATTTACTCAGCAATCTGAAAAAGGCCAGAACTGAAGTTCAATCCAAAATTGCACTCAAGGACAGTCTCTTCCAGGTTGATAGGGCCTGGCTGAAAACCCAAACCCATTTCTAAGTTTAGAATTCAGTTAAATAGGCAGTAATAATGAAAGCCCCATTCATTGTCTTATACTGTTTTGATCACTGCTTTTCACATAAATAAACCTTCCAGTTTTTGCATGACCATCTATTCAGATGAACTGGGAGCAAACTGGCTCTTAGCCTTTGCGTGCAGCTTATTGTTGTGCAATCATAGAACATCAAAGTGATGTAGTTTTGGGGTATATTTTTTCCCTAAAGGTGTCATCATTGTTTAGATTCTGACAGTCTGAAATTACTGAGTCACCAACATCAGACATTTAGAATTATTCGAAGTGAAGTTAAGCTGAAATCATCATTAGCCATTGTTTAAGGGAGAAAAAAAAAAACAACTAATGACGGTATTCTATTTATATCCTAGCGATTCGGCTCTGTCCCCTCAGCACCACCCTCTGTGCTTGCACTTCATAAGAAGATTACGCTTCTCCCCATGAAGTGAAAATTACCTTCTTGTGGGGAGAAAGCGTTTAATTATGACTCTGCTTCCCCTTGTCTCCATGGTGATCCCATGCAAACAGCCTGCTTTATTAGACCTTATTTCACCC
>JAAWXA010000023.1:4212350-4228946 GCA_038090715.1 Florisuga fusca
GCTGCACCTGCACTGCACAAAGGCGGGGGGGCCGCAGGTGCGCCCGGCCCAGGGGTACCGCCACGACCGGCAGCACCTGACGGGGCCGTGGGGTGGGGGGGTGCCCCGCCCTCGGGATGCACCTACAGGGCCCCCCCGGCCCCACCTTCCTCTGCCCGAACTGTCCCTCGGGGCGCTTCGCCCCCCGGGAAGACGCGGCGAGACCCTCAGGAACGGGGGCAGCCGCCGGGCTCGGTGCCCACCTCCTGGCTGTGCCCGGGGCTGAAGGAAGGTGTCCCGCGGGTGTTTTTTCTGGAGTCAGAACCCGTGTCGGGACGCGCCCCGCTGGGGCATCCGCGCACCTCGGCGGGAGGTACCGCGGAGCCGGCAGGTCCCCCGGGAGGTGCTGCGGGATGCGCCCTGGGTCACCGTTAGGCGGGTGACAGCGGGGAAACGGGGTGTTGCCACTCGGACTAGTTTGGTTTGGGAAGTCGTTTAAAGGGAATAACAGTTTTTATGGAAAATGCGGCTTGCATGTACCCAATTCTCCTGGTTGGATCTTCTTGTAGTTTTGACATGTGAAAAACAGACACATCTTAGTGGCCACCCTAGGAAAGTCCTATGGTAGGCCCAGTCAGCTCTAGTTAGGTTCATGTGGTTCTCTCCTCATTTTTTATAGCGTGGCCATGTTGAGGAGCATGCATTAAACATTGCTTTTGTCTTTGTTTGGAACTAGCATAAGGAATCCACATCCCTGCAGCTACGTAGATTTCTTAGGCTGCCTTTGGAACGGTGGTTATATGTGAAGCTGACTGTGTTCCTGTAATAAAACAGGTGTAAATTCACCCAATTCTAAGGATTAAATTTTGTGTCAGAATATTTTCCATTGATGCAGTTAGTTGTTCATTCATGTACATATTTTTTTTTTACGGAAATACATGGAAAACATTTTGTGTATCTTGTATAAAGCAACTGTGGTTTAGCCATTTGTGAAATCATCAGTCCTGTGTGGTTGTGTCTTTGTGGGGCAGGGGGATTAACCCCAAATTTCTCACATCTATCACATTTAGAATTGTATTTGTATTTTTGTCTTGAAGCAGGAGCTTCAAAGTTAACCACCTACACACATCTCATTTGGGAGTCACCTATGGTTTGGTCAACTTTGTGACTTTTTTAAAAAAAGGAAATCTGTGGGTTTGTATTTAATGTAAGGCTTGATAAGAAAGTTCTTCAGGTAATATCTGCAGGTAATATCTGCTCATGGCTGGGGTAAACTGCAGCATCTAACAGTGAGTCTGAATGCTGTCACGAGAACAGAAATTTACAAAGAGTTTGAAGCAAAATATCAAGAAGTTTCTCATTCATTGACTACTGTCTCTTCTTGCTGTATGTTAAGATGGATCCTAAAGAAAAAGTAGCATGTGATATTGTACTCTAAACTGTATCATAATTCAGTGGAACAAATTAAAGTAGCAAAGGCATTCTGTAAATTGTTTGGGTTTTGAGAGTGGATCATTGCCATCTGGATACATTTTCAGCATTAGTTTTTGTAATTTCTTGAAAGCTTTGCCAAACAGCTCATTGTAATTCCAAAAAGACAGCTAGGTGAACCATTTTTACCACCTTATTTGTAACTAACTTTTTACCACCGTATTTTTAACTAACTCACGTATGGAATACCTTAATACAGGACAAGGTATAGGTTCCTTTGGATCCTGAAACATTGTCTGATAGAAATCAGTCAAACAAGGCTGGAATCCGCCTTGCTGTTTTAAGTTAGTTACAACATTTCAGTTTCATTTCTGACAAACCAAGCGTCAAGAGACTCAGTTGGGAATAAATCCTAGGTTCTGTGCATGCCAGCTGCTGAGCTGCCCCTAGGCCACCTTGCTATTTCCAAATGAACCATCACCATATTTGAGGGGGAGGGTACAATAAACAATGATTGTGTTAAGTTGTTTAAACCTATGCTAATAAATAATGTCTCTCCTTGAAAAGTATCATTATCTGCATGGCTTTTAATTTCAAGATTTATGTATAGTGTTTGTGTATTGATTTGCACTTTTCATTTTCATACTCTAAAGCAAGCTCTGCATTCCTTCTGAGAGCAAAGTTTTGACAGGAAAAATAAATGGAGGCCAAGTCTTTTCTTCATGCTGAAGGACCAGTGCCAAAGAATGGAGCATTTTCTCAGAAGTAAATACAAGGTGATGAAGGCATACATCAACTAGTATATTGTAAGTACATTTATTTGTAAATCCATCTGAAACAGGAGTGGAACTCCTTCTACCTGTTGGTTTTAAGCACTTGAAAAAATGGTCTTTAACTTCCCACTTACTACTTCATATAATTCTATAAATGTCACAAACAAAAATATTTGCAGGATCAGAATGACTATTAGTAGAAACCTGATTTTCCTTTTATTTGTTTTATTTTCTTGCTATAGCAGTCCTGCTGTAAACATGTTTGCAACATTCCCTCAGAATGAACAATGATCTGATGTTTATTTCTCTCTCAGAGGATTTCTAACCTTTGTATTTATGATAAAAAGTTATGATGATATTTTCCCAGCTTAGTGGCAAATAGTTCTGCGGTTCAAATCCATTCAGTTTCAGAAAAAAATACTTCTTTAAATGAAATACCCACACAGAAACACAGAAACACAAAAGATAAAATAAAATTTATTTAGCTTATAGATGCATATTTCACAACCAAACCAATGTATGTCCACTGGATTGTTCCTTCCCCTGACAAAAGCTTTAAAAATGTAATTATATAAATTATATGCATGGTATGATTTATTTGCTTTCTTTTTGAAAGACAGATGAATTGCTGCTTAATGGTCTAGTTACATAAAGAAAAATCCTAACTTGTTTTAGACAGGAATAATTCTCTGAGGAGAAAGAGGTGAGTCATGTTAGTGTTGTTTTTCTTGAATCAGCAGAATGTTAAACACTTCCATTAATCTGGAGCCTACATGTGATCTCTGAGCGTCTTTCTTTCTGTGCTGTTATTTAGGGGAAAAAAGCTCAGGATACATTTGGATTGACAGTATCAGCTTTCCATGTTAAAATTATTTGCATGACCAAGGGACAAATAGCCTTGCCCAGAGCAGTTTTCTTAGATGTAGCAACAGAAAACATTTTTTTTTTCTTGCTTGTGATCCTTAGCCTAGTTTTTTAGATTTTATGCCAGCTTGTTCTAGCTCAGTATGCTTACAGAAACAATAAAGACGAGCATTCCCATGCTCAAAAGGCTCTTGTCTTTGTTAGCTTGGTGTTTGTGGGTTTTTTTCCCCACAGATGCTTTCTTGGTAAAGAGGACACAGGACGTATTTTGAGCCTTTGTTTGTCAAGAAGATAAATGTATCTCACTGAGAAGAGATACAAGTATCATCTATTAGTCACAACTTTGTAAGTACAAAGTCTTGGAAGATGCCTTCTCCAGAGCATGATGAGGTAGTTCCTACCATGGAAGGCAAATTAAAAACAATGAATAAGCCTCAGGGACTTGTTTATTGGTGACTTCATGCACACATTCACATTTAGTTTCTCTGATAATCAAGAGCTGTTGTAGGAATCACCCCTCCGATTTTCGTGTTTGCTCTCTCTCACAGCTCAAGTGCTCTCTCTGTTATTTGGTAAGTGAAGTAACAGGAAAGGAAGAGGCAGGGCACCTTGCCAAAGTCCTTCTAGGTGGCAGTGCAGTGATGAGAACATCTACTCCTATGTCCACTAATCCAGTTTATAATAGTAACAGAAATGTATCAGTTTAGGGGGGGGGCGGAACTCCTATCCGTGACATGCCAAGACTAACGGAGTTACAGGGACGTGATTGCAGTGCATAATGATTGTGTGTAAGAAAAGGGCAGCTGTGTGTGGAAGGCAGTGGAGGATTCCTTCAGTGCTGTCAAAGCCAGAGGGGCTGGAGGTGATGTGCTGTGTGATTTGTGCCATGCAAGTTTTCCTCTCCTTTTTCGCTTTGGTTCGGCTTGGTTTAGTTTTCCTTAAACATCTGAGGGAAAGAGGCATAAACCCGACTTCCATAAACTTGGCAGGTCCAAATCTTCTTCCTTTCTAGAGAATGAATATTATTGAATACAGATCTTGCTCTCTTTTACAGGCACTGTGATCATAAGAGGCCACATGGCTGTAAGCATCTTATTATTCTCACTTTCATTCTCAAAGTGTTCATGGTCTCAAATGCCCAAAACTATAAAATACTGCAGACATGTGGCTTCTGGAAGCAACGTCCAGTGTCCCCGAGACCCCGCAAGCCCTAGTAAATAGCATGGGAAAAGCAGTGAAGTTTTCTTGCTACACTTGTAACACAAGTGGTACAGGTTTTAGACTTCAGGACAATAGAAACAACCTATTTGGTATTTCCTGGAGACACAAAAAATGCAGTGTAAGATCCGAGACAAACTTTGCTACTGCAGTTGGGAAATTCCACTTTAACTCCTTAAACAGTCCTTTGACACACGTTAAGGGCGAGACAACGATGTCCGATCCACATTTTCACGGGCGCAGTCTGGCCGCGTCCTCAGAGCAGAGAGGGACCTTTTCTCCGGGTCCCTTTCCCGGGGTCTCTCCGCCCCGTGTCCCCCCCGTCACCGCCACTTTGCCCTCGCGGGGCGCCGCGCGGCACAAGCGCGAGCGGCAGGTGGCGCCGCGCCCGCGGAGCCCTCAGGGCCCGTAACGGTCGCTGCGCGCGCGGAGCCGTTAGGGCGCGTAACGGCCGCTGCGCGAGCGGAGCAGTCTCTCCTCAGAGCAGCGGGACCTTCGCACCCTGCCCCAGCTTCGGCGCCGGGAGGAATCCCCGTCAGAGGTACACGCCCCACGGACGGGATTTTTTCCCTGCTTTCCCTCTAAGCTTTTCCCAGGGTTTAACACAGCCTGGACGGTGCTTTTCCTGGAGTTTGCTGCAAGCAGACCGCTGGGTGGAGGGTGCGGACAGTACGCAAAAATCCCAGTCGAGCCCCGTGTTTAAATCCTGACCTGTTTAACCAGGGCTGATCTTAGTTTAGGAGATACTTGACCCTGGAGTTTAAAACGTTAGCTCCTTAGAACTGGGAACTTTATTTTATGAAAACATTTGAGGCGCATATATATGTTGGTAGTGGTTGTATCTTAGAAGTAACACAGGTCATTTGTCAAGGATAAGTTTCGATAACGTGAACCAGAGATGTAATTTTTTTTTGTTATGTATTATATTCAGACAGTAAATTCTGATTCTGATTCAGATCTCATTTGCTCTTACCAATTCTGGAATTATTTTTATGTTTAACTTTTTCAAATTAATTCAAATAGTGAATATCACTCAGTTGTCAGCAGAAGAAGAAAAGGAAAATCAATGTTCTGTGCTAATTGGATGAGATCTGAGGAATATTTGATGTGGAGCTGCAGGACAAAATTCTGATTTAACTCATGTTAGTATAAATTTCACAGAATCACAGAGTGACCTCTAGAGATCATCTAGTCCAACTCTTCCACCAAAGCAGGGTCACCTAGAGCACGTTACACAGACTTCATCCAGGTGGGTTTTGAATATCTCCAGAGAAGGAGAGTCCTTCATTTTATGTATATTTCATTTACACCTCACTGGCATTTTTATGTCATCTGTATATCAGTTTCACTTCTTATGTAATACAGGACTTTGGCTGGTATTTCACACACTGAGCACCATACACAAGAAATTTGGCATCTGGAGAGTTAAAATACTTTGGGGACAGGCTTACATGAGACTAGTGACTGAACTGCCTTCGGTAGGTCACAGTTTGCAGTTCTTGGGGACCTGAAGTGTAATGAAGACCATAATAATTAGGATTTATGAGCATCTCACAGAGAACACAACTTCATACAATTGGGGCTAACTTGGGTTTGCCTTTATTTTTAGGCAATTGTGTATATTGCCATAACAGCAAGTATTCTTAAAACAATCAGCTCATCTACTGTACTGCAATTCAGTGTGCAGATGCCATCTTGCTGCAAATTTTGGAAAGGCAGGCTTCTTAGCAATTTAAACACAAATTTGATGAGCAGAGGTAGTGGTTGTTTTTCTAGGATCATCTCTAGTTGTAAACTTTTAACCTGAAAAGTTAGCCTAAGACAGAATTAGATGGCTCTTCTGTTCAATGGCTTCAGAGATGGAGATTATTACATTTTCATAAGCAAAGCCAGAAAAAAATTTAGTCATGGAAATGTCTGTACTTTTGTTCTTTTGTAAAATAGTCTTTGTCAGCCTTGCCTTCAGACAGCAGTAGACTGTAATAGTGTGAAAACTTTCAGACTTATTTAACAACTTTTAGTGTTACAGAAATAAGATGTTCAGTGTTTTTTTTCGAACATATATAATGATTTGTAACGATTACAAGAGAGCATACTCTGAAGCCATTTTCCTAAATAGTACAAACATGAAAATAATATCAAATCAAATATCTTAGCTGCAGTTACTAACACTTTGATCACTGAAGTGGTTTCTTATGTTTTTCTTCCAATTATCCTCCTTATGTTTTTAAAAATACACCATTGATTGGAATTAGATTGATCCATTTCAGATTTCTTTCTCATCAGGTTCATGATGTGAGGCTATTATTCTATCTGCCTGCTGAATATTTTTTTTTTTTAAATTGTTACAGGCACTTGTATGCAAACAACCAGAGACAATTTTCAGTTAAATCTTAAAATATGTAAAGAATACCTATTAATATTGAATTTTCTTATCTTTTAATTACATTACAAATGTTATAGTGTGGGTAGGAAAAAAAATTTAAAAAGCAGTTTAAAAAGCTGTAGAGAAAAGCTTTCTGAAAAATTAAGAAAGTTTTATATATTAGAAAGAAATCACACTGGAGTGCTTGTTGATTTTATTTTCTTCTGAGTCACAAGGTTAAGTTCAACATTGGTAGCAGCTGAAGTCCTGTGTATTTATGTTTTAGTGTTGCATTATTAAAAAAAATTCATGATAGTTTTGGGTTTTTTTAGAGTACATTTCCCTGAACTCCCACTCTTACTTGGCACTGAAATGGAATGTGGGTTAGTTGTCTGGGATGCTTCATATTTCAATAGTAAGGAAAAATATACTTGAGTTGGATGTTCCCAGAACTTGCCTTTCAGTTATGCTATTCTGACTTCTTGTACTTTTTGCACTCAAGAAATCTGCCATGAAATTCTTAGAGGAAAATATTTGACCATTCAGTTTTTAAAATGTCCTTAAATACTTTTTGGGTTTTTTTAAATAAAGGAATCTCTCCACATAAAAGAAAAATTAAAATAGGCAAATTTAACAGTTACTTTTTGTCTTGTTTTTGGCTGGGATGTGGTATGTGCAGGTTCCAGACAGCTGCATTTGCTGGCTGGGTGCTGAGCTGAACTTCCTGAGGAGGGTCAGCCCAGTGAACCAGACCCTTCTCTGTATGCATCATCTCTGTCTTCAGCCTCACCAAGCTCAGCTCCTGTCTTCACAGGAAGTTTCTATTTGGAACACTCAGGGAGAGGAATAAGGCTGATGGCCGCAGGCCTGTTTTATGACTTGTATTTTAAGCACAGTAAGATAGTACAGTTTTAACAGGCACCCATTTTGCAATATGGTCGTCTCAGCTGCAAAATCTAGTTGGAGCAGAAATCCATTTGTAGGATGAGAAAAAATCTGGCACAACTGGAGTTTGTTAGAGAGTCAAAAGATGCCATGTCCTGATACAAGCTGGTGAGATACTAGTATGCTAAAGCATCATTAAATGTGTTAAATTTGTTCTGTATAATTCCAGCTGCATCAATATGTGCCCTTCTGTTATGGACTTCAGTCCTTAAGAAAGAACAAGGTTTGGGTCAGTGCAGAAGGCTGAAGGAAACTCAAGTGCCTTCTCTTTCCCAAGACTTGGTAATTTCTTATATAGATACTTTCAAACACTCTGACCATAACTCTGTACCCACTGACCAGCTGGTGTATCTGGATGAGGTAATAAAGTTTGTTTTCAAAACAACTTCACAAGAATATATTAAACATGCAGGAATGTGATCATACTCATCAAGGGAAAAGCAGGAGCGTAACACTTACCTTTTGCTCTGCATCATGTTCTGCCTGAGTCTGTGCCTTAAGTCACTATCTACTTCTTAGTGAGTAGTTAAAGATACAAGCTCACCAAGTCCGGAGACATGTTAAAATGCTGACTTCTCATTTAAATACTTTTTTTTTTTTTTTTAACTTTCTTACTCATGTTCAAAATGTCAGCTCTGATTAACTGTAGCTAGAGGTGTTTCAAGCCCATTTCTACAATCTTTTGCAGGCAGGGATAGTTGCATACTAAGTTTGATCTTCTTTGTCAGAAGCACTACTCTTTCAGGCACTTATGGATGAATATTTTTATTATTTTATGTATTTTTAAACTCAGGAGTGCAGCCTGAAGAGGTTTTTCAACTGACATCCACCAGAGAGCACTACATGATTGTATTTTTTCCAAAGTAGGGTGTGGTAGTTGGAGAACTACAATGATGTGAAAGGCAATGATATGAATCCTATTGTATGTTGCACAAAATAGTGTATACTATACCAAGATTTTAGTAACTCTGGTGGGTTCTTTTTACAAGTTTGTTACTCTCTGTGAGGACTTTTAATTTTTGCTCTTTAGAATTTCACAGGGATCTATAATGTGGCCAGGAAAAGTCCACCATAGTAATTAATATATGGGCTACCTTTACCATAAGACTGAATTATGATGCTTTGATGCATGCTGTACAGATAACCTTTAATGAAACTAGTTCCATTTTACCTTAGATTTCAGAAAAAGAAAAACTCAGAACACCTTTACTTCAAATAATTATGATTCAGCAAACATGAAATTCAGCAAACATGAATAGAGTGGATCTGTGTAAAATATATAAGCAAATTCTTAGAAGTGGGGATTTAAAGGGAAAATACTGCATTAATGAATCTGCTCCTTTTTTCCTGATCCTAGTATTTGATGTTTCCTTATCTGATCAACACTGTATTTTTGTAGATCTCATATGGCCCATCTCCTATATTCCCCTAGAAAAGAAAATTGCATTATTCTTTTCTTTAGAAGTATCTCTGCTTTGAGGTGGTTTTTATTCTTTCTTTCCATACTGCCTTCTGAAATCAGCTGTCGGAGAGCTTGGTTTGTCCACACATTGTCCTTTTGAAGTTCTTTTGTGCTTCTTAGGAAGACTTTCTTACCAAAGTCATTGGTATCTTTCAGCTTATTATATGAGCAGAAGATGGAAAAGCTGTAGCTTAAAACTTGGCAGTGATTGTGGAAGAAAGTATATTCTCAGAAGGTAAGGAGCAGCCCAAAAGGCCAAAGTTTTCATCATCAGGTCTGCAGTTATATTTACAGGAAGTGATTAGTGTAGCTGTGGTCAGCAAAGGGATTGTTGCAGAATGGTGTTTTCTTAGTTAATAAATTGGTGCTGAGAGGCAGATCCACTTATTATCCTGAAGTGAAATCCTACTGCTTTTGCTAGCATTACTGAGTCAGAAAATCTGTAGGGGGGTACACTGGATTCTGAAGAGATAACTGTTAGTTCCAGCTGTGTAAATGGAACAAATACATGGTGATGCAAATGTCCCTGCCCATGATAATAGTATTCATCACATAAACACCTAAGTAAACCAGACTAAAAAAAAAAAGATAAATACTTTGAATTACTGATCTCCAACTTAGTTTGTCCGTGGTAAACTTGGAAATTTAACTAGCAGATTTGGTGTGAAGTACTTGGTGACAAAGTCCACATTGCTGCTACAACACTTGAACCAAACTATTTAAAAAAATAATCTGCAGGGAAAAAATCCATGCCTATACACTTCACTACACTTACTTCTTTTTGGTTGAATGGTTTTTATATTCAGAAGTAGCTGAAAATACTGAAATTGTGATCTGTTTCAGAATATCTAATTATTTAGTCTTTATATAATGCTCACATACATATATTAAATTAATGGAGCTTTTTATGTTTTAAGGTGTGGAGGCAAATATGCCAAAATTCAATAATATAGAAACTTTAAAGGAAAAATAAAATCTGGGCTTAATTTCCCAAAGGAGTAGCTATCCATATGACATCTAATGGATTTTGTAGGTGATGCTCTGTCACTCAAAGGGCCAGAAAGAATTCAGTTTCCCATCCTCTTAAAATTGCTGAGGACTCCAGAGGTTTTTTGAACAACTTGGATTGTCTCCAAATCTTTGAAATACTTGCAGTGTGGGGTTAGGGGAAGTAATGATAATCAGTTGAAGTTTATTTTATTGCATTATATTACTTTCTATTAATTTTCCCACCTGCTTTCTAAGAATCAGCACAGGTGCTTCCTAGAAATTTTCCTGAGGGCTTTCTGGGAATTTTCCATTATGCTTCCTGTGAATTTCTCTTACGCATTTCAGAAATGCCTCCAAGTGCCCCTAAGTGTCTTCTAGGAATTCCCCTGGCGAAGTTCACAGGAATTTCCCCAAAACTTTCTAGGAACTTGTGGGCACTCTCTAGGAATGTCCTGATACTCTCTAGGAATTTTTCATGCACTTTGTAGGAATTTTCCCCATACTCTTTTGCAGTTTCTAGAAAATTCTCATTTTTATAAGAATTCCTTGAGGTCTTCTAGGGACGCCAGTGTTTCACATATTTCTAGGTGTTTCTGCAACTGCCCTACTGCATGTAGAACATTCCTGTGAATCCCTATATCCTTCAGACTTCTCCTAGACATTGTAGGAATTTGGAGGAAGGCAGTGTCTAGAATTTTGCTGAGAATTCCTGAAGCTTGCTAGGGGTTTGTTCGGGCTGTCTCAGTATTTCAAGTGGAAAAATAAAGTTAGAAATTCTGTGAGTTTTGTAGGAATTTTTCTAGCTTCTTCTAATAATTCCTGAAGCTTATCATAAAAACTGTAGTTCATATGGTCAAATTACCAATGCATTCCTTTTCTCAGCTTGTTTTGGCCCAGCTCAAATTGTAACCTTAAAACAGCATCTTTACTGGCAGGAAAAAGAAAACCAGACCTTCAGAGAGCACATGTGAGAGCAGTTCAAGAAATCTTTTTTTTTTTTCCATATATTTTTTTCCTAGAAAAGCACATGTTTACTGAAGTAGATTTAGTAGATGAAGTAGATGTTTCAGACATGTGCTTTACCTCACTGAACCTTTTGCAACTTCTTTTAGTAGATTAAGAACTGGAAGTTACAATATATATCTAAAAAAACCCCTACTAGTTTTCTTTTCCCTGTTTTATCATCTACTGTTTTCTGTTTCACTTGCTGCAGCCAGGCCATGTCTTGAAACAAACTGGAAACTAAAATTCTAGAACTGTCTCTCAACCAGCTTTCTATGAGCTGGTCAGATATGTCCTGAAATAAACAAGTTAAACTAGGCAGCCAAGCAAAATCTCTGCATGAAGATACAGAAAGATACCTGTCTGTTTACTATTAAGGGTGTAATGGATAGTCCTCTCCCCATTTCTGATGTGGAATCTTTAACCAAACACTAATGGTGCTGGGAATTTCATATTGCAATTAACGTGCTGCTGATCAGTCCAGGTATTACACTCAGCTCTGTAGTATTTGTTGTAACATCACGTTATTTTTAAGTGTTGTATGCTTTTCATCTTCAAAGCCAGTATATATGACTTTCATAATGCACTTGGGAAAATACTCTTTGGGACAGAGATTGTCACTTATGAGTGACTACTGGCTAAATTTACATTTGCTCAGTACCTGGAACCGAGGGGGCCTTGTGCTGTGAGTTGGACTTCTGTGCTGTCAGATGATATGATGATGTCTGTAGAAATCTAAGGGACACATACAGAAGAGGGGTTATAACAACATTAAAAAAAATCAAGTTTAAAAAAAAAAATGAAGAAAAACTTTTTAAATACATGTTGCTGCAGTAAATGGTGACAAACTGTATGACTGGATTTTTTCCAGTCCTCTCTGGTAGAAGATGTAAAACATGGAGGTTAAAACAGACTATGACATCGACTAAGACTGAAGTGATGGCAATTTTACAGTTTCTTGGACACATGTCACTGTGCATAAGCAAGAGATAGATCTGTTAAGATAGATCTGTTAATGAAGCTGTAATGACACTCCTAGAAAATGCCAAAGCAAAATGGTCTCCAGTGTAATGAGGATTGTTGAAATATCCTGAACTAAGTTTGTAAAATATCATAAAAGCAAGTGGAAAATAAGCAATGTTAGTTACATTCTTTTCTGGGAAAGTTGCTTAAAATAGTTAGGTGATACTGGTGAACTGTGTGAATGCAATTAAAACTGGATTATTTGTCCCAGTGTAGTGATGAATCATTCATCTAGCTGCTGGACATGGGGCACATGCACCATTCTGTCTTGGCTTTGTTGCTTTCCTTGGGCAAGTCTCTGAGTACGGACACATAAACAAGTTACTGCAGGGCAAACTGCTGTGTGAACTTGAAACACACAAACTTCTTGGCAGTATTGCCAAGCAGACATTCTTACTCCAAAACAAGAAGATAATCCACATTACAGTTACCACTTGAGAAAAGAATTTGTCCCCTTCTGAAATAATTACTTTTTGGGATAAGGATGGGCATGTAGCTATTTCTCACGGAACAGGTGGAGCTTTTCAAGTTTATAATCTTGCTTGCCCTGCAGAAACTTATTTGCATATTCCTATCCTCTGCATCTCTGTAACCATAAAGAAAAAACAATGTTTTTAATAATTCTGTTATAGTAGTATAAGATCTCCAGATAAAAATCAAGTATGTGTAATAATTCCTTTTTTACATATAAGATATAAATTATATTAAAATGGATAGGGAATCAGAAGAACATATTATGCTGGCTTGTTTCTAAAGCTGTGGGAATAATTTATTTTTTTCTGGTTCACTAGTTGAATGGAATGATTAGAAGTTAAAAGTACCTTTTTTCCAATTTGCTCTAACTAAGGGCCCTGATTTTTTTTCCCTTTTATAAACTTTTATAGTTTATAAACTTTTATAAACTTTTCCCTTTATAAACTTTTATAGGTAAGTTTAAAAAAAAATCAATTTCACTTTTTAAAAATTTTACCTTTACATCATTTCCTCAAATGGATACAGATTCTACAATAATTCAATTAATCCAATTTTATCTTATTTCAGTATGTTCTATTTCATTTCATTTGTGCGCACTCTGCACAAGAAAAATATTTTGGATAAAAAATTTCACTCCAAAAATGGTTTAACTTCAGCTTTTATGATAAAATTAACCCATTTTAACAATCAGCAATGGCTAAAGTGATCTTCATTCTGCTATTGACCACTTCTTTGTAAAAGCTAAGGTGTTTGTTGCTATCTTAGTTCAGGCAATTCAGCTGAAAGCAGGGGAAGTTGTTTGTAAGGTTATTTTCCTGGTTTAGGTCCCTGCAGTATCTTGCTGTACTCTAAGTAAGTGTCATATCCTATACAAGAGAAACAGCTAGAGTGCGGCTGCTGTGAAGGTGAAGATTAATTCTTTTGACTGAAACCAGGTGTTCAGTTAACATAGCAGTATCATGAAACTGCACTTTCAGGGTCTCCACTCGAGAGGAAGAAATGCATTACTTAAAACCTCATATGGCTTTTGTGAAGCATATTTGTTGACTACATCCTTTTTGTGTGTTCTAACCCAAGAATAGATACTATTTACAGGTAAGAGTGTACAGATGTAAACTATGACTTAAGCATTTGGAGTTCTAGCTCTGTATGACAGCTGTATATTAAAGACTGTGTATATAATTCAGTGCCTAGATCTTCAGCTGCTAAAAGGCCATCCTGACTTGCAAAACTCTACACACAAAACATCACAGTTCAGGTAATTAGAATAGCCATAATGCATCTAACTAGCTAGGTATTTCTGTGTCTTTTTTGGTGTTTTGATGTATTTATGTTCTCAGAGACCCTTTGTTGGCTTGTCCTGGTGCTGCCATTTGGTTGAATTGCTAGTAAAAATTTCAATGAGAAACACTGGAAGGAATCATCACCATTTATATCAAGTGGAAAGAATGGCTGGAAGTCATTGCCCTTCAGGGTCACTATCCTTGAACCTGGCATAGCTCTACAGCCCTTAAGTCTCAGTGTTAATGAGCAGCAGGGCCAGTGGCATGTCTGAACTATGGAAATCAACAAGTCTTGAGCACAAATTCCATGCCTGACATTTTCAAATTTTACTGCTCCATTAAAATAATCTTGTGCCCTGAGTACAGAGTTTATATATATGTAAATGTAAGATAAAATGTAAAGTAAATAACTTGGTAATGTCTGGATACCACTGAAATCTATGGGCTACATATTCTCAACAAAAGCACGTTACATTTTCAACCCTGGGTGAAATAACACATTTAAGCTTACAGCGAGTAACTTCTTTAGCCTTTCAGAGTCTGCATAGTAATGAAGAAAAACATGTTTTCAGTGGGGTTTAGCTATTAACTAGCTCAGATTTCAAGTTACACCTGACCATTGATTGCTTGGCAAAAGGGCCATGCATAATGTGTTGGCCTGCCCAGTCCTTTCAGCTTTCTCCCTGTTCCCTACATTTTCCAGGGAGAAAAGGGTTATATTCCTGAAGAGACCAGTGAAAGCCTGTGAAATGATCCTAGTTAGTTATTTTTTTTAGAAGCCACAAATTAGGAAATCAGTCAGTAGAAACTTCTGAGACAGTGCTAAAAGCATACAATTTACTTGATTGCTTAGCTTGCTTTTGAAGAAAAGTAAATTTTTGCTAGTGTTAGACTGATGAAGCTGACCCAGGGATCTTACAGAAAATCCAGCTCCTGAAGTTTCTTTCCTCTTGTAGTTTTTTCATCCACATTCTATGTACAAAATTAAATGCAGTGGTATCCTTCAAGAGCATTATGGGAAGGGGTGAGTTTGTTCTTTGTGCTCCTCTAAATGTAATAGCAGAAAAACAATTTCAGCTGTGCAGACAAAAGTGAATTTTGCAATCCAAAGCCTGAGGGCATAACTAATTACCCCTTGAGGGTGTGGCTTGCTCGGGTAGTGGGAGTAGGTCATGATGCTGAAAGAAAATTTAAAAAAAAAAAAAAAAAAAAAAAAACCAACCTCTTTCTTCCTCCCTCCCATTCCAAGTCACCACCACCCTGTATGACCTGACCCCTTCCTCAGTGACAAAGGTGCTGTCCAGGTTTTGCAGAAATCTAGTACAAGTGAAGTGGGACACAATCCCTTTCAAGGCCTGTTTTGCTGTCAGCAGTCTGCTCTTAGGAAGGAGATATTGTTCCCATACTGAGGATTTTTTGTGCATTGTAAATGGTGAGGAACTGACAAACCTATGACAGAAAAACAAGCTGGCAGGGAGAGGATTTGTTTCAGCTTGCCCTGGCAAGGCTATTTCTAATTCTCAGTGCAGGGAGGGGGAGAACAAGTAGTTTTTTTAATCATATATTCTTGCAGCAGTGATTCCATACCAAGCTGGAAACTGTTCTCACAATTTAAAGGCTTTGGGATGATTTTTGTGACAAAAGAAATATGAATGCTTTCACTTCATCCAAATGCTTCACCAAGTGATAAAAATTTTGGAATCTTAAATTTAAAGGCAGGGTTTGGATTATTTCTCACTGTGATTTTGAATGATGATCCCACTGTTTTTTAACTTAGTTGTAAATGTGACCAGCTGTATTCATTCCTGTAATCAGCTCTCTGATTTGGTTCAAGGGTCACCTGGATCCAGTAATTAAGTCTTCATAATATGCCCCTGGGCACATCATACTTGTGTAAAAAAAAAAAACAAAACAAAACAAAAACAAAAAACCAACCAAAAAAAAAAAAGACAGGAGGAGGAAATGAAAAGAGTGTCCTGCAAAGAACTCTGGAAAGAGCTAGTGACAAGTATAAGACAAGCGTGTTAACTGGGAAAGAGCAATGACTCTGCTGACAGAAGAACCTGTGTGGAGTAGGGCTTTTCCTGGGATGGCCTGGTGCATGCCATCAGGATTCTTTCCTATAGCCAAGCTTCAGGGTGGGTTTATGTGAGGGCCAGCTAAGTTGCACACAAATCCTGGAAAAGAATCTGAGGTATGGTAATTTTTTAACTGTTTTGACTTCATTGTGGTTGATGTTTCTGCTCACAGCTCTTGATCATGTGCATGATTAAGCACCTAAATGCTTGCTGTCTCTGTGGTGTTTTTATTCCGTTTTAAGTTTATTTTATATTTGTTTGGGATTGGTTTCTATTTGGAATGAATGAAAAATAATAATTATGTGCTTTTAAATAATTTGGTTAAGACTTAAAACCAAAAAAGAAGAGTTTTCTTCTTGTTTGTATGTATCCAGCTCCCTTAAAAACCTTATTATTGTATTATAGGTAATTTAAAACTTGCCTTATTGTATATTAGAAATAGTTGTGCTTTTTTTGTACCTAGAGATATAGGATAAGCCCATGATGGCATCAGATTGTAGCATTCATGCTTCAGCTGTATTTGTGTGTATTGTCTTTAAAACATAAGCTTTTCTTCTGGAAAAATTGTGCAGTCAAGTAACTACTGACCACTAGTTGTTCATATTATATTTTTCAGATTGGGAGTCTTAATAAATTCTTCTACTCTTTCATTTTAAAATATCATCCATTAGTGTCTAAAGTTAAGCTGTTTGGGGGGGGGGGGGGGGGG
>JAAWXA010000023.1:4228953-4334821 GCA_038090715.1 Florisuga fusca
GGGGGGGGGGGGTGTGGTTTGTTTTTTTGGTTTTGTTTTTTTTATAACTGGTTGAGTTTTTACTTAATGGCAGTGGAAGCTGAATTTACTCTAACTGCATTGAACAAGTTCTTCATATTTTATTTAGCTGTTTGTTGACTATGGAAGGCTTATGAAATAATTCCTTCATAAGGTTTTTTTTATATGGAAGCTTTTAAATGAAGATAGCTGAATACTGCCATGTTTCAGTTTTTAGAGGTGAGTAGGAGGAGTTCACTTTTTTGGTATGCTAGCAGAGAATTAGATTGTGGCCTATGCTGTTCATAGACATTGGAATTAATTATTTGGTTTTATTTTATCCTCTGAAATGCGTGGAATTTTTCCTTCTCTGTGTTGTTTCTTTGACTCGCGTCTTATGGCTTGTTCCATAAGATTTCCTTACTTGTATGGTGGTCTAGTTGTTCAGAGTCCTTATCTGTCTGTATCTGTTCTTAAAAACAAAATTCTCACCATGAAAATTTTTCTATTTGAAGTGGGATGGCAGCATTCCTTTTTAATGTCTGTTCTCTCTGTCCCAACATGGCTTGCCTCTGGCTAGAGTTCTTACACATCTCTAAGGGTTTTAATAACCCACTTTGGAAGAGAGTGGAAAATCTATTTTACAAAGATTTTAAGTCTTTCAAACTAATTTTATTCCAAAATGAGTCCGCTCCTTCCAAATTTAAATTGTTTTGTTGAAAGACAATATTTTTCATTTTTACTTTTATAGAAAAAAGACTACACAAAAAAATCCATATCAAAATTAACAGGGGAGCTCTTAATTATTTTTGAGTGAAAAGATAATTCCAATACTACACACACACACACAAAAATACTAATTTGTATTTTTCCCTATTTGGAAAAGGGAGATGAGAAAAGTAAGAAGCATATTGTCTAGTACTTAAATTTTGGCTTAATTTCAGCAAGTACTAAAGAATAAAGCCGCATTGGCTGTTTAACCTTGATCTGGTTACTTAAAACAGGACAAGAAATGAAAAAGCATTATATACTTAGGCTTAGACTGGGTCGAAAGCAAGTAGAACAACACTATTTTATTGCATTTTTTTCAAAGCATATAATTTTTCATATGTGTTCCAGTGTATTTAAAGTTTTTAGCCTTTCTCTTTGGTTGATACACTTTAAAAAAAAAAGCTTATAAATGCCTAATAGATTGGTTCTTAACCCTGAAGGAAAATATTCTAAACACTTCCTCCCAGGTATGCCTCTAACTGGCTGAGCTGCTTTAGCTTAGAAATAAATGCCTTTGAGAATAAAAAAATGCACTAAAATAATTCTTCTGTTCTGAAGCTACAGTAAAACGTATAGGCTGATAATCTGTTTCCTAATGTGTCATATGAATCTGCCCTTTCCCTTTCGATCTTGGAGTATTGTTTTATTTGGGGGCTGTTGATGCATGTTCTCATTCAAATGTATATATGTATAGATGCCCTGACAAGCACTTATTTTTCATAGGATCAGTACTTTGTTTTCCTTCTCTACATTTAGATAGAGATCTCTTCATTTACAGTAACTTTCTATTGATTGGTCATAGATGTCTCAGACTAGCCCAGCAGGCTGTACAGTGAGCAGAAGGGTTCAGGCTGTTTGTACTTTCTTACTCCTTCCACTGAACAGGCAAGTCAGGGGGAGGGGGAATATTACACGCACAAGTACTTGTGTTCTTTCCTCTAGTAAGTACATATAGATTCCCATAATTAGGAATGATATTGGAGTGAATCACACTTCCATTATCTTCTCTACACAAATTAGAAGGAAGCAGAGACTAAGCTGCTGAAGATAAAGCACCGAAATCCTGACCCACTTGGAGTCAATACTTAAAGTTTATCTTGATTTGAGTATGGCAGTGATTTCAGAAGGTCTTAAGGGAACGTACTGGTACAAATTTTCCCATGTTCTTTCTTTGTAGCTGAGTCTGGACATGTTGACTGTCCCTAATTAAAGTAATCTAGGAAATTTAAGCAGCTGAGTTTGGAAGTTGGCTTTGAATGTGCATACTGCATCATACAATAAATGTCTTGTGACACTTGAACATTTAGGTGTGCAATAGTGTCCATTTTATAAAAAATAATAAATGAAAGAAAAGGAAGTCCAGGTTTTAAGAGGATAATATTATTTTTTTTTAAAATGGACACTATTGCACATACTCTTTCATAAAGTAAACCTTTATCTCTTACTATTTCATTATCAGCTCTCAAGGACACTGACATTAGGTAGCAATCACTCTAAAGAGAATGACCAGCATATGGGCTAAAGAAATATAAATGCTGCTTATCTTTTAGGAGATAAAATTACTTTTCTCTTTGTGAGACATGAAGGGACATGGTAAACAGTAAGAGCTCTGTCCTTTTGCCTTGAGTAGCAGAAGGTGAAAGTGAAAATGGAGGATGGTTCTAATAAAGTTGAAAGCTCTTTTTAGGCCAAGAAGTAAGGTGAGTTTTGAGTGATGTGCATGGTTTTTCAGGAGAAACATACAACATTTTTTAGACAAATCTTTCTTCTTCCTTTATGTGTATTTTTGAAAATGTCCAGTGTGTGGCTGGAAAGAAGTTAAAGTTGTAATTGATATCTGAATGAAAGTATATGATTTACTTCAGTGTCATTGTTTTAGGTGTTAGTCCTTTGAGAGTGTACTGTAAATATTAAGGATTTCACTTCTACAGGCATGAAAAAGAAATGCAACAGTTTTCAGTTTGTGATTTTCAGTAGGTAATATAAAGGCAGCCCAAGAACAAAATGGAAACTTCATATTCAAGAAATGTCTTGCGGTGCTGGTGGTGAGCCAGTGGCTTCTGTGAACCCAGTGGCCAGTGAACCTAGTGGCTTCTTTTTTGACTTAGGCAAATTGCATCGACTGTGCATTCCCCTGCAGGGCAGTGCTGTGCTAGCACTGTGGTTGCTTGCCTGAAACAAGTTAGTCACTGCACAGCATATTGCTTATGCCTCTACACTGGGTATGGAGCTAGTTTTCCTCAGCTAGCTCAAGCATCTCTGGCTATTGCTATTTAGCTATTCTCAAGGCATAGTTTTGCCTGCAATTTACATTTCCAAGTTCAATCTAGCAGTCTTCTACAAGTCTTAAGTATGCTTACTGCCTGAGCAGAATTTTTGGCCTAATATGGGCACATGGACTAAAGAAGAACTGCAGAATAGGCATGAAAAATATCAGTCCCAAAGCAAATATCCTGAGCTCAGTTTTTGCTATGACTGATGTGGGTGTTTTCTCTGCCAAGCTTACAACCAATAATACACTCTGAAAGCACAGAAGATCAAGAAGATTGGGTTTCATAAATCTGCTCTTGAGTTTGCACTTTCTAGTACAGCAAAAATAGGCTTTGTGTCTTAGTTTAGTCACTAATTTGCTGAATAAACACAATCATAAATCCTTCCTAAGCTGATCAGAGGCTAAATATTTAAACAGCTATGTGTAATGCTCAGGGATTACAGCTATAAAGACCACAGAGGTGTATGTATCAGAAAAGGGAGGTCCTGGGAAGCTGAGGATTGCATCTACTCATTAGCACAATTAAGTAATGGATGTACTTTTTGCTGCAGCTTGGAAAAGAGGATTGGGGATTTTGACACACATAAATACCATCTGGATTAGCCCCTGATTTACAAGTAGTTGAGAGCTGGACTTGGGAGTGGAGTTATTGGTGTTATTCTCCCATATGTGCCCGTATCTGGTTGCTTATGAGGAGTCTGAAACTTTTAAAGGAAAACGTTTTCAAAATATTGTGTGTAATACCTTTAATAGGTGTATTCTTTACTATGCATGTTCTTAAGATACTTAATACGTTTCTCTGTTACAGAGAATAATTTTCAAGACAGATGTTTAGGTAAACTATCAAAGATATGCATCTGATAACATGCTACACATGTTTTATTTACCAAACTTGAGGAAATAGTTAATTTATTGTTCTACAGATTGTGCTATGAATCCCTGAAGTCTGGCTTTATTTATACAGGAAAGCTGTTAGACTCTAGCAAAAATGACCTCGATGGATTTTGTGTGGCCAAAATGCAGCAAATAATGTTTCTTACTTGCAAAATTAGGTACTTTATTTATGGAAAATAAGTTTATATCATTTAGATTTCCACTGCATGTCATCAAGAAATAAATTCAGTCATACACAATCACTCAATAAAAAAACAGTGTTGTAATCTGGTGTAGTTGTTAAAAGGGTTCCTTGTCTTGGTATTGTCATCTGCCAGAATTGCAAATATCTTGAACAGCTTTGTATCTGGGGAGACAAAGTTGAATGTTAGAAGTGAACCAGACGAGGTAGAGATGAGAAATAGGTTTAAAACCATGAATTATATTGTGATTAATATTGTCAGTCACAAAATGTGAGTTGGCTGTTGCCCTCCCTCTACAACTTGGGGCAAAGATCAAGGAGACCCCCTACATCCACACAGAAAAGCCCAGAAGGGTTGCAGGGTATTAATAAGATGAATCCTCTAGGGAGTAATGAAATTGGAATTGCTTTAGCCACAGTTGAAAGGTTAATGTTCTTGTAATGAATGATATGACAGCATGTAAGTTATGCTCTGCTCAGTTCTCAGTGTTGAGCTTTTTATTGTCTAAATTGGCCAGCTGGGTTGTGGTTGGTTTTGTTTGTTTGTTTGTTTCTAAAATTCTTTTACTGACATGATGAAATGCAGAACTGTCTGGATCGCTGTTGTCAGTGGCTAGGCCAGTTCATAGTGTGTATTTATTTTGTTGGTTTGCTTTCTAAAGACTCGATCAAAAAAACAAACAAAAACCAAAACAAGTTACAAAACTTGTTACAAAACAGTACTGCAGTGTTAAAACCCAAATTAGTTTTGGGTTTTTTTTAGTTTTACTCAGCTGAGCCTGTTGGAGAGTGGTATCGAGTTTATTTCATTCCTTAATATTTAGACTTTACAACAGTGGCTGGCAATTAATTCACTTTGATAAAGAATCAAATCAGTGTTATGGGGGTTTTTGAGTTAACAATGTGTTTTACTGTTTCCTTTCCCAGTACTCAGTCTTCTAGCTCTGATATTAACTGTTTTCTCTACTACTATGTCTTTATCCCTTTCTCAACTCACACAGAGGAATATCTCCAATTTGTTTGACCTGCTAAGAGGCTTAGTTTAACTGGTGGGGCACAGAGAGATGACTGGCTTTGTGAAATACAGTTCGCTTTTACTTTACATTCTGCTCATCATTTCCATCTGTGAAGTAAAAAAGGAGTCCTGGGAATAAACTGCTACAAATACTATCATTTAGCATAACTCAAAGCATGGGTTACCTAGCCATAAGTATATATCCTTCAGAACAGTATCAGGAATAGTTTATCTACAGAGCTAAGTCAAAAGATTTCTATTGGTGCTTTTTTACCATGTCACTTGCATGTCCCAGAATGAATAAACATTTGTATTAGCGGTGATATTTGGCACAGTAACCACACAAAACTTACTAATTTCCTGTGTTACATACCAGCAATAACTCTGATTATTTAACCACAGCTCCTTACTCCTTCATGTAGGGAAAAAACTGTTAATTTAGGAACCAAAGTGTAATAAAATAAACTTGGTAAACTAAGGTTTCTGTAGATTAATCTCAGCATGTCATTGACTTGATAATTGCAAACATTTTAAATGTATCAATCAAAAACAGTCTGGCTTTTAGATACAGTAAGAATTTGTGTAGAAAACAGCATACTAAAAAAATTCTTCTAAATTTGCTGTCAGAAAATGAACTCAGGTTGCTTGAAAAATTACTCAACACACTGATGGTTTCTTAGTGCACTTTACTCAGACATTGTGCTCTTCTGCTATGAAAACCCATAGGAAAGGGTAAAGACAAATAAAAGCTCTGCGGGTTTTCTATATGTAATTTCAAGTGAATTGTTCCATCACTAGTGCAGTAGATAAGTGGACTAGTGAATCCACAATACAATTTGCATACCTGGTGTATGTGATAGCCCTATCATCCGGGTTATAAGAAATGGAATATACTATTCTCTTTATGCCTAGATTAAAAAGTGCTTGCATATTACCAAGAGCTACTATGCTTGTCCATCCTTCCAGAATCTGTTGTGCTGAAACAAAGCTCTTACCTGTATATAAAACTCCAAGAGCACCCTTCTTCTCTAAAAAGACATTAACCCAATACTTATAAAAAAAACCCAGTATCAGCTATGTAAAGGAAGAGTTAAGAGTGCCATAGTTCCTGTCCCTTTGAAACCTAAATGGGATGTGTTCGGTCACTGTCCTGTGACAGAAGCTTCCAGCCAACATTCTACCCAGCTGGCGTTTAATTTTGGTCCTGGTGATAGTGACCCAAATTCCATCACTTCTAAGCAGCTAGGTAGCTAAGTTGCCCAAGCACATTCCTCACTGAACATCATGACAGTTCTGAGTATCGATTGTGTTCTGCACCAGTTTTACTTCATTTAGACCACAGAAGTCATTTTACTTTGTAAATTTTAGGCTATCAACAGGGACTGCTGGGATGTTCAAGCAGAAAGAGACAGAATGGAGGCTTGGAAGAAAGGTGCTCTTTCATTTCTTATCCTGAAAATAGCTGAGCACACTCTGTTCTGAAAGAATTTCAGTGATTATTTACCTATAAAGAAATATGCTTGGTCATTCAAAGTTCACATACAGTGAAGGGCTGTATGTTTTAACTGGCTCTTATTAGTTCTCTGACATATAAAATCAGCAATGTTGTGATTGCGTTTCAAGGCTCTCTTGTATATATATTTTTCTGTTAAAATCTAATCTGTCTTTAGAAATCACAGAACCCTAAAAACATTTGGGCTGGAAGGGATTTGTGGAGCTTATCCAGGCCTCAAGCTTCCTGTTTAAGGCAGGGCCCTTTTGTAAGTTAAATGAGGTTACTGATTTGTTTATCTCTGGTTACCAGTTCATCTCTGTCTAGCAAGGAGTGTTCCAAAACTGGACACAATATTAGAGAACCAGATGCATCCTCTCATGTGCCAAGCAGAGAAGAACAATCATTTCTCTTGGCTTGCTGGCTACACACTTCTCATGCGGTTAGCTTTTGACACTGCAAGGGCTCACTGCTGACTCCTCTCCAATGCGTCTTGCGCCAGGATCCAAAACTCCTGCAGAGCTGCTAATTAGCCAGTCAGTTCCTGGCCTGTTCTTCTTGTACTTGAGGCCTTGTTATAAAATCCTTCATAGTTCCTTCTCAACATTGATGTCCCTTACCTGAATCAGTTTTGTAGTAAACTTTGTAAAAGGCTGCTTGAAAAAGATACTGCATATTGGTTAATTAGGGTGAAATAGTAAGCATTTCTCATTGGTGACAAAGTAGCTAAATCCGCTGACTTCATATGCAGATTTAGTCCATTTGTTTCCTGTTTACCTAGTGCATTCAGGCTTACATTATGGTCTGTCTCAGTACTTGCATCTTTTTGTGGCATTGCTTTTATAATTTCAAGTCTGTGATCAATCAAAGTTATCCTTAAACGGTTGTGCATTTTCTCAAACATGTGAAAGAGGCTGCGTCTGATCTGAAGTGGGGATTGTGGGGATTATTTTTTTTTAATGCAAAGGACACATGCTATTTTCTGAATATAAAAGGACCACTAATGCTAGTAAAACAATCACAAATGTTATTATTAACCTATTAATTTTAACATATCAAAACTTAATCTTTTGAGTAATAGATGAAATCATGGCTCTGCACATTAACTATTTTCAAAATAGTTTGACATTTGACCAGCAAGTGTATCAAGTAGATCACTTCAAAATGCATAAAAGAAATAGGGGTTTAAAAGTAATATTTTCTGTCATAAGTAGCTTTTCAGTCTGATACATAACTAAAACATCTTCAATACAGCCTTTTTGAATTAATAAATAAAGGTACACACCGTTTAGGAGTTATCTGTCCTACATAGGTCTCAAAGTGTTTAATCCTGTTGACATGTCTGCATCTTCATTTTTGCGGGAGTAACTGTGGTCCAGCAACGTGAAGTAACCTTCACAAGTCTGTCCAGCAGGATCAGTGGCAGAATAGTTCATTGCCACAGAGATGGACAATGTTACTTGAGCTTCTGCAGCACAACTAAATAATCATTCTGAAATGTAGAGTACTGAGTAATATTGTAATGTAGTTGATCCTAACTAGATAGAATTGCTAAGTGTTTCATTAGCTCTTCATCTGTTTAAAAGTGAACATAAGTGAATGTATCTGAAGTAATAAGTATCCTGAAAAACTGATCCTCTGGTCAAGTTTTTCAATATTAAAAAAAAAAACCCCAAAGAAACAACCAACATGAAAAATAGAAACCTACAAAACCCCTCACTTTTTTCCATTTATTCCCAAAATGCAAATCCAGTTCCCTGTCTGGTTAGAAGTTCAGTTTTCAGCTAAAATCCTTTGCTGCTTTTGGACTGAGTTTATTTATTTGTTTTATACATGTTTATCCTTGGGGTGAGCCCATCAGTGATGAGAATTCCAGACTTTGTGGAACAAAAGGAAGCATTTCATAACTGGAGAAAGGAAGGACAGGAAGAGAAGACACTATTTGCATGCAATTTTAAGCGTCCCAGTACACATACGTTCAAAGCCCTCATGCCTTATAACGTATTTATCCATAGTGTTAAACCTTCCATTCTGAGGCTGTAAAGATGTGTGTAACTGAGTACATTGAATTGATTGGGAGACTTTGCCAATATGGGCTTGTTGCTTAAAAGGAGAAATGAATTTGGTTTTACTAGCCAGAGTGAAATTCTTTCACTGGAATAATTTTGGTAAATTTCACATACTTTTATGTAACTGTCACTGGTAAATCCTTTAGAATCAAATTAATAATGACAGTGAGAGAGTAGACTATTTTTAAATGTAAATAATGATGTAGTTCCACGTGCCAAGAATGCTGTATTGCACAATTTCTGCACCACTCAGTGCATAAGCCATTCAGTTACTACATGTACTGAAGTGGCAATCTATTTAGAAAGGAGGGATGATATTAAATATTGTCATAGCTTTTAAGGAGAGTAAGCATTTGAAATCATGACGATTAATTTGTAATAACTTCATACGCATTTTGCATAATGTATTTGCATTTTGAAGTATTCTGAAAAGTCTGTAGTCGATTTTTTTGTTTAAATTGTGAGCAGCAGCTCCACTTTAATTTTTAACATTTGCAGAGTTAACAATTCAGGTCTGTTTTCACTCTTCATTGCAGAAAAACTTTCTGTGTGCAGTGGTCATCAGACAATGATTTGACCTAGTATGTTGTTTTTTCCAGTGCTATATCTGTAATCAGGATTTCAGTAAGGAAGAAAGCACCTAATTTGTGAACTACTACTAAGAAGGTGATGTTGAAGATTGAAGAGGCTAGCTGAGTTTCTGGATTTTCTTCTCAATTTTTTCCAGTTCCCAGAGCAGGGTTAAGGTGAGTGGAGCCATTCAGTAAAACTGAAAAGTTCGTGCATTTATATACTTTATTTTGGTTTGGGGGTTTTTTTTCCCAATTGCTGTTGCAATGGCTGAATTGTTGTTCCTACTGGTTAAGTCTTAGTGTCTATAAGTGCTTGCTGCTGCTGGAGAGAACGGGGGCAGGAATTCCTGGTGCTGGCAGAAGCAGTTGGTTTCACAGTAGGGGAAGGGACTGATAGGGTGGGGGGTGCCCACACCCATCCGTTTCCTGTGGTTTCTGACAATGTGCTATGCCAGTCATGAACAGCTTCAGAATGAGTGTCAACAACCCTTGTGCATTACAATCATTCATGGAATGGTAAATAATTAGGAAGGACTGGATAGTTATGCAAGTCTATTATGTTCTCTAAGTGTGTATCCAAGAATGACTTATAAAGGTCTCATATAGAAAGCATAGAGTTGTATTCATAGAAGCACTGTGGAGAGAAAGGACTGAAAAACATCCTTGATTAGATTTTTTCAGTACCTTCTAATCTTAAAGACTATAAATAAATGGAAATTCATTGTCTAACAATTGACTGTAACATTCAGCTTTGCCTTGGATTTTCCAAAGTTTTTAGTGTGTTAAGACGTATTTCCAAGAATAAGGATCAGTGCCGGCACTAAGGTGAAAAAGTCAGCAATTAAAAGCAGAGTGGAAGGCAAGTCTAAACCCAAGAAGGTCAATCATTACCTATTATTATTGGCTTTCACTTGTTGCAGGCTTAACTGAGAGTGCTCGAAGTACTCCTTGGTCTAGTATGTTCCCAAACTAACACAAACCTTAGTGATCAAGGAAATGGCTAGGGGAGTGAATTGTTGTATTCTTGGGTGGTTTTGGTTTGGGGTATTTTTTCCTCTTCTTTTTACCTTCTGAAGAATATTTCATATTAAAATTCACTTACAGCTGAACAACTTTTCAGTATCAAGTTCTGCTGTTTTCTTAAGTTTGGAATTGAGCTTGGAGCTGCAGAGTATAAATATATATATACTACACTGTTGTCAGATTTTTAAATTTTCTGTGTCCCTTTCATCTAGCATTAGCTTAATTTCAGGAGGCTCAGAAAGCTCTCACTTTCCTGTCCACTCTGCCTGACTGCTGTCATGAAAAATTAACTAGGGACCAAATGATACAATTGAAAGTGTCCTCCTGCATTTATTAAGAGATCCCAGATATGCCCTTACTCGTGTCTCAGGAGGTCTGGGTTTGATTTCCAGTTTAGGCTCCAAGCAAGTAAATCACTTCATCTTTCTGTGCCAGTTTTATATAGTTAAAATAAATACTTACAATTATTGCCTGTCTCTAAAATGTAAAAGACAAAACAAGCCTTTTGTACATTTAGAGTAATTCCTGGAATTTAGCTTCAGTCTCATCTGTGATAGATGAGCAATGCTCATAAACTGCATGTTTCATCTGGCTTTGTAATCTTTCTTAATTTAACTTGTGCTCATGAGTATTTTCCCTGAAGACAATGATGTTAATCCAGCCTTAATGGAATTATTTGTTGTTTATTTTTACTCATCTGGTAATTATACTTTGCTATCTGATTCTTTTGTGACTCTTCAAGAAAGACTCAAACACAAATAACCTTTCTGCTTCTGCACTGGACCCAGTTCTAAAGAAATGGAAAGTTCTTATATCACGTTCTTAAAAGCATGACACAGTCATTTACATCAGATAATAAGGATCGTCATGTCCTTTGCCCATGTTAAGCAAAGGGTGGTGCAATTGTAACATGATTCTGAAGATGTGTGCATGTGATCAAGATAAGGATGTGATCAGATAAGGTGAAGCATTTAATAGAAAATTCCATATGAGAGTGAAACAGACATCTAGTAAGACCTCAGCCTAAAAGTACAAGTAGAGATCTGTCTTCAATATTATTGGCTGCTTATCTGCCTATAATTACACAAGTTCTTTGAGTTGGTAACCATGTGCTTCCAAAAGTGTAAGGTACCAATGGTAAATAAAAAAGCCCCTGTTCATCGTGGTTTTAATAATAGCACATGAATAAGCTGATAAATTGAGGTAATTTTAATCAATGTCTTTTCTCACACTGTTTTAAAAATACAGTGGTTTGGTATTTAAGAAAATGAATGAATTTTAGAAGCTTAAAGTCTTCCGTCGTATTAGTTCTCCTTAAATCTTTTTTCTAGGATAGCAATTGAGGTTTTTGTTCTAAACTGTGCTATAGCTGATATCCGTCCCGTGCAAGCAGAACATCAAAATTCACCCCAGAGGCAGCTTGCAAACTGTTCTGTTCCTGTGTAACATTTGGGTCTCTGACTTGTTTCTGCAGCTGCAAGCCGCTTCTGTGGGAACTGCAGGCTGTTATCAGAAGCTCAAACTAGGTTTTTATTCAGTCTAATTATCTCATGAAATCTCTGATGTCTGTTTCCTGACTGTAGCTTGTAAAACCGTAACCCGAAGGTGCTGCTGCTGCGTTCCCAGCCCTGGGAGGGGCGGGAGCCCGGGGGGCGGCAGCTCCGGGCCGGTAGGTGGCGCTGTTGGGCAGGCTGAGGGGAACCGCGGGCGGGTGTGCAGGATTCCTTTAGTAAGTGGATTTCTTGTTGTTACCACTCTGTTACTGACAGCTTTTCATCTTTTCTCGAGGGGCAGGTTTTCTTTACTACATCTGCTAAATTACCCCATATAGTTTGATTACTTAAATCTAGAAGAGTTACCTCCGAGTTCATCACTTAAGAATCTAAAACAAGAATGTTGTTAAGTAGTAATTCCTCTCTATTAAAATAAAAGCTAAAGCTTCTAAGAAAGAAAATGAGGAATACTGTAGATCTAAGAACTATTGTGTGATAAGGAACGGGGAGACCTTATTGCTTTCTTACAGCTACCTGAAAGGAGGTTGTAGTGAGGTGGTTGTCAGTGTCTGTCCCCAACTAACAAGTGAGAAAATGAGCAGAAATGGCCCCAGGTTGTGCCATGTGAGATTTAGATTGGATAATCTAAAGAAGAAAAATCCCTTCACTGAAAGGGTTTTTGGTTCTGCAACGGTCTTCCCCAGTGTAGTGGTTGAGTCACCATCCCTGGAAGTACTTAAAAGATGCATAGATGTAGTGCTTGGGGACGTGGCTATCTGGTGCTTAGTGGTGGATGTGGCAATGCTAGGTTAACAGTCGGACTTGATGCTCTTAAGGATCTTTTCTAACCTAAATGAATCTATGATAGTCTTATGTCTAATTTTTGTCTTGTTCACCTTTAGCACACTGAATGAAAACCAAGGAGTATGTAAATCACAGCACAAGATGTGCTAAAATTAACCAATTTAAATTTTAAAATTTTTTTAAATCTTAAATTTAAACTTAATTTAAATTTAAAGTTAGACAATTCAATGGCTAAAATTATGCTGTTATTAAATTTCTTCTTTGTATGCAAAGAATTAGTAATAACCATATGAATTATTATGTTTAATAAACTAAAACTGATCTATGAAGGGGAGTCAAATGTGTTGTTAGGACAGCACTGGGAGACTTGAAGTATGAAGACCTTTCAGTACTAGTGTTAAAAATGTAAGAAAAGCAGTAAACCTCTGAAGTGCAAGAGTTCACATTGCACAGTGGCTGCAGAGCTCCTTAGTGTCATCATTACACAACATACAAACTGCTTACATTATCTTTTGATTCCTTTCTAGCAGTATAGCCTGGCATGACTTCCAGTTCAACAAAGTCACCTTAGGTGTTAGAAATGGTGAAACGTCTGTGAAAGCTGAACTTACAGCCTAAAACCCCTACTGAAGTGAGATGTAAATCCTGGTTTAAACTCTTGTGAAGTCACCCATTGATTTAATTGAGTTTGGGCCAGTTCCTTAATCTTGTGACAATTATTAGATGGTACATTTTTTAGTAAACAAACAAACACAAAAAACCAAAACCAAGATGAACCACAACAAAACCCTAAACAAACAAAACAACTCTTGAAAACTTGGCTTTGTACCCGTTTGCCATCCCTGGACATTTTCAGGGCTTTCATCCCATAAATTTTTGTGTTCTAAAATAGAGTTGTTGCAGTATGTTCTGGAAAGCTATGGTTCCATTTTACATCTCTTAAGAGGATTTCCTTTTTTTTTTTCTTTAATTTTTAAACTTTTATCAATATTGTAGACAATATAAAAACTGAGAACTATTGCTGTAGGTGCATTTATATTTTCAGTCACACTTCTATCTCTCTGCACCTAGTTGGCAAGCAGTAGCTCATTTTCAAGGGACACTGGCTTACTACCTAATTCTTCCCATGGCCACAAACCAGAAGTGAAAGACTGCTTTTTTCAGAGCACTGGAGGTAATTTCTTGGTGACAGGCAGAGCTTAACATGTTTGGACTGCCTAAAGGGATGAGCTGACTCTAAATAACTGCAAAAATTACAAAACTCACTAAGCAAAGGGGGCTTGGCCCCAAGCCTACATTTCAAAGAGACTGTGTGACCTATCAGCTAAGTGTTGGGATGCAGCATGGAAATTCCTATATTATATGAAGGGACCAAATTAGGAAGGCACTTTTGCACTCGGTGAGGATACCTAGAGGGCACACAGGTATTACAGAAAATATATGTAACATGTTACAAAACATGGAAAAACCCGAACTGGCTGCTTTCCTAGATGTCTGGCAGCCAGGTAAGGTGGGCACTCCTGTAATGACTACTGGATTCTCTGTGTTGAAAGTACTACAAATGCTTCACACATTTATCCAATTCCCATGTCTGTGTTGCATGTCCAGACTAACACCATACGTAAGAGGGTGATGCAAAGTCACTCACCACTTAGAGGTTTTATTTGCTGGATGCCACAGAGGCTGCTACTTAGTACTGCCTACAAAGACTTGGTGAAGTGGCCACACTGATTGATTGTAGAAATGTGAGAAGTGAGAAGAAGAATATTTCAGAAAGGGATTGGCCATGAAGAAAGTAAGCAAGACAGGTTGTCATTAAAATTGAGAATTTAAAAATAAATGCCAGAATGCTTTAGAAATGCATTTCCCAGAGCAAGAAGCACGGTAGGGCGACTTAAAAACCCTGCCTCCATCCGGATACTGCTTCTGTGATACATGCCTAGTCTTCTCTAGGTACATTTCTTGTAGCTATGGTTTGACAAAGGTATAACAGCAGGAATATTCCCAGTTCTGGCATAACATAGAGTATTTACTTTCAAAGAAAATATTTTATTCAGATGTCATAAATCTTCAGTTCTCAGGTGAAGGCCGAGTGAAGGGGGGAAAAAAAAGTTCAGATTAATAAATTGTGAGTATTTCATTAGTGATAAAGTTTTTTTCTTGAGAGGGCTTTTTAAAGACAAAAAATAGGAAAAAATCAGAATATAAACATAACCAAAGATAATGAAATTAACAGACTTGGCCAAAAGCAGGCTAAAGTAAATATCTTAAGCATGTAGAAAATCCCTTTTCCAGACTTGCCCCACAACAAAGAAAGATATTTTCTCTAGAAGTCAGGTATGAGACCCAGGAATGGAGAAGCAACTATTAGGACTTGTTTGGAATGATAGCTTTTTTTAAATTGTGATTTTTATAATTACTATGATCACAAAAGAGAGATTTATTTAAGTTCAACACAACTTAAACTAATTATCTCCCTCCTCTCTACCACTAAATCCTACTGGAGGATTGTTTGGGCAAGGCCCTTTATCCAATTTAAAACTCTTAAAACCAAAGAATTCTGTGGATTCTCCAGTTTTTGGATTGTGGTGCAGATGTTAGAAAATATTCTGATGAATGTGGCCTAGACATTACTACATTCCTGATGGTGAGGTGAGTCTGTACCAAAGCTGTTTAGAGATATTGATGAACTAATTAAATTATCTAGCACTGATTCTGACTTTTCACAGCAATAATCTAATTTCTTGGTTCTTTCTCCTTGAATGTATGCCAAATATTAGTCTGTATTGTGTCCCTCATTCATAAATATTACCACAGCACAAACCAAACCAATTTTGTTTAAATGCAAATAAGTTACTAGAGTTCTTTATGTAACACATTTTCCCTTAGGTTATGTGTAGTCTTTGAAAGTGAGTCTAATATATTCCTTTCTAGCATTTCTTTTCATTATTGTACTCTTTTTGTTTGTCTGAAGTGGAAGAGATTATCTGTACTGTAATGTAAGCCTTCAGAATATCCCACTAGACAAAGGTTATGGGACTGAGCCCTATTTTTTTCCACAGAATAAATAACTTCTGAGCAAAAGGCTTCTCGATGTTTTTAGTTAGATTCCCTTGATTTCCTTGCACTGCTGTTAAGCTGAAATGGATAACATTACCTTCGGTAGTCAGAGAGAAGGCAGGATGAGATGTAGCCAAAAATACCAGAATTAAGAAATAAGATGTGTGCAGTAAGCCAAGGAAATTATTTTCTTGTAGCAGTGGGAACAGCAGCTCTCAGAGAAACTAGTCACAAACACTTGGCAAAATAAGGCTTCTGAAAGTAGTTACAGAACAGTTTCCAACAGCCATGTGACTCAGGACCACTGTAAGGATGTCAGGACTCTTTAAAGGTTACAGCTTTGTAGAACTTTTTGGTTTTGATCTTCAAATAAATTTAGTCTTAAACTCCTTGAATGTTTTTCCAAGTTAATCTGTAAAAATAACTTACTTAGGATGGAGTCTACAGCATTCTCTTTTTTTCTTATTCTATTATAATTTTCTGACCCTAATTTCCTGCTTTTTCTCACTTGGTTTGAATTGGACTGGTTCATGAGAAAAGTCTTCCCCATAAGGCATAAATCTTGAGGAGGGGGAGAAAGCTTTGTAGATACTCTCTGAATTGGAATAATAAACTATTATAATTCTGCTATGGATTTGAAAACTACTTTGGCCAATGGTAGCAAGTCTGAAACTTTTATTTCACTATTATTCATTTTCCAGTTAATCCCACTGTGACATTGGGGATAATATTCTCACTCTTGGCTTAATTTTGACAAAAATGCAAAATCCTTCATGCCTAGCAAATGCACGCACATACTGTGGACTTGTATGTCCACATTGCTGACATGTCTGTACTTAAATGAAGCTCTGAATTAATGTTTTTTAATAACAGTTTATATTTTTTTTCCACAGTGTGTTTTATAAATGCATTTAGACATTATAGTGCAGTCTTGAATCAGTGATGTGAAGTGCATCATGTTGTTCACATGAAAGACTGACTGGTATGAATTCAATACAGCTGTCCCTTGGTTGCACCCATGCAGGCTATTGCTGATATTGTTGTCTGAAGATGCTGGTATTCTGTAACATTTTATCCTGAGAGTTTGTATTTGTAATTTTTTTCTTATCAGGTAAAAGTGTTTGACATTTCTGGCATAAGACCATGTTCTTTCTAAATTCAAAATTTTAATTTTGTTTACCTTTAATGAAATTTCTGAAATCCTTTGCAACATTTAAAGAAGCTTTTTAATTTGCAGGTTTAAGGCTATAACTAAATAACATAATTTAATCACCTTAAATTGTCTTTGAATGCAGATTTGAATCTCTTCTACACAAACCAGCAGTAATTGTGTTGAGCAATGTATGTGCGCATTTTTGACACTCCCATTTAAATAAGCTGTATTTATTGAGTGAACAAATATTGTATATATTTAAAAAAAATTAGCTTCAGCTGCTTTTTTGACACAAGCAGATTTTTAAGCCTCCCTTCAAAGGTTCTGCTCAGGGACTGCCTTATTTACGATGTTAATGTTGTGGTAACATTGGCTTCAGGGAAGGGAATTTTCAAAGCTTCTTGTTGCTTAACAACACAAGGAATTTGTGCTTCCAAAGTCCCTTAGCTACATTTGAACATCACGATTCATCTATGAACCTAACTGTAAGGATAGAAACTTGCGTAGACCTTCATTTAGATTAAAAGTACACCTTCAGTACAGAAGAGGATGGAAAATACAGGAAATTTCTGGGTTTAAATTAAAAATATTAAGTAAGATCTGCAAATATGTGCGTAGCCCCATGGGAAAATCTTTGTCGACCTGGGTGAAGATATTAGATGAAAATAACTAAAAATATTTACTAAACTATGAATTTTCTAGAAGAGATGATGTTAGGTTTCAGGTTCTGATCCTGAAGCCTATTGAAATAATAGGAATTTTGATTCTGCAGAGTGTAATGTTTGGGGAAACTTTGAGAGCCTTACCTTCATTGAACAGTACAAGGAGTCTCAACAGAGTCTAAGATTAGTCCTGTAAGATCTTTAGGGCTGCATTAGTGATTAACAGTGAAAAACGTCCTGTTAAAGTAAGCTAAATAATAATTCTATCTTGAGTTATTAATGACGTTATGGTTGGATTTAATCTTCTGGAGGGAATTGTCTACAATGTTGAGTGTCTCTTCCTGCAAAATTAGTCATAGCTATACCAAGTACTGGGAAATCCATTTTATTTTGTGTTTATCCACACAATACTGTCTTTTCTCATGTGATCATGCCTGGTGGTGATATTCAGTAGACTAATCTGAAATGAGATAATAAGTTTGAAAGAGCAAGACCTTTCATTTTACATATTCTACAATATCAAGCATTTGGGAAAATATAAAAACGCTTTTCAACAGTCTTGTTAGCTTGTTATATAAATTGGTGCCTTTCAATCATTACACTGTATTACATCTAATCTTCTGTAAGTGTTCTTGCTTATTATTGTTTTTTTAATTCATTCATTTCACAGTTCTGAGTTGCACCAATCTTATGGTTTTAGGAGGAGCAGGTATTGTTTTGGTACATTTCCAAAGTAAAAATTAACTAAGTGTTGTCAGCTGCATCTACCATTCTATATATATTGAGATCTATTTTAGAGTAAGAGTTGTTTGTTCTAGATATAAGGGTGGGAAGTACATCTATACCTTGTCACCTAATCAGCCTGTCAGAGTTCACAGTAGCAATCAAATCCTGGAAAGAACAAGAACATTTTGATAACAAAGCTGTTGAGGAATTCTCCAGAGTCCTGTTAGAGTGATGGCTTGGAACTGATGTAATACCAATACCTGTGACAAATCTGTAAAACTGTAAAGTAGTTTTATTGATTTGTTTACAGTGCTTTGTAAATTCTTCATGAAGCTGCTTTCTGTGGGCTGCAGGGGCAGACCATGCAGGGCAGTCATAGTTTTGCACTGACAGCGTGCTGATCACAAAGTGGAAGAGTGTTCAGAAGTACTGATACACTTCAGAGACTTCAAATTGCCAAACTAGTAGTGAGTCTGCTCTACCCCCTGAAGAACATCAGTCAATAGTGTGACAATTCCTAAATAAATTGGCTCTCTGACCCTGCTCATGGTCTTCTTTAGGGTGCCCCATTTAAGCCTCCAGCCATCGCTTTTCTTGGTGTAGAGTTCCATAGTGCACTCATTCCAAACTGAGGCCTTAGGCTCTAAATCTCTGTTCATTGCGATCTCCTTCAACAGGTCAGGTCAACACCTGCAGTTCCATTCTCTGCAGCTTTATAGTACACCTCTGTTTCTGAAAAGCAATATGTTATTTAAAACAAAACACTTCAGAGAAAGCAATTTTTAAGAGCAATCAGTCTGACAGGTCTCCACATCCACCTTTCTCAAGTGTTCTCCTTCTGTAAATTCAGTCCTGTGCTGTGTCAGGTGTTTAGGACAAAGTGAAAGCACTTCTTTTCACTTCTCCTGATTGGGAGTGAAACATTAAAAGACTCATCTCTCTTATTGTTATGACCATGTTTAAAGTATCTCAGATGTCTTAATTTCCTGAAGGATTCTTTTTTAACTATTTGGAAAACAAATACAATACATATTCTTGTAACATTCTCAGAAACTTGATGTCCCTGAGAGGAGGAATGTGGCTTTAAGGTCTTCCTATGCCTTCAAATTTCCTTTGATTTTATGCATATACTAAGAAGATATTTCTTCCTTACTCAAGATGCTAATACATTTTTATGTTTAAAAAACAGAATACAAAAAAAATCAGTTAACTCCATCTTTCTAATTTTGTCGAAACTCTATGGATTTTATCATTTTATGATAAATTTTGAATTAATGTCTTTCAATATGTAGAAAACAAAAAAAGATCCTTATTGAAATGAATCCATGTAATGTTGGCAAGGTCCTCTCTAGTTATGATGTGGAATACCAGGGGAAAAAACAGTGCAATTGCATGACAAAATTGGAGATATTTTCTTTCAGGGGAAGGGATAATTCCCCACATGTTAAGACTGAGCTTTCAAACAGCTAAACTGTACACTTCTGGTTTTGTTGGTTAAAAATTTAATCTCAAACTTTCAACAGCCGATGTTGCAGATGAAATCCTACATGAATGATTGTGTGACTGGACAATATAGAGTTTATAGTACAGTAGAGATTACCAAATCAATTTTGGATCCATCAGCATAGTAAGAGCAATTTTAGACACAGTAGCGTGTAACACCATGAAGGCTAATTCACTGTTCAAAGAAGTACTTCTATCTCTGTGTGTATGCAAGGTAAACTGGCTGGCATGGAGTTGCTGTGGCTAAACCATCTTCAGTACTTGAGCTAGTTAATATTAAATTAATTTTAAGGTTAATTAGTCTACCCCTAGGCTGAAGAGCAGACAGCATTGTAAGCAAATTGTAAGAACAGAACTTAAAACCAGAGAGCAAATACTGAATAATGAAATGTCTACTTGTCAAATAAGATTCTGCCCTGCTGCTGTGTATTGAAAGTGATCATTACCACACATCAACCATATGAGACTTGGTCCGTGTCTGGAGTTTCCTTGTGTGTTTCCTTGTCTTGTAATATCTGAAACATTTAGTTCTATATAATAGCTTGTGATCATCTTTGGCCTTGCTCATAAATATGTTGTGGTAGCTTCTTGCTGCACATGGATGCTTAATAGATGCTATGATGTTCTGGGGAATTTCTGTGGGCAGAACAAAGAATAGCATGAGGCTTTCTCAAGTCCTTCCCTCAGTTCCAGTCTCTACTGTGGAATATTCTGTAGATCCATAGGTGATGAGCCCTTCCAGACAGATGACTGACTTGGGTTCCAGTGCAGGTAATATGTGTTTAATTTTCAATAAAAGTTGGTAAAGAGAAGGAGACTACATGGTGTAAGAACAACTTACCACCACTGTCACTGGAGTTTTTCTTTACACAACTCTTGATGTGTCTGTCACTTTAAGATCTTCATGTACAGTTTCTTTTTTTCCTCAAAAGGTGGATGATGATGCTTCTGAAAATAAGCAGCCTTCCAGTGGCTTTAGAGCAAAAAAACCCCAACAATTTAAATCGCAAATATCTCCTTCAGTGTATTACATTTGTCAGATTTCCAATCTGTTTTCAAGATGAAAGGTGAAACAGTCTGACTTGAAACTAAGAAATAAGGCCTATCTTGTCTTTGAACTCTTTGCCAAGGAAGTAATGGGCTTATGGGGTTTACCTGTGTAATGCTGAGTTTTGCTGAGAACAGCAGCTTTTAATGAAGAATACAAAAACTTTTGAAATTTAGGTATATGTTGTTATGGGGAGAGGGAAAGAGGTTTTTTCAACAAAAATGTGATTCAGCAATGCTTCTAAGTATTTATCTAATAATTCTGTTAGAATCCCAGAGCTGTTTTCTGCCTACCTGTGTACTTTTATGTACTTCATTTTCAATTGAGCCTTGTATTCTAGAAGTCATTGCTTATATTTTGAAAATTAAAATGATTGTAATAACCTCAAAATATGCCTTTAATTTCTTCTGAGAAATTTCTTCTTCTTCTGGGCAACTTGACTCTCTTAGCATTCATTTTCCAGATATACATGCTAGTGCTTAACCACATTTGTGAAGCTATTCCTATTTATTTCAAAAAGACTTCATATGAAGAATGTATATGGATATTTGTAGGATCAAAGCACTATGAAAAACAAGATATATGTTAATCTTACTATAAATACATGTTCAGAAAAGATAAGACCTTGACCCAGAAAATTTGAAAGCATTGTATGTAAAAACACCATATAACAAGGACTCATAGTAATAAATCCTGATAAATTTGCCATGTAGTTGTACAGTAGATCAATACCTTCCTGTCCTGAATACCTACAGTAAACAGCCATGGAAGAAAAAAATGTCAGGTTAGATAGACAAATTGGGAGCACAACTAGATCAAAGATTGAGAAGTACTAAAGTCGGAGTTCTTGCCAAGGCAGCTTCCTAAACAGTGAAACATTTTTCTAGATCTTGTGCTGAAGGAGAAATGTAGGGAAGTATTTTCAGTAGGTTAGTAATATTGGGACAGGTATTCACATAGCCAGGATCCATAAAACTAAATTATTTACCTAAGAATTATGAAAAAGAGCTTCCTTGTCCCCCTTGCTTTTCCTTCTCTTTTCCTATCTCTATTCCAAAAGTAGTATTTAGAAACAGACAGCACTTAAAATTTAAGAAGACTTCTATAGATACTATAGCAAACAGCATGTCCATCATACAGAAAGCTCTAAACAGTTTTTGGTTTCTGCTCTGCTTAAACAATCAGATGACCAAAAAGCATGCAAAATTAACATGACACAGAAACCTATGTGTGCTCTACTAAGCAAGCTTTTTTAAGGGGAAAAATAAGCCTGTACTCATGGTATTACGGATACTTAAACCATACTACAAGCTGCTCTTCAGTGATGAGCTCTTCTTTATTCTTGCAAATATTCTGTAAACACATCATTATAAGACATAGCAGATACTGTCCTATTATTTCAGGTGTTCCATTAGGCACCCTATTTCTCCATTTCAGTCCCCTGCAGTCACACTTGAGTCACTCTGCAGCTGATGTGAACCAGAAGTCTAGACAAAGCCTTTTTTTTAATCATTGCAATTCCAAGAAGTTCTTGAGTTTACAATCAAATCTGCTTACAGCAGGTAATTTTAGTATTGCATGGCTCTTTGCTAAGACATCTTGCTTTCCTTTTATGGAAACTATTGAGATTTCTCAAATTCTAGTATTGTAAAAGTTTCTCGACTAAGCTGCTTTGTGATTAACAAACCTGCTGCATTCACTCAGTCTGAAATACTTGTTCCCTTTTTGTTTATGAACTCAAAGGCTTCACGCAAGAGAAAATATAAAAATATGGACTTCAGTTTCAGCAATCTTGTGAATAAGAATCTGTTAATAATCTCATGGGATGTGACAAGCATTAAAACATATGGTAGCCACATTAGCTTTTCAGACCTAGAATCAGCACAGCACAGTGAAGCTGTATCAAACTATTTCTTAAAGCATCATTATGATGCTGTTGTCTTCATCCTCCAAAGACTCATCTTTCTTGCTCACTTACTTGTTGGCATCCAAGTTTGAGAGTAGCCATTAAATAATACTCAAGATGAATACCATTTGTTGTAATCTAAGACCATTCTAGTAATCAACATGGAAAACACTGCCTTTCTGTCTGCAGTAGCTTAAACAGAGCTGAAGACTGTTTTCATGTTTGTCTTTTCATGTTTGCCTAGCTTTACCCTAAGCCAGCTATTTCTCTGCCTGCAGACAGCTTGTGCAATAATTGTGTGAACAATTTTTTTTTTTAATTTTTTTTTTTTTTTAATTTTGCATAGGGATTATCTGATTCCTGGACTGGAAAGTGTGGAAAAGCACAGCCCAAACACTTCAAATTTTCCCTCTGCTCTGACAAGCATGTTTGCAAAGGAGGTTGATCATCTGTGTTGTTGGTCAGAGCTCTTTCTTTACTTGTTTAGGTGCAATGTTGATGCTGTACATCACAGGTTTAGTTTGTGACCAGGTACTGTCTGTTGTGACCAGACTCTCCATTGTGGTATGCCAACATACCCGATTATTTCCCACCTTATGAGATGGTAGCAACACAGAGAACTGTAGAAATCCATTCTATCCCTTGTACAGTGCTTTTCTCTCTAGGGAAAAAACCACACTCTTTAGGGGAAAGTAAGATTTATGGCAAAATGAAGATAAATGATTCATTTTGACATGTTTCAATCAAAGCAGTTATAAAGCAATTTTTTGCTTTGATGCATCTTGTTCTGAGTAAAATGTGTTCATACTGATAAGCCCGAGGGCATGTAGGATTTGGCCCTAATGAGGATTTGAATTAACACTGGGTAAAGTCAGGAAACATTGTTATTTTTCAATAAGTTTTGAATTAAGTCACAGGGGAACTATAGTCTAGGCAACTTCAGTCTACACAACTGAATTTTACAGCTCCTTCGTTTCTGTCAGTGCAGCTGAAGGCTATTTGCATGCAGAAAGCTGCCAGAGGGCCAGTGGTTATTCCCTGTATTCACCACTTATGAGATCATGTTTGGGGGCCTGAGTGGGATACCAAGCTGATGATACTAATGAACTTCTACAGAGGGACAGCTACTGTCTGTGAGCCTGAAGTACTTAACATCCAAGCAGAGCCTGAGAGAGGTTTGTTCAGCCTGAAGCTGAGGCTGCAGGGGCTGTCTGAATGACCTCATGGGCAGTTATATAGAAAACAGGCTACAGTTCTTGGGTGCACATGGGTAACTAGCAACAGACACAGGTTATATCAAGAGAAATTCTGAATAGATGAAACAAGTAAATTCTTCCAAGTGCATGTGTTCAGTCACTGGCATAGAGCCTGAAATTGTGGAATATTGGACATTTTCAAAATTCCACTGCACAAGGTCCTGAACAATGTAATATAAACTCAAAACTTTCTCCAACTTTGAAGTCAGTCATGAAATTCAACCTGATGATCTTCAGAAGTTTCTTCTAAAGTATTCTTTTTTAATAATAAGCTAACAATTTTATAATTGTAAACAATGCACGATAAAGCATCTGTAGAAGGAAAAAATCTTTCTAACAGTCTGGTTCACCATATGGCCTCTCAACTGCCTGCACAAGCACAGCTGTAGGTGCAGTAAACTGTGACATGAAAAAAAGGTCAGGATAGCAAGAGAGAAAGCCAGTATATTCCTAGACGGGCTCCAATTCTGGACACATGGAAAGTGAGAGTGTGTCACCAGGCATGACTGGTGTTTGTCCTCAACTTTTACTTTATGCCAAGAACACCACCACACCACTAACAGTTTGTGAATCACTTTCTTAATTTACACCATATGGGAACAAGAGACCAGACAAAGATCATCCTGTGCAGTATAATTGCTTAAATCTGGATAGTATCAAGGGACTAAGAGCTCTAAATTGAAAGTCAAAAATGGTAGGATAGATCAGTGTCATGTTCAGAGCCCAGGTTGATCAGCATCAAAAGTCTATGTCTTAGCTTTGCTACAAAAGAAAAATAAATCTTAACCTTGGCTTCTGATAAAAGTTTCTTTGTCACGATTCTATCAATCACATCTGTATCTGTGCCTTAATTAAAAGTGCTGCGATGTGTAATCCTATAGCTCTGTATTTGAAAGACAGAAATGGTGCAGTAATTGCATTTGAGAAGGGAAGAAAGCACATATGGAATGCACCTGTAGGTATGTGTGGAGCCTTAGTGAGTTTCTTGTGGAAATAATAACTGAAAAAGCTGTTTTAACTACTAAAAGCTAGCAATTCCCAAAAGGAATTTTATTTTTTTCAAAAAATATAAAGTGTCAGTCTTTAGGTCATTCTTGGATTTTAATAACCTATGGTCCAATGTAGTACTTATTACTTCTTGTAAGTAATAATAGTACTCACTGAAAACCCTTTAATGGGACTCAAAATCATAATTTTTAAGTTGTTATATTCTGGATATCTTTACTGCTGTGGCCATGAACACAATCTGTGGTGCTGGAATATTGTCTGCCTGTGCTTTTGTCTGTAGTTGTAAAAAATCTTTTTATCTGGGTAGAAGTTTTCTCTACTGCTGTACCTCAAGGAGGAAAGCAGAATTTCTCCTCCTTTATGTCATAAATTGGAAAGGATCTTTAAGATGACCAAGTACAACCCTTAATCCAGCCACTGCCAGCTCACCATTAAAGCACATCCCTGAGCACCCTATCTAGACTTCTTTCAAATCCCTCCAGAGATGGTGACTTAAGCACTTCCCAGGCAGCTTGGTCCAATGCCTGAAACCCTTCCAATGAAGACATTTTTCCTACTGTCCAATCTAAACCTCCCTTGGCATAACTTGAGGTCATTTCCTTTTGTTCTGTTACCCAGGAGATGAGACTGACCCCACCTTACTACCATCTCCTTTCAAGTAGTTGTGGAGATTGAAAAGGTCTCCTCTCAGCCTCCTTTTCTCTACACTAAACAAACTCAGTTTTGCATGGTTTTCCAGTTAATATTACAGAGTTGTTTTTCTAGGTAAGAGGCTTTTAAAATGAGTTTTCTATTAATGCCCATGTACCATGATTAACTATAGCTTTTATAATGTTAATCATCTAAATCAATACCTACTTCTGTCCCATTAATGCATTGGTTTGATTTCTGTAAATAAATAGCTATTTTATTCCTATTGTATCACAATATAGTTGAGTGCTGTATTTCAATTAAAAATCTGGACAAGGGTAGAAGTGTACTTGCAGTTCATGCTTACATTTTTCTTACAGCTGCATGATGTAAGAATTATAGATTATCTAATTCAATTTTAGTACAATTTTGAAATTTCAGAGCAAAGCTCCAGTGAATAAAGATTACTCAGAATAAATTAGTATTTAGAAAGTCATAAAATTACTTGAAAAAGCCTGATCTTAAATCCAGACTCCAAAATCCTCAATTATTGTGTCAGGGATTTCACTGCAGCTGTGAAACTACGTTCAATTTCACACTCCTCCAAACTACACAACAGGAATCTGTGCTACTGCAAGAGTTGAATGGGATAGTATAATTAAGTCTTTGTTATCTTTCTTATTAACTTTTGCAATATTAATGTGCCATGGAGCTCCCTTTCTGTTTGCTATGAAGTTTTCTTTGTAAAGATTCTGTCCAAGGCTAATTACTGTTCTACTACTGCTTGCTCTTTCTTCTGAGCTCTTCTGCAATCCCAGTCCCTGTGGAAGTGCTGCAGGCACAGTGCCTGTACCTGCATGTCTGAGAAACATTTGCAGGCATAATGGTCTGCTCTGTAAGCTAACAAAACTCTTCAAGACAGCTACTGCCCTTTGCCTTTGTCCTGTCTTTGCAGATGAGTAATCACATTCTATTGTTTATTCTTCTGAAAATGCACTTCTCAAGAGCAGCATTTTTTCCCATGCTTTGATAGTGGTTGTGGAGTATGGCCTCTTCTAGCTGCATTTGAGAGGCAATATAAATACAGAAGTATTTGCAAAGCAAACTTGAATTCTGCAAGATATTTGATAATTAAAAAAAAAAAAAAAAAAAGGCTCTGATCCCTAGAACACTGGGAGAGCTTCACAGATTTTGGAGTTAGCAGTTTGCAGTTTTCAGATGGAAGGTTTTTATTTCCAGATGGTGAATTTTGGAAAGGCACTGCCTGTTTTACAACTTCAGGTTGTTAGTGGTGAAACAGAAATGAAGATTCTTACCTCTGTGAATTACTTTCAGAGCTGTAGATAAATCATGGGATGTATGAATGGGGTTGTACTATTCTCCTAACCTGTGTGTGGGAATCTCTAGTCCTCAAGGAAGCTGAACACGTCCTGCACTTCTGGTAATGTTTCAAAAGGAAACAGCCACTTCTGCTTTCCTCAGTCTATCTTTGCTAGAAGAGATATTTAACATTAAGTACTGGAGTTGTGCCATTGTTTCCAACGGATGTGGATGTTATGATTAGCACTGAGCATTCTGAGGGTAAGGTGTGCTATAAAAACTAATGAGTAAAGCCCTAAGGGTTGGATAGACTATACGACAGTAATTAAATATAATTGCCCTAAATAGAAAAATGGAATAGAGTAATCATCTTTGTCCTCTTCTGGAGACTAATCTCAAAGGGACCAAAAACTCTATCTTGATAAAAAATCTTTTAATTATTTATCATAAAGGTAATTTTAGTATTTAAAATGCCCCTTCCACTCTTCAAATTTACATTTAGACTTTAAAAATTACTGCAAAAGTTGAATTGTCAAAAAAAAAGTTTTAAAAAAAATTATTTCCTTAGATGAAAAAATTGCAGCTGTGGAATAGATGCAGGTAGTAACTTTGGCATACTACAACTTTGTTAGATAAAATCAAGGCTTAGAAGTACTGGGAGGCTATTATTATGACCCAGCTACAGACCATGACCTGCCTAGTTGGGGTATTATGTTGTAACTGGTTTTTTAGTATCTTTGGTGCTTCTGTTTTGTTTCCAGTGCAAAAAATGTAATAGAATGTGAAGTGGTATGGAACAATATGTGAAAATAACTCACACAATCATTTGGATAGTTGTGCAGATACTCTTGGACTAACCTCTAACTCATTTAAGTCCAGATCAAATCATTCATGACAATAAATCATTCCCATATGAGAACTACCCCATGAGTAAGATAAATAAATCTACGTAATCAAAACCAGGACTGCCACTAGCCTGCAGTGGTGGTGTCAGAGGAAAGGGACAATGGAGTACAAACTATATTCACATGAATTATTCTTTCAAATGAAACACTTCAGAACAGCAAAGACACCTCCAACATTTCCACTATTGCTGCCACATACAGCAATTTCTGTCTCCAAGAGGCATCTCTCACAGGAACCTCATTTAACTGTGGTGACTGGAAAATGCCAGAGCACAGATGCTTTACCTCTTGGAAGATGCAAAATGAGAATGCCAAGAGACAGATGGTCAAACAGTGAAAGTGGCATGTCATATCTATGGTCCATTACAAGAGTGAAGTCTCTGGGTAACTGCTCCCTTCAACAGAATTACAGGAAAAAAACCAACTAACTTGTTTTTTGTGCTTTTTTCCTTTATGTTGAATGAGCTGATGTTTTCCTTGAAATTGTAACTGAAATAAAAAATTATAGTTTTGAGATGCACTTAGTATTTTTAGGATGGGAGGACTGTGTAAAAAAACCTATCTAGTTAGGTAATATGTTACCTAATATGTTACTAATATTAGATTACATGTTACCTAATATGTTACTGGTTTTTTAATAAATAATTATATTTAATTTGGCACAATTCTTAAATCCCAAGCATTTTAGTTTACTTCCTATAGAAAGCAAACTTTTGCCTTTTAGGTAAATACTGTGAGTGTTTGAACCTTTCAAACTTTCTGCTGCCTACAACCCCTTTTGACAGATGGCTGGATGAGTTAATAACCCTAGATATACTGAAATACCCAGCAGTTCAATATACAGAGATCCTTAATGATCCATCCACAAATGTTTGTAGTCATTCAAGGCAGCTGCCTGTTTCTACCAAAATTCTCTAAAGAACCAGGGTGTTTTATGGAGAGAAAGGACACAGTTGTATAGATATGCAAGGAATTAAAACAAAAATTATGTGCAATTAAATTTAAAAGTTTATTTTTAAGATGCAAATCCATAAGATGTTAGACATTTGGTCTGTTTTGATAGAATTAATGTTTCAGGATTCACACTGCTGTATGACAAACTTTGAGTGCTGTCACTTATGATCTTGCCCTGCCCCCTTAATTATATATAAGGCACTTTTTAGTGATGTTAAGCCTGTATTTGAAAGAGATCTCTCTTTGCCTGTATAGAAGCAGGCATGGCACAGAAGTGGACAGGTTTCATCTGTATAGTTTAAAAGAGAATGCTTTGAGAAACAGGAACAATACCTGGTCAACAATACCATTCATATGATGATGGTAACATAAAACATGAATAAATACTAAGAGTAATGTATTTCTAAAGGCTCCACATCTACAACAGTTGATTATTTAAAAAACACATTTCAGTTGCTAGTAATATATTAGGTGAGGTTCTTTGGGAAGATAATTTTTCAATCATGAGGGATTGAGCTGCTATGCATGCTGTATAAAATACGAAGCAGTGTAAGGAGGGTAGCAAGGATCATTGAGGTAGAAACAAGATTTTAAGAGCCCAGGGTGGATTTAGGCAGATTACTAATTAGGCTTGTTTGTCAGAGAAATGAAAAATTTCCAGAGGAATTTTTCAAGAAAGTGATGTTGTGATGTTTTATACAACATAACGTGTTCCTATGGCTTCTATGTAAAATGCAAGCTTGATAAACATCTTGAGGCTGTTTTCTGTAAATTAATATTAAAACAGTTAAATCTGTAGTACAAGAAACAGATGAACCACAAAAAGTAGTGAGCGCTATTTTGTGTAAATAGAGATGAACATTTGAAAAATAAATTGACTAACAGGAACTTTCTGCACAGCTAATGTTCCAAGTTGTGCTGTTAGATAACCCTACAATCAAAGATAATGAGCTTTAAAAAAAAAAAGTCATACCTTATTCAGGCCAGATGAAAAAAAAACATCAAAAATGTTGGCAGTTGTGAAAAAAAAAAAAAAAGAAGAGTTGTTGAAAGATTGTACTGAACTTACTCTAGCTGAAGGCCTCTCTGTTCCATACTCTGTTCCCAGCATTTCTTGAAAATTAGGAAAAGGGTGTTTGGAACTTGTGTTGCTTCCAATGAACCATGTTTGTTTTGAAATTGCTGTTTTTCACATAGTGAGGCAGGCATGATAAAAGCATTTTTGAAACAGGCACTGCCTTTTGAGAAAAAAAAAAATTACTGATTGTGTTGCATATGTGGAAATAAAGGCTTTGAGAACTGTATATGAAGAAAATGCATGTGACTGGCAAAATGTGCTTACTCAGTTTCCTCTGTTACATTTGGGAAAACACACTTGCAACATCAAACAAGTAACTGTTGCAGTAAAATGCCCATCTCTGGAATCCTTCGCTGGGATTGCAGATTTCTGTAATGAGACAAAGGCCCCAGTGTCCATGTTCTCATCTTCTGTAGTGAAGCCATGGTGGAACAGCTTGCCTGATGCTACACTGCATGCTGCCCTTAGGTAGTGCAATGTCATACACAGAGTTGTCCCTGTACTGTCTACATCATTTGTATAGGATTTTTAAATATGAATTTTAAAATGGTGCTTGAATGTAAAAGGCTTCTAACCAATTTATTGTTAAGGGGATAGAACTTCAGCTCTTGTAAGTCAACACAACTCCATTTATGTTGATAGACACCTGCAGAAGTGTGAGTAAAGGTATCCACTTAATGCACAGAGTAAAGATGTTTAGATGCCTGAAGAAACACAAAGCTGCAGATGGATTTTTTCAGATGGGCTAATGTATCTGCTCAGTTTCTGAAAGTGGTGCATACTGAAAATGATAAGCAATCTAATCAGTTATAAAATGGATAGAGATGAAAAAATGAAAGAACTAAGCTAGAAGACTTTGATATGTGGAGTGTTTGTTTGATGCCAGGATTCTTGGGAGTCTAGGCTAACCCCAGTAAGAGACCAACAATTTGTTGTGGTGTTTCCCATGGCAGAAAAAGAGCTGAGACTTGAATCTCTTCCTAAACCTCTGTTGAAGCTCTTCTGGCTTCTATCAGTATGGGTCACTCACTACAGAGGTACTTCTGGAGTGCAAATCAAGGCACACTTGCATTCCAAAGCACTTCAGAAAATCTGGGAAGTCAAAACACTTTTCAAAACGTGCTTTTAAACAAAGTTTGGCAAGATACTACTGCAAGGTAAAAAAAGTTCAATATGCTTTATTTAACTTCCTTAATGTATTTTAAGTCTCTCAATCCTGATGTGTCTTTGTAGTATAAAGCTCTCCAGATCAGGTTATAAGTATATATTTTCCATTGTAAAACTCTAGTAGTGAAAACAGACATTGTTTCCCATCTTATCTGTTAACAATTTTGCTTGATTAGTATTCCAATAGATTTCAAGATTCCATCAAATCAAGATGGGGATTTAAAGATTTAATGCTCATGGCTAAAATTTGTTCCTTTTCTAAAAATAAATTTTAGCTACGTTACTCAGTCTTAGGGTTAGCCTATATTTTACTTTTATCAAGACGTGCCATTTTGGATTCAAATCACCTTGAGCCAAATTGTCACAATTGTCCTCTGCAGTCTTTCACAGTAGAGTTATTTTTACCTAACTGTTCTGAAAAGCAACTCCTAAAAGCAACATTTTGAGTATGTGTGAAAGATGCTAGATGCTGCCAATGGGAACATCTTTCAGGTTTGAATGCTAGATATCTAAAAATATTCAGGGTGGATCTGGTAAGAACATATCCTGGAACTGTAGCCACCATTTCTTTTGGTCCTTAGAAAAAGAGCGTTATAGGGCATGTAATGCTTGCATTCTTTTCTTGTAGCAAGAGAAATTCTTACAAGCTCTTTTTGCTTAGCTGTGCTTGAGAGAAAGGCTAAGATGTCAAACTTGGGGATTTTAAAACCATCAAAAGCAATTCATTTAGCCTCTGCTGGCACATCATGTCAGCAGTTTCATGTGCAGAAAACCCCCCAATCAATTCTGCTGTACCTAATAAATGGAGGGTATAGTAAATACCATTTAGCAGATCTTTAAAGCAGATGAGGAATGACTTACGTTATCACAGTTTAGCCAAGAGAAAATTACTTCTGTCTGTATGACAAAAGAACCCTCAAAATCTATTGCCTTCTCCCACTCTGATAGACTTCAGTGTATTACAAAAAGCCCCTAGTATAATTAATAAAACAAACTATTTTAATTTGTTTAGATTTCTTTATAAAAAGGGAACATCCTTCCTGGCCAAGTCAACTAAAAATCACAAATTTCTTCCTATGTGCCTTATTTTGTCAACCCTATATGTATACAAGACAACAAAAGGATCACCAGAAAAACTTGACTCCCAGGTTTTACAAGCATTTTATAATATATGGAAAGAACTAGGAGAATGGTATCCCCAAAAGCTGGCACAGCAAGCAAAGAGCTGCCATCTGCTTTGACAACTGCATTCACATCTCCTCTCTTCCTTCTCCTTTGAAGACTAAAAAACTGAAGTTCTTCCAGATCTTCCTTCTACATTGCTTTATAGACTTTTGATCATTTACTGTTCTTATTGCTGTTAACAACTGAAATCTGAACTTATATTAATGGGAAATAGATTGAGCTATGCAACTGACAGAACTGGAGCAGAGTTATACATAAATGGATTTTACATGGAATACAGTAAGAAGTAGAACTAGTTTTTACAAAAGTAAACACATAAAAATATCACAGACCAAGAATAATTCTGCAGTACACCTAACTATGCTAACATTGTATGCCCAAAGAACATTAATTTCTAAGCTCTGCAAACAATAATTTTATGCTTAATCATATCTTAAGAGGTTTCCTAGATAAAAATATTGTTATTTCTATTTTAATTTACGTTTGTGTATTGTTTTTAAGGAATAGGATTTCAAATTAGCTTAATACCTTCCAGTTTCAATTTAAAAATAGGTAAACTGACTCCCTAAGAGGTGAGCAATTTTAATGGTGACATTTTCTATAAATATATCAAATTGGGTAAAAATAATCTTGCAAAAACAATTCTACCAGAATAGTTGCAGTTTGGCTCTAGAATGCAGCACATTGTCAGGTACATGCTGTGGTTTATAGATTTTGAAATATCTACAGTAAACTTTAGATTTTCTCTCTGCATTTAACAGTTGCTTCCCATTTTCTTTCCCTTGCTGTACTCATGAAAGACTGATGTCTATATTAATATGTTTCATTAATGTGCATTGTCACAAAATCAAATTACTTGAAAGAGGAATTCACACAGAAACAAGTGTGATTTTTCTTGAAGAAAAAGTACAGTAACAACACATAGCCCACTACTCAAGGGCTTAATCTACCTGCATGCCAAAGAAAGAAGTCAATTTGATTTTTTTCTGTGAATGTTTAAATTAGAGTAAAAGTATGTGGGAATGGGGAAGGTGTGAATCCATCTTCAAATACAATATTCATATGGAATTAACATGGGGAAGGCAGTAGAAACCCAAACACAGACTGAACAATTAATCTAAAAACTGGACTGTATCAGTCAAGAAGTCATTGACAGCCTGTTTAGCACTGGGATGTGTTTGCAGTTCCAGAGAAAAAAATAAATGGAAATTACTGAAGCTGAAATCAGTGAACATTGTTCACAGAAAGTCCAAATAATCCATTGCTTCCTTATTTGTCCCAGGATACAAATTAGGTTAGACAAGGGCTACATTTATAGCAAAGGGACACAAAATTAAAATGTAACTTTTTATGCATAATTAGTATCAAATAATTTTTAATATGCTTTCATACTAAATTCTTAGAATGTCAGGAGAACTATCAATCTCTTTAACCAGTTTTTTTATGACCTGAGCATATGCATTCAGGGAGAGAAAAAAATTCCACTTGGTGGTCATAAATTAACATTAAGCACTCTTCATAACAAACCTCAATTATTTTTTAAAAACTCCAAAACTATATAGTGTCTTTTAAAAATTATGGGAAAATAGTATGCAAAGTGTTTTATACAATAAATAACCTATTCTCTATAAATGTACAAAAGCATTTGTACAGCAAGTAAGAAACTAATGCAAATGCAGTAAATGAAAGATATATTTAATTTTATAACTATAATAATTTATTAAGAAATATATCCACATATATATAAAATATATATTTTGGCAAAGACCTCCCTTTCTTTTTTCAAACAACATCTATTACCACTGTTTTAAGTCTTTATAACCATTTTTACTGTTGATCTCTCTCCATTTCTGTCTTGTTCTCCATCTTTCTTCTGATGAAACATAACTTAATGTCATCAGGTTACAGTTTAACTTATGTGCCCTGGGGAATGTCTGTGTGAATCTCGATCAAACCAAAAAAATATCTGTGATGTCACAAGTAAGGGATTTCCTCTCTTTAAATAATATAAACAGGATTTGCAAAAGTTACTTTTTTTTTTTTCTAGCTTACTCTTTCATCGTTCTACCAAAAAACTCTGATTTCTGAAGAAATCATTTGCATTTAAAATTGTCCAGGGTTGGATATAATCCTTATTGCCAAGTTTCTAAGTTATTCAGTGATGATGTTTAGGTGATGAGATTAAAATAAATTTATAGTACCAGCAAACATGATCATATGTACTGTGGATGACAAAGTATGTAGGGGCTTACAATAGCACATGGTCTGTTAATACAGTAAGTTACTCTGATTGTACGAAATTTCACTTGAAGTTCCACCATCCTACCCTTTCAACATTAGGAAATTCTCTGGGATGAGTAACTGGAGTTCTGTTCATCAGCTACACTGCATCCTTAAATAATGACTGTAAATGTTTTTGAACGGAACTTTGAAGTGCAGGATTAATTTGTGCCTAAATTAGGTAATCTATGAATACTCAATGTATGCTTTTAACTTGCTATAGTTTATAATAATATTTATATTAGCCATTCATATTTATTCTGCATAGATACAGTCACTTAAACATCTGCCACAAAGTTACAATATGATGATTCAGGCTTGCATACATTACAAGAGAAATATTTTGTAGCTGTTTATTCTTAATGAGAACCCATGTATAGGTAATCTCTCCCTAACTCATCACATTCTCCAATTACAGTTGCCTGCATAAAGCTGCGGATGGATTCTTCAGACATACAGCAAGCAGTAAGTGGAACAGTGTGCTTCTATCATACTTTCAAAAGTTATATAGAGAAATGTTTCCTGAAACTTTGTTTTGCTGAAATTTGGATCTGCCTTTGAATTTGTCTTCAACGCTGATACATCCCCTGCCAGGTTACATGGTAAGGATTATCCTTTACTGAGGCTCTCGTCAAGGGAGCGTGGGAGAAAGCTGCTTCATACAGGTCCACGTGCCCTCAAAGTGGTATTGTTGCAATGAAAGTGTTGCATACTGCTGAATTCTCCACTGGCATCAGACTGAAGCACCAAGTTTGTCCATCTCAAGGGAGAGTTGTAGTGTAAGTTCTTGCTTCTGAGCTTCAGCAAATAAATGTTAAAGCTTTAAAACAAACAAACAAACAACAACAAAAAAAAGGCTTAATAATTCATAACCAACTCCCTGTTACCTGATAGAGCCATGGTTCATCCCCTTGATTATGTGTACACAGAGTGAATGCCACCCAGTTTTCCAGCTTTTGTGTAGCAACAGTACTAAGGGTAGATTTGGAAATGGAACTGTTTGAAACTGGCTACTAGGTCACAGTAATGTCTTTATAGTCTGTACCTAAAATACATGTATTTTTCCCTCCCAATACTTTTTTGACAGATTGTTCTGTTTCTTTACCTTGACAATTTAAGCTTTACTGGAGCACTGCAATGGGACATGTAGCTTAAGTTGTGGCAGTGCTAAATGAACAACAAGATGATAGATGTGAACAGTCCTTGCCCTAGAAATAAGAGGAAAAAGGGGGGACTGCTGGCAATCCAGCTTTTGAAAGAGCTATACGAGCATGAGGAAAGTTGCAGTAGTTCTGTGTATACTAAAGGTTGTTTTAAACCATGTATTTTAAAAACTAAACAACTATTGGGCCACATTCTGGCTTTATTCAGCAAGAAGTCACAATAATCAGTTTAAATAACTTTAAGTTGTGCAAACACAAAGAAAATCTATAGAAAATTAGTTTTTCTCTTCAACATTAAACATCTGTAGCATACCTGACTGTTCGGAATCCTCCATAATCTGTGCTACTGCATGAAAGTGTGCTTCTCTTCACTGCATTGGTCTTTCTCCTCTACCTTTTTCATTGATCCATGATTTCTGGAGAATAGACATTTCCTGTATTTGTCACTGTGTTCTTATCAATCATACCCTTACAGAGCCATCCATAAAATGATGTCACACTTCATTAAACTAACTCAAACTTAAAACATCCTAAAATTATTATTCATGCCCCTAACTGAACAGATCTGTTTCAAAAATTCCACATAATAAAAAGAAACAACAAAAAGGAAATTCAAAGCAGTACTGTACTGCATCTGGCCTCTTTCCTTCACCTATTAAACTCTCAACTCGAACATGAGTTTTCTGGCTTTTGTTCTTCCTGTTCCCTCCCCTATTCCAATTAAGCAGGAAGTGAACAAGCATCTGTATAAGTGCTTGGCTGCTGGCCAGGGCTAACCCATCCCAACTCGAGATGAGAATCTTATTTAAAAGCAATACATTATTAGTTGGTTTCATGTGATTCATGCAACTTGATTAACTTTTCTCCATGAAAGAGTCAAATGATGTAGAGAGCTTGCAATATTAAGAAATTATACTCACCGTCTTCTGTCTGGCATTCTTCTGCAAAACTGCATACACTGTTTGTCATGAGCATCCAAACAAGAACACCGAAATGAAGACTGGAAAGTACTCTGAATCTGGCCTATGGACCTTTTGCCTCTAAAACTGCCTCTGTAGTTAGACAGCCCATATGGCACAGTCCTCCTGTTGTGAGAATCACAAATATTGCATATTTTAGGAGCAAATGAAAATGATATTTCTTTTTTTTTCTGTTTTAGAAAATATTGATGCAAAGCAATAAATAGTGACCCCCAAAAAACCACCCCTATGCTTATGTAAGAATTTCTCCCTGTAAGAGCACACCTTCTGATCAGTCAACTCAGGTTTTCACAGAATTACGAAGTAGCAGACAATCAGATCAACTAGCAGATTTAAAACTGGTAAATGCACTGACTATCTAAACAAAAGTTTATTACATAACAGCCAATACAAATACATCCTCAGGTTATTGCTTACTCCCTTATTGTATTGTTTACCTCCCACAAATGAATAAAATTTGCTATGTTCATTGCCATAGCTGGCATGAAGTCAAAAAGGAGCTGTGCTGATATCCACCATATAAGTACTATCATGTTGTTGGCACCTTCATGATTCAGAGCCTGATTTGCCATTAATCTTCTCAGTGAGAAATGGAGAAAGCTGTCAGTGTGATTCCTTTACTGCATCATTTTGGTAACATGACCCATGGAGTTATAAATGTGAGAAACACCTAGATAATCTCCTCATGTATCTACTAGTACTTTTCTGCAAGAGATCATAGTCTGTACCACAGCACACCAGGAAATACTAGGTGTAATACTTCACTTCCCTGCAGTCTGGCATGCTTTGTTCTCAAATGGCTTATAGTTAATATCAGAAAAGGACATCATTTGTCACTGCCTGCCAACATCTCCAAAACTGTTGAATAGTTTAGACCTATGTCATAAATTATCTTCCTACAAGTCATTAAAGAATCTCAGTCCATAGCTGGTGTACACACTACACACACTTCTGGAGACCCATAGAAGTTCCTGTGTGCTTGAGGGATGGACAAAGCAACCCTCAAACCCAGAGCTAAAAATCTGAAGAGACTCATGTTCAAAAGTGAGAAACATGAGTGGGGGGGTGGAAAGGGCAGGGAGAGGAGGTAGAGAACAGACCCAGAAGGGTTACAGAAAGGTTACAGAACAAAGCCTGAATAATCAGTTTGGAACCACTAACTTCACATAATTGTGCTTTTTTCATTTGCTTTCATAAAAAAACATAATTAGGCTATTAATTGGAAAGCTGCAAATTTCCCATTTTCCCACACTCGTGGTGGGCTGAAAGGTTCAGAAATATTATTTCCTTAATCTCTGCAATATTTTTTTAATTGAACTTTTTTAACATCAGTACAGTTCATGCAAAGCATTTATTCAAACCTCTGCATTTACAGTACCAGTCAGCTTCTAACAGCATGTCTCGTCTTTCCCAGCCTAAACCACAGCACAGCTATGATATACAGACTAACAAAATCCAACTGAAAGATAGAAAATCACACGCAGTCATGTCAGAGACCATGAGATGGTCTTTCTCCAGCAGTTGCTGGTTTGTCTTGCCTATATGCAGAACCTGTTGCATATTTGCACTACTTCATTCAATGGCTATGTCTAGATAGAGACAAAAAAATATCTCTTAGAAGGCTTTAGGACTTGATTTTGGCCCTCTTCTCAATCATCTAAAAAGCTTTTTGTTGTCTTCAGGATTATGGGGAAGTCTCATTTTATAGTTGAATAGCATTAATAATTCTATACTGCCATCTACTTCACAATAATGAATGATAGATGGATTATGGAGCTAACTTCTGATGTAAATAATTACTAGATGTTCATACTTTTGATATATTCATGATTTTAATGAAACTGTGGCCAGTATCTAGAGACAAAAACAGTAGGAAGTTTTGGTAATTTTGGAGTGGCAAACCCTCTATGAAAACTGTCTGGTAAAATTCTGTTATTCAACTTCCTCTTCAGATTTGGACTGAAATTAAAAGATGAATTTGTCTTGATCTAGCCAAATATGAAAACCCTATTTCATGGCAGATGGGCTGCCAACAAATAAAGAAGCTTTTTAAAGCTTTTGCAGATGTCACCCCACATTGTGCTAACAAGACAAAATGCTGTAGCATGCTATTCTCATTATTTAAAGTGGTTCCTTGTTAAAAGTTCACTTTTCCAAAACACAATACTGGTTTTTCTTACTGTGATTCTCTAAATCAGAATCTCTGCAGGACTGAGCTGCAGTCTGCCCTTTGTCAGAGATTCTGCCTGAATAGCCAAAGAGGGAGAAAGGCACGTGTTTTATTCCTTAGTTGCTGCAGTTTGCAAAATAACAGACCAACTAGAAGTGTCATCAACTTCAATTTTACTTTAGTGCATCACCATGTGAACTACAGTGATTGAGAAGCAGGACTTTAACCAGTCTGCTGCCTTCCCTAAGTGACACTTGATGCCAGAAAACAGGCAGGGGTGGAAAGTATAATAGAATTACGAGTGACAAGAACCATGAATCACAGCCCTAAGCAAAGGAGGAGACTATTTTAGATGCTGCTTCTGATCTTTCTAATGAGGTGCCTATTGTTCTATGAAACTTTGAATGTTTGTAAGAATATGCTTCATAGCTTGGAAAATGTATTCAAGACCACTTCATTATCAGTGGTCCAGAAATGCATGCCAATGCAGTGACATTTTCAAGTGTAAGAATTTCAACCAGAACGCCCAAGCAAAAATGCAGATGATGAAAAATTTTCAGAGATGGAAATTCAGTAATTCTCCCAATATGCCTGCTTTTGATTTCTAATCCAAAAATTTAAGCCCAAAACATAAAAACATCAATAGCAGCCCACAGTCTTGCCAACAGTATTCTGAAAGAGCTAAAAAATATAGATGTTTTGATGTTTCCTTGCTTGTCAGTAGCTCTGATGCAAGTCATAAATCTCAGCATTTAAGCAAATGTTAGTGTGTGTACAGTTATCATTCCAGCAGCTGAAAATGTTAGGATTTCAAGTTAGTTCATGCCTCTTTCTCAGCACTTCAGAAGTGAGAAGAGATGCCGAAGAGATTCAGGTGAACAAGTATCAGAAGCATTTGCCTAGCAGCATGCTTCATCTTAGATTGTTAAATATGATTAGAAAATGCTGCTCTTTCTTTTTTTTCTTATGGTGCTGCAATGCTGAGGTTCAAAATGAGGGAAGTAGAATCACAATTTCTATATGCTGAATGGGAATTATTGTTGATGTGTAATTGTCACCGAGCACTTGTGTTGCCCAGAAGTCTTCTTGCTTTTGATTTTGATTTCAGGTGTTTTCTTTAGTCAAATGTCCTGACTTCTAGTATACACAGGGTAGTTTGTGTCTCCACAGTGAGGATGAGGAACAGCTGCACTAGGCAGATGCAGACTGGTTGGCTAGCCATCTGCTAAGGCTTCTGGATCCTGAATAACCAGTCCCTTACACGGTGTGTTCCTTGTGGTTATGACTGGGTCCCTGGCTGAGGTACTGGCTAAGAGCCATTAACAAACTTTTTGGAAATTCCTATAAAAAATCCACAGATTATTAAAATTTTCTAGCATTTACGTTTCACTAGAAATTTATTTCTCACCATTAACTCAGTATACATAGTATCTTCCTTTAGGAGAAGAAAGTTCTTCTAAGGCAGTGAAATGGCTTTTCACATATTTAAGAGCTATTGTGTACTGTGTGTTCCTCTATGCCTTTCTTCTCTTTGAAGTGGAGAACAAGAAAACCTATGCAATTCTGGACCAGCCTTTCCAAGGTACTACTTAGAACTGATTTCTGTATGGCAACATACAAACCTGAGATTTATGTGGAAGTAACCCTCTTTTGTAGAGTTCAGCTACCAGTACAATTACTGCAGCCAGGGAGTGGGTACACAGAGGTCTGCATGCTCAATTTTAAATCACTTTCTAAATTACAAGTTTGAGTTAAAGGATAGTTTATTTGTCAGTATGTGCAATTTGTTCTTTATTCTGTATGCAAACTCTCCACTACCTGGACTTATTCCATGTGAAGATATTCTAAATTAGTTCAGGCAACAGATCTGTTATCTGAAGATCATTCCATGTATAATATGGAACAGCACAAAGCTAATCAAAGAACAGGGTGTTCTTGTCACTTGAAACATTCTTTTGATTTCTGCAGTGGAAGGAACATACAGCCATCTTTAGGTTAGCCAATACTTCTCCTAGAATTTTAAAAGAAAAGAAGTATAGATCTGCACTTCAAATAGTCACGTGCTGAAATAAACTAGACTATTTCTATACTTTGTGTCCACAAAACGTAATCACAAATGCGCTCCCAGTAAAGTCAGCAAGCTCTTGAAGCAAGCTTTTGCCATTAAATTAACAGAGATAGTAATTGTTTGTTGAAAAATACAAAAACTACTGAGTCACAGTGAAACATTTTGAACCAGTGATATCGGGGAAAATTTCTCACAGAAAGAACTGCCCAATGAATGACTACTACCTCCAAGTCTAATTTGCCTAAGTCCTGCTGTCCTCATTAAGACTCTACTGAACATTCAGAATTCAGGCAGGCAAATCCAATTGGTTTATTTTAATTTTTGTGTAGTGTGGCTGAGTTTCTCATGCTATGTTATAATTGACCTATGAGCTGCTATTATTTTCTACTTTCCCAGCCACTTAAATGCAGTAGATACCTTCAGGGCACTTGAGTGTTTCAGCCAACAAAAAGGGATGAGGGGGTTGCAGCAATCATCTTAGATGCTGTGATTTCAGTTTTCAGCAATATATTTTCTGGCATGTATCCAGGCCAGCAAGGCTCCCAGCAGTCTCCAGTGTTTTCAGACAGTCTTAAAATGTATGAGATCCCTGTAAGGACCACTGAGAACAAAGAACATGGAAAGGCAGCAAATTTAACATCCTCTAAGTCAAACAAAATGTCTCCAGAATGAAACATGCTTGTGGGGAAATAATAGATATTTCTGGCTATATTTTCATATACAGCTACTGCAGTACTATTATGAAGCTCTGTGGATAGGTCAGTTGCTGCTCTGAAAGCTGGCTCCAATTCTTTCTCAAATAGGCACACTGTTTAACAGAGTAGTTCACAATAGATGTACTTCCCATACTATCCCTTCCTTCTCATCCTCATCATAATAACTTAAGAAGTAAAACACATTCTTCAAAGAAGTGCCTGACTTGTTGGTCTTCTGTCATCCTAAGCACATGCTCCATTCAGAGAAGCTGTACTTTTTCCGAGTAGCTTTTTGCAATTAAAAATATTTTCAGAGGAAACAAACGTTTAACCCTTTGTTAGCCACATCTTTACATCCTCAATTTAGTAGTAGTCAGTGATCCTAGACACCAAACACGCTGTACCACTTACCACCCCAAAAGGTGTACCTCCAGTCTTACTAGATTTGATTTAACCTTCACTTTTTTTTTTCAGTCATAATCTGCAAGTAATAGTTGCTAATTTGTGAGGACCTTAGTTACAGCTAATCAGTTATAGCAAACTTGGGTAACAAGCTAAGGACAGCATACATCTGCTTCATCATCCAGTGTCACCACACGAGTTCTTTGATTTCCCTACTACTGGGACTTCATGGTATCCAAGTTAAGTACTGTAAGAGAATCTTAAGGCTTTTAATCACTACTCATCCTCCTCCTGTAGTTGCCTAAAGGATGCTACATGTTTTCTGTTTTAAACAGTATCAGAAAAGTATCTGAGTTTTTTGAATGAGAAGTTGTTTCAAGATGTTAAGTTTGTTCTTTTTAGCCTTCAATATTCATGCTACATTAGGACATACAGTGCACGTACATAGTCCAAACTTAGTAACATCCACACATCTAAGGCAAATAGTTTTCAGTGAACATGTGCATCCTGAAGTCTGCAAAATGCAGGGCAAACTTCATTCAGAAAAAAAATTCAACAAGAGATTCATCATTTCACTTTTGGCACTTGGTTCTGATGGTTAACCATGCGTACTGTTTAACCGACAGATCAGCTTCCTTATTTGAACTGCCTGGCTTGCAGCCACCATTTTATCATCATGCCTTTGTCTAGGAGGTATTTTCAGTCTGATCTATTAAGATTACAAGCATATGCTTAATTGTTTTGCTGAATAAGAGATCTTTAGCTGTGTGCTTTTATTTCCAGTAATATATGGCACATCATCTATATTCATCTAATGATGCAGATAATGCTCACAAAATGGGGTAAATGTAATACTTTGTAATACCACTTAATGTGTAAGGAAGAAAAGCATTTTACATTACGTTTTGTGGGCTTCCATTCAACAAAACTTAATCCTAAAGCCATTACAAAGAACAAGTCAGACAGCAGAGCATGCAGTTAAAACAGGAGTATCCAATTCATTGTCTTTAAGTCTTATCTTTTTAACAACATCCCAAGACGTCACTTCCTCTGTATGAGCAAAACAAGGAGTGAAGCAATGATACAGTACAAACTGTTTCCATTCAAGGCTGGCTTTCTGATGGTGACTGCAGCCATCAGTGAGCAAAAATCTTTAACTTGTAAATGTTAGAGAGTTGACTGTATGTGGAATCAGCTGCTGCTGTCTGTTTAGCTTCTGACAAACCCTGGACCCCAAGCAAACCCATTTGTCAGCATTTTCAGAAAGACTCCACCCCAAAATCAAAGTGTTCAAAAAGCCTTTATCACCCTAGCAGGTGGTAACATTAGGTCTACAAATTTCTATAGAGGAACTATCTGGAGTCAACCCAGTGATGAAGTCTGATGGCCACTTAGGAATATCTCATTTGTTTATGTTACAGAAATAAGTTTCTCCTTTACTAAAGAAACAAAACACCACATCCTTGTAATGTCACCATGTTAACCACACCATGTCCTCTACCCTGCAGAGCAAAGCAACAGACTACAAGTTAGTTCTTGACTACAAGCTTTTGTCCTTCCGCTGAGGAAATAGATCACATAAGTGCAGAACATCAAAGCTGCAAACACAAAGATGTAAGATCACACTCTTCCTTTCACTTTGCCTATCCAATTCTACTGACTAAAAAATTCATGTAATTGCAAGAAAGGACTCTTAGATCATTGTGTAAGCTGTTCTTTATAACGTGATCACAGAATTTCATTCTGTTACTCTTTTTTTAAAAAAAAAAAAAAAAACCAACACTTTGGCTTTGATTTAGACACTTCAAGAAATTATTATATTTTCTGCTTAGCTTGAGTGAGCAAATACCTTTATCATTGTGGATCTATGCTACTACTCCTTTAAAAGTGTCGGGATTAAAACCTTGCTAAACTTCTAATTAAAGATCTCTCAGGTATCTGATATTATGTCCTGGTATCAATAACTTTCTTATACTTGTCACCTTTTAATCTTTTACTAATAATTCTGAGCATCTTTAAAGCTTCATGCAGCAATGCCATTAACTGAACCACATTTTGGTTGTTGGATGCACAAATTCAGTTCATACTGAAATATAGGATTCCTTCAAGGAAGTGTAGATCTAAAAGAAGTCTTGCTGGTATTTTCTTCTTTAGCTGACAGAATTAAGCATCAAGTTGTGGCTGCATTACATCAGTAGGTACAACTCAAAAGACTTGGTTTTAAATATATCTGTAGCTACAGACCAAGATAAGCTAATTAATCACTTGACAAAAAGATACATTGCAAACTAATTCCTGGTAATCAATCTTATCAGTGAGAACAATTTACCAGCTTTTAATTACCTTATGCAATCTTTCTCTTCATCACATAATTGCATTACTCTGTTCTCACCTACCTGACTTTCTTTAAGTCCTCTTTTCCACTTAAGGTTCTCATTGTTCCCAGAATAAGACTCACTATGTGAAAATAATGCTGGTGGCCTGGGCTAACAGCAGTGGTTCATGGGAAAGTACAAAGCAATATTCAAACATGTGCAGAGATAATGTCTCCTTGGATTGGCAATAGCTGCAGAGAGTCACAGGCTGCATGTTCTGCAGTTTTGTGCTTTTCTGTAACTGTCACCTTGCTGATCTACATGGTTTCTCAGCAAAGATAACAATAGACTCTACCATCAGTCTAGCTCAAACACTTTCAATAAAACCTTTTCAAGAAAAGGAGAGGCCATAACCAAGATTTGCTTTGAATATTAAGGAAAATTAAGAAAATATTAAAGAATTTGTGACAGGAATAAAGACATAACTCAGGGGGAACAAGAAAGGAAAAAAAAAAAAGCAAGTGTAGTGTGTGATGTAGGAAATAAAAAAGATATGATAAGTAAATAAGCAAGAAAACCATCACAATCAACAGATATCAGGAAAACCCCAATCATTAGCACCATCTTTCCAGCTTCCCACTGTGTGAATCAGTTACATTCTAACCATATATTTAGTAAATAAAAATCTTTCAACAACACATACAAGAGCAACATAAATGCCCCATTTGCAAACAGCCAGTCTGTACACATCCAGTGGTTCTTTCATCTAAAAGAAGTAGCGTAACTTTTTTTGAATATTAAATATGTGCATGCAGGCTGATTTCTCTCACTCACATCCCTAAATACCTTCTGAGCTCGAGACATCATTCCAGATTGGGCATCTGACAGAATTAGTGCCTGTTCATTCAAATGTGTGACATGAAATCTTAAAACTGCTTCTGGTACCCTGAACATGATCCAAAATATCTGAAGCTACATACATGCATATTTCAGGGACTACCTCTGTCCTGACATATATGAACATACCTAGGATGTTCTAGGTATCCATACCTAGGATTTTTAAAAACCTTTTAGCATAGAGGGAGATTTATACACCTTCTTCACCTGTTAATGGAGCTTTTTCCTTTAATTGCTTACCTTGCTGCTTCACACAAGGCAAGTCTCAAGAAACAACTAGGGAAGCAGAGCAGCAGGGCAGCAGGGCAGCCCAGTTCAGACACCCGGCTCTGCAGTGGGGGAGTGGGAGCAGATTTACATACCTGAGAGACTTTATTTTATATACAACTGACTTCAATTAAGAAAGCAGAGTCTTATAGATCCAACTGTTTAATATCTGCATTATTATACATATTTCATTGCTAATGCTATAGGTATAATGAAAATGTTATTCTTATTGCTATTCATTAATTTCTGCTCTTTTGTAATGTTTACACTAAACTTTCAGGTAGGAAAAATTCTCCACACGACTGACTTAATGCTACTTTTCCCACTGGAATAAAAATTAAAATTCCTGCAGACTTCAAACAGGATATCCTTTAAAAAAAATTTTTAAAAAGAGGCTGGTGGTTAAAATTAGCAGAATTCTATTTATTCAGTGTGTAGAGGAAAAGGAATGCCATTCCCCTGTTTTCACTGATGAGCTCTGACTTAAATATACTGAGTCATAAATATTTGGCTCGAATAATTCTAAGTAACCCCAGAATGGATTAGTGCAGGTATAGAACTCAAACAACTGAATGACTTGTGTGAATACATGATACTTACAGGTTGGTAGAAGTTCAAAAGACTTGTCATCAGACATGGCCTCTAGCCAGGACACACACATGAATTTACAAATTAAGTGCCCTAAACCCCATTTGACTTAACCTATTTTACTGCTACTTGCTATTTTTGTCTTCCTTTTGTTATTTTAATCTGATGAAAAGTTTTGCAATCCATTCAAAGGCAGATCCAAGTTAGTACATACATTCCCAAACTGTAGTTGGTGGAATACTTCATGTTTTGTTTTCAAGTGAAAAGAAATCTGGTTTTAGATTAATCTGATCTGATCATTTTTTAATGAACTGATTGCTGTGGTTGATTCAGAACTGAATCCTTTGAAAATCTTTACAAGTCCTTACGACTGCTTTAGTTCCCCAGAGAGACAGGATATGTACAATGGTCTAGGAAAAGGAGGCCTCTAACCTTTAGGATGTAGGCAAAGTGTAACTCTTCCTGGATAATTTTTTTCATTAATGTTAGTACCAGACCCTGCTTTTCTGCATACATGCTCCACCCCCACTCAGAGTTTCCAGGTCATGGGAAATGTTGTTTTCAAAAATTGCTTTTATTATGAAACAAAAACTTATGTCTGCCATTCCTATTAAACATAATTGTAAAAGATGTTCTTTTGTAACATCTCAAATCTGGTATATTGAGGTTTTCAAAAATTATTATTTTAATGTCAAAGTATTTTTTCCGCATGATTTTTTTATCAAAAACAGTACCGTTGCACACACACTATTTCTTTCCCAATGACTGGTTTATTCGAAACAGATTTTTCCTACAAAGTAACTGCCCCGTGACTGTTTTCCCTCAGGCGACACACAACACAGACACATGCTGCGTGCAGCAAGGTACATCTGGACAGCTGTGCCTGTGTGTGCAGGGATGGGGAACGTACCGCTCTGCGGCTACTGGGACCGCCGGCATTGCCCGAGGCTCGCCCAGCCACACCGGCACCCGTTGCGTGAAGCCCGGCAGGTGTGAAGGCGGCGAGGCAGCGGCCCGGCCCGCAAGCCGTCGGGCTCTCTCGGCTCCCCGGAGGCCCCGCCAGCAGAGCCTGCCCGCTCCCCCGGCAGCGCAACCCGGGCTACCTGGGGAGCAGGGCGGGCTCCTCTCGTCCCGCCCTGACCCCTGCGGGGCCCGGCTCTGCCGCGGGGGTCCCGCTCGTTACCGCCCCGCGGCAGAGGCCAGGCCGCCACACAGCTTTCTCGCCTCGCCCTCCCCGCGAGGGTCGCACCCCTCGGAGCCCGGACCGCCATTTCGCGTCCCGCCGCCTGCCCGCACTCACTCGGGGGTGTTGATCCAAATGATGTCGAGGTGGCAATAGTAGACGCACTCCTTGTCCTTGTAGGTGTAGCAAGTGCAGCGCCGGGCCCGCCGTCGCAGCACTTGCTACACCTACAAGGACAAGGAGTGCGTCTACTATTGCCACCTCGACATCATTNGCACCCCACCCCCCCCACGGGGAGCACTCCCCCTTCCCGGTGCCCCACAGCCCCTTTTGTAACAGGATCCGAGGCGTCACTAGTCTCTGGAAAGTTTCAGGGCTGTTAAAAGCACCGTTATGTTTATATTTACTGCAGTCTGGTGGGGTGCAGCCGAAGCCCCCGCAGGCTTGCGGTGCATCGCTAGCGAGTGCTTTGTGTTCAAAGCTACGTACGGCCAAATAATGGCTTTGGCGCCTGGTTACTTACCACACACCGGAGTGGGCTATTGCTTACAGCCTTTTGGAAGAAGTAGAAAAAAAAAACCAAAAAAAACCCTAGCCTTTCTTTGTGTGCATGCGTGGAAGTAGCAGAGAAAGAAAGAAATTGTTACCTGCAGTCGATGTAATTGTAAGTCCAAAGAGGAACAATAAACCCAGCTCCATTAAACCCAAATTGCACGCCTGTTTACTGCGGGCAAAGGTGAACTGCAGGGGCGACTGAACTGTTCCAGGAGGAATCACTTCAGGTTGGAGGCAGGGAATATCCTAGGGCTGGCGGCACAGGCTGCTCCCCGGAGTTAAGTTCCCACACGGAGGTGTGATTAGTGGTTCTCCCTTGCAGTTATTTTCCTTCAGTGCAGACTTAGTCCTGAAGGGGAGAGTGTTGTCAAAAGACGGGAAGATCCATCGCTCTGCTATTCCCACACACACCTCCAACCCCCAAATCTGATCAGAAACCGGAGCTGCTGTTTTCCAGCTGCAGACGCCTCCCACCCGCGGACAGCCGCCTGCCTCCCCCGAGGCGCGGGCGGGGGCGGGCACGGCCCTCGCTCCCCGCCCCTGGCCGCCCCCTGCTTCCCACCCCGGCAGGTAAAAGGCCGGGGTAAAGCTGCACATCCTCCCCGGGAGCGGGAGGCACAGCTCTTTTGTTGGTGCTAGTGCTGATCTTAGTCCATGCTTTTAAACGATCTGATCCTGTTCTTTTGTGTAATTCCAGGAGGCCAGAGGAATGCTTGTGCGATAAAAACACAAAGTTTTGACTCAAATCTGGGCTACAGATTTTGGAATTGTCTGGGGCTTTTTTCCTCATAACTCTTCCAGTTAATTTCGAGGTGAAATTAAGTCACCAGTTTATTAATACTTTCTTTTTCCCCAGTAAATTATGAACACTTCTTTGTGATAAACCTACCTTGTGTGCAAAATCTAAGGTAAATGAGGATTTCATCCCGTGTGAAATACCTGACGCTTGTGCCTAGAAAACCACTCATGCATGTGGCCCCATTTGCTATCATAATATCAGCCATTAGTAGGTAAGGATACAGGGGTTAAGGGAAGTGGATATATCTTTTCTTGCAGTAGCACATAGAATATATCCCATTGTAGGAAACATATGTTGTAGGTAGCACATGGAGAAATGTTAGAAAATTTAATTGTAGATATTTTAAAACATTAAATATTTTATTTAATAATGTTTCAGTACTAACAGAAAGAGCTGCAGCCAAAATTGCTTTTATGTATCATGACAGTTTTATATACTCACTAAAATCTGTTTTGTGAGTAGAAAACTAGTTGCAGGATCACTCAGGTTATGTTATCTGAAGGAGGAACGCTGTTCTCTACTGCATCACATTCTTCTTCAGCCCTGCCCCCAATTCCAGCTTCTGGTGTGGACTGTTCAGTAACAATGCTTACAAAAAATCTCATTAAGATGTCACGTTTTGTCAGTTTGTCAAACCTCGCCTCTTGTCAGTTTCTAAAGGTTGCGAGTTTTGTGTGAGAACTTTAGTTGGCCATATACCCATCTGCAAACAAAAGCACAATCATCATCACAGACAGGGTAATAACTAGAAAGTTCCTTTTTCTCAAGTTTTGCTGAGAAAAAGCCACATGGCCCTCTGTGGAAACTACAATTGGTTTGGTTTTGCACAGTTTATGGAAATTACAAGACTTTGCTATAGACAACTGAAATGTTAGAACTATTAATTATGCTGGAAAGCTGAGATATCAGTAAATTTGAATGTTTTGTACCCACTGCAGTGAGAGCAGCTCATAAGAAGATAGCTGAAAGTAGTTTGCTCAGTAACATTCAAATACTGAAACAGAGCTGTGAATGTACCTTGGTTTTATTTTTGCAGATTTTGCATAGTTCCCCTGGAGTCACTAATGTTCTCATAACTAATACAGTGGAGGGAAAATAGATCCCACATAAATTACTGAACTTAACATTGTATCAATGTTAGAGCTTGATGTAGGAAAGTGTGTGCTTGCTTACCTTTAAGGAAGGATGAGTAACTGCAGTGACCCGAATGTTTATGTAGTTTCCTCTGCTGGATTATGGTTTCGTGTGTATTGAAGTCACACTCTCCAAGAATCAGCAGTTACAGTTAGGCTTCGCAGTTGTATAACATCTGCTACTTTGAAAAATATTGTGATAACATTCTGAAAACAGATTTGAAGTTATTTCCATTTCTTATATAACCGGAAAAATTAATTGCTTCAAATCAGGAAGTTCTAGATATTGTACTCTGATATTGGATTAATTTTGACAAGTGCTTATGATTGCATTTTAAGTTATCTGAAATAGAAAAAAATAGACATTTATTCTGCAGTTACTGTTTAACACAACTCTTCAATGAAGTGAGTAGGAAGTACTGATGACATGTTGCTGGTGTGATAAGTAACAATGATTTGAGTCCATATTCTGATTTATGTATTTCATTTTCTTCATTGAAACTTTTTGTTAATAATTATGTAAAAAGCTTAAAATGGGTAATATATAGCTGTATGATATGTATAAGTTAGGTATCATGAACTGCTTTTACCACATTTTCCTAAAAAATATTGTTATATTTTTTTAAACGATATTTTGAAGGCCTCTTCTACATGCTCTACTTTTTCTTCCGTGTTCAGTTTAATCTCTGAAAAGCCAAGGGAGGCCATATCAGCACTGATACCAAGTGCTGTGTAAACAAAAGAAGTAATAAAATATATTCTGAAATTAGCTATCAGGGTTCAGAAATTAAGAAGGGCAAGGTTTTGGTCAAATGACCTCATGTAAGCTTTAAAAGAAGATAAGACAGAATCTACAGGAAGAAAGAGACTGTCATCAAAGGAATGCATACTTGTGGACATCGTGGGTCTGATTAGCATTTATATTATCAAGCTATTTGTGTCACATATTGCCCAATGACTTGAGACCTTTTTATTTAATAAATAGAGCAGTTAGAAAACAAAAGTGCTGGTTAAGCAAATAGCAACAAATAAATTTTTAAAATCTAGGGTCAGTTTTGAGTTGGGGTGGTAATAAATTATGCCTGGATAACAATGTCATTGATACTAATGTGATTCAAAATGGGTTCGTAAATCTATTTGAGGACTGCATTTTCATTTGGATAAAAAGAAAAAGTATCAGCTATTGAGGTGGCTGGTGTAGATTGGAAGCCAAGAGATCAAATTTATATTATTTTTTCAGCTTCTTCTTCAGAAGTTCATTTTTCTATTTCAATTGCAAGATCTTTAGAGTGGAGGGGTACCTTTCACAGGTCTGAAGAGCCCTGGACAAAAATGTGTAGAATTAATCCGTCTCTGTATATCTTTTAACTTTCCCACCTCCAACATACTCCTTCCTGTTCTGCAGGAGCAGCACAGCAGTGCCGTAAGCTCAGCAGCTCTACTCCCTACACACAATGGGAATTCCCCTATGTTAAGACACTTCCTCATTCTTAGGGCCACCCAAGCAGCTTAAGGAAGACAATCAGCAGATCTACCCTGTTGCCTGGTGTAAATATTGTATATTTGAGAACTTCTAATAGACTGAAGAGAGAATACATCTTAGAGATGAGGTCAAGGCTGAAGGAGTCCTGGAATGTGGAGCAGCTGAAACAGATGATGTTAAGAAAAGCCCAGATTTTATATTTTAAAACGCTGGACTGCCATTTCAATTAGGAACATAATCTTGGTTTTGTTTAGTACTGCTCTATCATTACTTTATAAATACTCTCATGTGATTGTGAAGCAATCAGAGGCCCTAGCAGTAATTCCACAGCATTTAACCTTCATCATACAGGTGACTACACAAAATAGTTATGAGTTATAAAGAAGTTCCAGATGTGTTTAAATAAGGTTGGTTACTACTAGGAACCACTTGAAAAGCTAACCTTCTAGGATATATTTACACTAGTAATAAACCCTGTATTTAAAAGGTATGCTAGGGTTTCAGCAACAGAGGAGAATTTTTTGGCACTGGTATCTATTCTCACCACAGGTCAGGAGGAAAGCCTGATCCATACAGATATGATGCTAAGTAAAGGCAACCAATCTACTTGTTGCATTAATAAATGATTTGTATCTCTTTTCCCACTCTTTTTTTTCCTTTTTAATCATAGCATTCTTCAGTGTTACTGAACGAAAATATCTTACTAAGCTGCTAATACTCTGAATTTAATACCACACTCTGCATCACTCTCAGAAAGGAAGGGAATTAATAGATGACAGCTGATGATTGAAAAAAATGTGCTAAAATTGGTGTGTTCTCAAGAAAACCTTGTCCTGTGATTATTTTTTGTTACTTTTTGCTTGGGTTCTATAGCCAGAAAGCTGAAGTTAATCTTGTCTCCCCCCACCCATTACAGACAGCCCTATTCAGAGCCCTTTGATGTCAGTGCAAAGAATCCCATTTTTAGCGGCCTTTGAACTAGGTGTAGTAAAAGGGCAACTGAGCATTCTGTAGGGGTTGCAGTTGGGTAACTTGCTTGAAGGAGGAGAGTTTTTTTACCCATGTCTGTTTTCCCCTTCTTTTTATTATTTTTAATTTTTATATGCCATTGAAAGTACTGTAGATACTTGGTCAACAGTGAAGAAGACAATTGTGTCTGCTCTGACCATATTTCAATGTATTTAGATAAAAGCAAAGGGAAGAAGGAACTGTATTGCTGGTTTTCAGCCTTCATAGTAGTAAAGCAATAGCACAAATTTAATGATTCCTGCTTGTTTCAGCTGTTGTGAAATTTAGGAAGGAGTTTGCATAAGATAACATAGCCTGCTGTTGTAACATACTGGAGACAGCTCAGATCTCTGGATAAGGAATTCTGCAAAAATCTGGTGTTGTTATAACTACACACCACCCTCCCCAGGATCTGAACCTGAACTCACTTCCTGGATCCAAACAATCTCCATCTTCATGAAAATAACAGGATTTTATAGGAAGAGAATTTTTTATAATTATTACACAAAACAGTTCTTTTCCTCAATATTTATTCAGGTTTGGACATGTTGCTGAACAAATACAATTTTGTATCACAATATGATCAATCTGAACACTTTCTTGTGTTTGTAAAGAATGCATGGAAAGTTGCCAGCAAATAAGAAGCTAGAGGTGAAAACCCAAGATTCTGTCTTGCTATGAGATTTCAGCACATTTAAAAATGACTAAGGCAGTGAGGCTGACCACTTGGGAGTGTCACCTTCCTTATGGAGGTATTCTGGCAGGAGGTATTCTGGCACCAATACCAAAGCAAATCAGTTTGGGCAGAAGCCAGTCTGGAGGGTGATGAGAAGGTGGAGGGAGTGGTGTACTTGTGTAAGGATTTGTGTTTTGACCTCATTTTCCTTCCTCAGCAGGCTGGTAGGAAACTTGTGGTCAGTTGTTTGTAGCATGAGTGACTGGGTCCTGGGAGAAAAGGGAGGTGTACACATAAACTGGAGTAAGGTGGCTAAATACTAGCTAAATCCTATAGACTACAGCTAACCCTTAGGCTATTACACAAAAATGTGAAATTCATGTGCTTCTCTGACAGCACATCCTGGAGAGCTCCACTTCTCGGAGTGTGTTGAGCTGAAGCCTGCCTGGATGTCCCTGAAGAGGGCACGTTTTACATTTACTGGAAAGCCAAAGGACCAGAAGCCCTGAATGTGACTGTCCTGACTGGAGCAGAATCCGCAGGGAGAGAGAGGTGAGTGTCTCCCATGGCCATTGCTGGGCTTCTAGGAGCTGGATGGAGCAACAACATGAAGTGTTCTGGGGCACTGCAGTGATGCTGCTTTTTACAGTTCTTTGTCCAGAGACGCAGCAGCTTAGGTGGAATAAAAATCTGAAGCTTATGTTGCAAATCACGTAGTTCATAGCCCTTCTGGATGTGAAGGGAACTTTGCAACATCTGCTGGATTTTAATTAAGAGCATGGACTTTGCAGAGATGGTTGTCCTCTTTGTGTGCTGACAATTTCTATTAGGCTACTTAAGCATTTTGGGGGCTTTTGTCTTAGTGTAGCTTTGTGATGTGGCATGCAGGTGATTGGAGAAGGTTAAAAACCTGGTATTGGACCACCGAGATGCAGAAACATCTTTTTATAAATCTGTGGATGAGATGGGTGTCTTCTAACAACGAATCTTTTTGCACAATAAGGGCAGTCTGGAACAAAGCTTAACAAAACACACAGTAGCAATAAATGTGAACATCAATTACAAAAATATGTTTTATTTTATATGATGTTCATGTGCCCACGTGAACAAGGTTGTTAATGTACATGCAGCAGTCACTATGCTGTGTGGTAATAATTTATTCACCTGCATGAAAACCAAACAGGATGGTCGTAAGTACCTTCATTCTGTGAAAAATCTCTTCTAATTTTTACTTAACAGCATTATTAAGAGATTAATGTTTCTAGTGCTACCTTAGAGATAATATAAAGAAAAGTTGTGCTGCAGTTTTCCGCTACTAATGAAGGCACTGTCTCCTTATTGCAACTTCTTTTTAAATCTGGTTTTAAAGACAATTACAGGTCAGGTCTGACTATTTCTTTTTCTGGAGGATCCACAGCTGAGACTCATCAGTCTAGCAACAACCTTGACACTATGTTTGAGTATATAACCTTTCCTCTCCCCAGGTAACTTATCTCTCACTAAAAAAAGACTTTCAGAGAGAAATAAACAAGTGTCTGCTTGTATGAACTAGTAAAGGGAAAATAAAATGAAAAATGAACCTGTATTATTTAAACAGTGTGACATGACAAACTGCAAGTACTGCTCACACCTAGCCCTCTGAGAGCAGCTTGCTGTGTTGATAAGCTCCAATTGAACCCGATTGTTTAGTTCCTGAACCTTGCTTTGTGTATATATTACAGTTTGAAATGGCATGATATTATAGTCCTCAAGAATTTCTTCAGACCATTTGTTGGGATGCAGTCATGCAAATGTCTAAATGCAAAGGCAAGGCCAAGTTGGGCATTCACATTGTGAGTGATCTGACTCTCAGCCCCCCGTGAGTATTCAAGTTTGGTGCAATGGCTGAGTATGTACAAACATTTTAGTACCTACACAGGCCGTGTGTATGGGAATCGAGGACTGTAGCATGAAATCCAGGTAACAACTGCAGACTATCTATGCAGGTTGCATGGCCCCTAGGGCTGGTGCAGGTTCAACTAAGTGAGGTCAATTAAGCTTATGCATTGCCAAAGTGTATGCACTATGCTCTTACACTTTCTGCTGTGTGTGGGGGTGCACAGATGTTTTTGTGCGTTTCTAAAGATCCACTAGATGTGTGTCATGAGCACATCTTACGGAAAAGGGATAATTGCCATACTGATCCAGATTACCTGGTTGTTTCAGCCTGAGATACTATGGGTAAATAACTGATGGCACAGATACTCAAAGTAGTCTTAGTTACAAAATTCATGTCTTTGGCTAGGTTGTGGTTAGTCTGATTTGTTGGGAGAACAAGAGTTAGCAGCATCTTTCTTGGTGGTTCTAAAGGAATGGCGGCACTTTCCAGAAGAGGAAGATGTCTGCAAAATAAACATACAGAGTTCCAAGATGAACATAAGCCTAATCTAACATGGGACTTCTTAATCTATTTTCCTGTTCTCATGGGCATTATTGTACTTATTTTGGAGGATCTCAACTGAACTCAGGTTCAGTTTATTATCATAAGTCTGGGAACAACAGCAGAGAAGTACTTGAGACATGTCAGGGGTTCTGTGTATTTTGTACATTTAAGTATATATCTGTGTTTGAAGCATCAGGATAGGAAGAAGAGAGAGGATGAGTAAGTGCATCATACAGCCTGCATGTCAGTTTTGAGTGCAGCTGGTGTAACTTTTCTCTTTCTCACATTTTCCACAACTGAAACCTTACCTCGTCAGGGTTGGTAATGTAAGTACTAGTAAATGAGATTATAAGAAAAGTGTGGGTGGCAAAAGAAAGTTCTCCCCTAGCTGCTGGGGAGCAATACTGGGGCTTTTACCAGAAGAAGACGGGGAAAGTACCAGTGTTTTGTATAGAACAGGAAAGATAATGGAGCAAAACAATAGGCAAAGGAAGGGGAAAAGAGACGGTCAATTAACTCACTTTTCACAGAAGTGTCCTTTCTATATGAAGACAACAAAGGGGAAAAGTAGGAGGAATAAATGAAAAGCGAAACAATACAATAGGCATTGTCTCCAATAGGAGACAATGGGGGACGTAGAGAAAAGGAATAAAGAAACATGGTAGAGGAAGAAAATGAGTTAAGGGGTCAAGTATATTCCTCTAACAGCATGGCTAGAATTTTGCTTCTGCTTTTTGCCTCCGAGTGCTTTTTAAAAGTAAATAACTAACCAGGCACCAGGCTGTTCAGATTAGTTGATCGTCATTTGAGCTCCCTAAGAATTATGCTATTTCCCTAGAAAAAGTTTTTTATTTGCATATATTTTCAGGGTATGATTTTGTTCTTAAGGACATGGAAAAAAGAGATAATATGAGATAATATTTTTGTGCAGTGTTGCTTTTTACATATTTTAGGAGATACACTGTGGTAAGCATTAAAAATAATATTGTGGCAAGTTGAGAAAGCTATTTTATTGATTGAAGAGCTTGATGAGGCAGGGAATGAAGAAGGACTGGAATTTGTACAGCTCTGTTAACAGTCTGGCAGCATTCCTTTCTTAGTGATTTTATTGACTTTCACTTCCAAAAAAACAATGATACTTGAAGCTGTTCTCTGAAGTCTGGATATACCTTGCTGAGCTAATGAGACAGAATGTGACACAGCTGTTGTCACACATTGAATATGTGTGCACATGTTAGTACTAGAAGAACAAAAGAGTTGTGATTGTGCTTTTCTCACTCCGGAGTGCAATTGTTTCCATGCCTTTCAAGTTTTGAATAACAGTGGTTCATACATTAGAAGGGCCATAATGAGATTTATTATCCCCGTCTCTGAAATAATTTATTGTTGTTTTGACATTTTTCTCTTTTACTGTTTTGTTTTGAGTTTTTTTTCTAAAACTAGGAGTAGAAAACTAGCAGCCAGGCTCCCTGCTTTTGGTATCTGCAATTTTGCAAGCAAAGATTGACTTACCAGTTAAAGTTAGACAGGTAGTGACTATCTGTCAGAATGGCAGAAGAGGTCGTAGTACTTAAATTCATTTTGGGCTGAATTGGAACCTAGGGGCAAGGATTTCATATGGCCATCGTTGGCATACTAGTGATGGGCAGAAATTCACTGTCTTACTCTAAGATAGATGCAAAAAGGATGATGAGGATTATTATAGACACCAGTGAACTGGCATAACATATTAATTAATGATAATTTTTTACTGATTAGTTTTTTACTTAATCTGTGAGGTGTCTGATCAGAAAGAGATTCATTCAGATGGCTTTATTTGCTTCTACTTTCTCAGTGAAAAGATACATGACTTATTAATAAATTGTAACTCTTGCTTTCATGTATTTTCTTCAAATAGTTTATATTTGGGGTTCTGAAAAATGCACCAGGATCTTAAAAATGTGCAGCATATAATAAAAATGCTAAAGAGTGTTGGCAGCAAGAATAAGGAGATGTGAGTAAGTAAAAGATAGTTACACTGCTGGAAACAGGCCACCCAAGAAGCTCTGGCAGAGAAAGTAAAGTATTAATAGCATTATTAATCTACTGAGTTTTACTGCCAGTAAAATAAGTAGAGAAGGCAAGATCAAGGAGGAGAAGTTATGAGGCAACAACACAAATAATGTAACAAATTTACAGCTGTTGGAGGTATTATGTTTGTGGTTCCTCTTACCAAACTGTGAGCATACACAGGGACAGCAACAAGGCCAAATGTCCAGATTCTGTAGTTTGTAGTGGAAAAAAGGCCATAATACTGTTTAAACTCAGTATGCTTCTCATACATAGTAGATCTCCCATGATTACTACCACAAAGTCATTTTTCAAGGGTTTGGGGGAAGGAGTTTGAATGCTGAGTTAGTTGAATGCGTTTCTTCTTTTTTTACTCTGCAGAGGTCCAGTACCATGGCACTATGCTGTTGTTATTTCTTTTGTATTTTTCCAAAAATTAAACATTATTTTCCTGAGATTCTGGATATATTTTTTCCAAACGAGCAGTTCCTGTAATTTTAGAATGTCTCAACCCATTGTGACTGTCCTACATGAAAAGTTTGAGTCACAGTTCACACTGTTTCTAAAAAAACATCTCTTTCCAATCCAGCACCACTCTAGGCAATGCCACATCAGGCACTGGAAATCTCCATTGTAATTTCTGCATGTATTCACATCAATCATTTGGCAGCAACATGTTAAGCTTTAATTAAGGAGTATGTTTTATTTCTAATGCATAAAGAAAATTTTGCTCTAAGTCTGTGGTTTTCTGTTAAGGTTCAGATGTAGTTGCCAGTTTTCGGTGAACCCTTTTGTTTTACTTGCTGTTTTATTTTGTTACTCTTGCCTTTCCTGACAGGCACTGTGACTTCAGAGCTAATTTTTCAGTTCATGCTTTTCAGAGTTAAAGAATAGAATTATATTTTAATATTTGGTTTCTATGATCAATATAAAGGGCCAAAACTAAAGAAGGATGTGATTGCTAAATACACTGTGTACTGCGTGTGCATAAGAAGCAGTTCCTACCTCTCCATTCTGTTTGTTCCTGGTCATGGCAGTAGGTCTGCAAGTTTGCACAGCTGGGAAATTGAAGGCAGTGATAGGCCTGATGGTTTAGAAAAATTTGATTAAAAAAGGAAAATGCCATGAAAAAGCTTTGCCTGGCATCAGATAGAATAAATAACTGACAGGAATGTTATTATTTACAGGACATGTTCATTGCATGCAGTCTCTAGAAGTCTCTCTTTATTACACATGATGAAGCCAAGTACAATTAAATCCAGAAACTGATCAGTCCACTAGAAAACACAGTCTTTCCAGGATATGACCCGGGCTATATTAAGTCATACAGGCTTAAGAGGGAGAAATAAATGTAGCACATTCGTGATTTCAGATCCTGCTACTATTGAAACATTAGGGCTCCTATAGATGGGTTAAGAAAGGATGCAGATTCCAGGCAAAAGGCCCAAGTAAATATAGTATCTGGGACAATAATTTCACATAGGAGACTGTCATAATAAATTGTATCTGTGGAGAAAAAAACAATACATTTTTTAAAAAATGGATGACTCTCAACAAGTCACATTTATCTAGAATTTCCTAGGTACATGAAGAGCAGAATTGGAAAAATTTGTGTGGAGAAAGAGAATAAACACAGATCAGCAGGAAGATCAGAATTTAGTACATTAGCTGCCGGAGAACCACCATGCCCTTTTTGATTTCTCAGAAGCAGTGGAGGAACACAGTGGTTTCCTCTGTTGCTTCAACTTTTCTCTTGTTAAAAATCTGTTTAGTTTGAAAATTCACATCTGTTATATACAAACTGCATGATTATTTTAGACTTCAGCTATAAATGCTGTTAAGACATCATTCGCTGCTCATAGTATGGTTTATAATTGGGATCACGTACTCCCTTCTTGACTCAGGAACTGAGGCCAGGATTCCCTATCTTGATAACTATCTCAGACATCAGTAACAAACTGAGTCTCATCATCTGTGAGCTGAGTTCTGTCGAGGGTGACAGACTGCTGGCTGCTACCAGTTACTCCATGAGCTCAGAAGGAAGTGTGTGCTGGGAATACAAAGGTACCAGCCTCCAGAGTGTGTGGGGGCTTTGGCATAACAATTTTATTTTTTAACTTGTCTGTCTATAAGTAATTTGTTTGTTTTCAAAATCTTCCTTACTTCCCTTTCCCCAAACTAAGTTAAACCCAAACAAGCATCCTGTTTAAAAGTAAATAAATAAACAAAAAATCTAGCTATGTAATCAAATCTCAAGTATGCTGCTTGTGTAAGTGATCTGAACTAAGTCAACATGAAAAATTCAGAGGTCTGGTATTTTATCCCCTGAAGACCCTGAAGGTTTTGAAAAGATTTTTATTTTTTTTCTGGTTTGTTTTAGACACCTCTGAAAAACAGCTAACTGCTTTACAGATGCAGTGTCTTTTGAGGTTTATTTTCCAGACTTCCTCCTGTACTGCAGTCTCCTCTCTGGGGTGTGTATTTAGGCATTTGCATTTCTTTATTTATTTATGTTTCTTGGCAATCCTCAGAAACTCTTGGGTCTACAAAGTACGTCTAAGTTGCTTTACCATTCAGAAACTGAAGATTCAGCAATATAGGAAGCTGATTCAAACCTTTTGGGTTTATTTCTGATAGAAGTTTTCATTCTGGCTTATGAAGTCACCATCTCTTCCTGGTAGTATCTTAGAAGCTGGGTAAGTGGTGTTCTTCAGGCCTGTCTATTTAGTTTAAAAAACCATTTAAGGCAATTTCTCTTCATCTTTTGTGCAAATACTGCCTTGGTGTTTGCAGTTTGATTCTAAACACAACTGAAATATAAAATACATAATGGGAAGTCTCTCCAGTAAACTCCATCTTTGATTCATAACTTCTACTGAAGATCTGCTGATTACTCAGCTTAAAAACCTATATCTTAAGTAAGCCAAAAAATCAAGAGAAGGTGCCCCTTGCATAAGCTTTAGTATTCTGTTCCAGTGATCTTTTGAAAGCAGAATGTTTTGTTTGAGATGGATGTTTAGAGTAGCCTTACAGAATAAAGGCTCTGTATTTGGGGCATTTGAAATGTGTGGTTGGTTTTATTTTCCTCTTAAGTTTTGTATGTTGGCTGTATTTACATTTTATGCCCAGATGGTTTTCTTTAACGTCTTAGTATAACTTACACGTAACATCTTGCACCAGCTTTGTTTTCTTGATTTATGCCTCTGTGTTTGAATAGTTTGAAAACTTTGTTAGGGCACCTAATGGGGTAACTGCTTTTTTAACACTATGGATTGGCTGTTCTCTGTCAACAGAAAACCAGAAACTTGTGTTTTGTGTGTGAGCTTTTGGACAATATTACAGTCATATCATACCAGATTGGTGGGGGTTTTTATCCAGTAAAAAAGACAAAACCTTTAGCTCTATTTGAAAGTGTGTTCTTCCTTAGCACATTGATAGCTGTGGAATTAGGGATTAAGTAATTAATTTATATTTTTCATAAGGGGCTATATTATTCCCACATAATAAAAAGCCATAAAAGATGCCTCTCTGACTAAGATAAAGATGAAACTTATGAGCTGATACATGTGGCATGAATTATTCATGGAAGGAAAATCCAGTGTTAGGTAGAACCATGACAGCTCATTGAGTAGACAGAAAACCTGCAAATGCTACTGGCTGTAACTATTCAGTATAGAGCATTGTCAGACAGAAACAATTGTAAAGTAAATACATATTTATAGAAAAATCTATAATTGCTCTGCAGCCTAATGTGCAAGTCAAATGTCCTGCATTGTAGCAGATTATTTTGTTCTGTGAGTAAAAGTACCTGTTTTGCAATGACAGCCTAAAAAAATAGGATGCACAGAAATCCCTAACGTGTTAAATTGAAATAGCAATTAAAGGTATTCTCAAAACAAAGGCAAGGCAGATTTCTTCTTTCTGCGTCTGGGGAGAGCCTCAGGGCTTTTGAGATTACTTAAAAGATGAAGCATAATTGTGAATGAAATTATGCAGCTGGCACAATGTATTGATTTCTTATCAATTTTGACTGAGCTGGTTATAAAGTGGTTTAACTGCAATTTCTACCAAGTGTTTCTGCTACACTGTTTAACCAAATGGGCTAGTAATGGTCTCAAAAAATGGAGTTTGCATTTTCTTTTGAAAAGCACTGTTGCCAGAGTTCCATTTCATCCCCATTTAGGGAAGAGTAGAAAGAAATACTTTTTGTATAACATAAATGTAAGAGCAATTAGGCAGAGTACATCAGATTTACTGTAAATGTGCCATCTAAGCTGGTGAAGCCTAAGTTACACTGGTAAAGAGAAGATATTAGCTGGCTACACCTTGCTGACACACTGAGATCTTTTCAGGGAGGCAGGACATCTGTGCAACCCCAAAGACATGAGAGCTATTAAAGTAATTATTGGTTACAGAAATGTACATTTATTTGCATCTTGTACACCCTTCAGACAGTGCTTAGAGGAAAATATTATGCTACATCTACTATGTTGGCAAAATATCATTAGAAAACTTGAATACAGCAGTTTTGACTAAACCATGATTTGCAAGTAGTGAACAATTTTGTAAGTCTGCACTCTACATTCAGGCTCACTTTCCTCCAAAATGTAGCAGACCATATAAACTCTGCAACAACCTGAATCATAATCAGATCTGTCAGTCTAAGAGCAAGTCTTACTTTTATTGACTAAAACATTTATGTTTGCCAGAGCCACATAATCCTTCAGACCATCATTGGTAAAGTATACATTTTTCCAAATTAATTTAATCCTTCAATCCTTCTAATCTGATAAGGGACTATTAGGATTTCATTGGTTTTAGCATTTTTTTTATATATTTCCACTTTTTTGAGGAATAGCTAGTTTTCTCCCACCAAAAAAAAAAAAATTGTTTCTGTATTTATGGGTTTTTTTAGTCTAGTGTATTTAATGCAGACTTGTGGTCAGGTTTAAATTGTACTATTCTATGTAGCCTTGATATCCCAAATGATGTTACCTCTGCATTGCATAGTTTTGATTTCTCACATGGTGGAGGAATGGAAAGTACCTGTGAATACATTTCAGTTCCATAAGGCTATTCATATGTGCTGCATGCAAATGCTTACTAAGATATGCCACTCAGTTCTCTGCAAGATAAAAATCTTATCTTCTTGATTCAATATCAGTGTTAGTGCCCTGATTCAGCTTCTGCCAGTCTACACTGCTTGTACTGCCAGAGAGAGAGGCTTCTCAGCCTGCACTCTCCCATGTGCCTGGGCAGTGATCTTCCTAAATCATTTAATGGCTTTCCTTTGCTTGCTGCTGATCTCACTCCCATGCCCATTTTTCAGGGTGTTATCTCTATTGCTTTCAGCACCTGCCCATCAGCTAATTCCTTGAGCCTCCATCATCTTTCATATCAGGGCAAAGCACCAGTGGTCTCTTTGATGCTCTCTACCCTAAAAATGTAGCTCTCAGCATCAACTCCCTAAACTACACCCATGGCTGAGTAAGAAGGTTTTCTAGCTGAACTTTGCTCTGCAGTTACATCCATTCTCCCCTCAGAATCCCATTGCTGTTTTATTCTTGTGCATCATTTCCTGTCCTGAATTCCTGTGCTCCTGAATGATGCTTCCTCTCCTTGGTTTCTTGAATAACCAAGCTGTCTTCTGGCAGATAGCTATTTCTATCCTTCCTCTAGTATTTTTTCCACAGTGACCCAGAACCTTACCATTTTCCTCCTCACCCATTTGGATTTGGAAATTAAGAACGAAGAATTTAATTAACACTCTACCTGTCTGGGTCCCCTTGCTGCTTTTTCTTTAGTTCTCTCAAGAACATTGACTTGGCAAGTGAAGATGGACTTGGGGAACTAGAGATTTGTGTGTAGACTGGGAATGTAATATTCCTGAAATACTGCATTGAAACAGACACTGCATTGGCAGTAGTCTGACACAGCTATTCATTGTGTGCTTTCCAATTCCATTTTTTATCACCTGTGGAAGTTCCAAGGCTTCTCAGCAGGGCTTACCTGTAGGTGCAGCTCTCCATAAGCATGACTCTGATTCCATTTACTTCTAGCCAACTTTACAGATCTATTCTAATCTTCCATGTTTCCAGTATTAATCCAAGTTAATAGAGTTTGGACAAAGTCAGCTTAGTTCTTCCTCAACCCAAAAGCATGTAGGAATATCCACCCAGCATAAAAATGGAGGAAAACACCATGTCAGTGGAGCTGATGGAAGTGAGAACAATGGAATGAAATGGAAAGACATAATAATGGGAAATCAACTTGTTTCTGAAAAGCTCTCTCAGAAGATGTAGTACTTTCTATGCACAGACTAGCTGAGAAAAACTTGCTAAGTTTTAGTAATAAATGTATTGTCTGTCTCCAAATAAACATTTTTATTAAAATATCAAACTGTAGATTTTAGCATAATAAAATGCATATAATGAGATAAAAGAAGAGCTAGCTATACAGTTTTCTGCCACTGATGTACATATATTACATTTTCAAGCAGAAGTCAGGCACAAGTCAAGAAATTCTTGAACATAACTGCTTTTTTAGGCTTTCTTTTTGGAAGATGATTGCAACAAGGCATGTAGCTTTCTACTGTTCTATCATTTACATAGATTATTGGAAAGAACTGAAAGATCCATTCATGGGTAATTAATTTTTTAATTTTTTCAACAATATTATCTGACACACTTAAAAACAGAATTCAACATCCAAGTTAACTGCTGGTTGGAACACTAGCCCCAAGGCTTCCCAGAAGAATGTAGAACAAATTTAACTTTTCAGGGGGCAAAGATATTTAAAGCAATAGAAGCTATGTAAAGAGCTTAGGGATAGTCAACTAAATAGTTTTCTGTTGACTCAAGCACTCAATTTCTTATTGTCACGCAGCATGGGATCAAGGGAGGTGGAAATATGCATGTGAGGAAGCATGAAGAAATGGTGCGCTCTCTTTGTATATCTTAGAGGCTTTTTTAGACTTGGCCTTACAGCAACATAGTTACTGTTGCTACAGTCCAATCTGGAATCTTTCCATCAGAAGTGCTATTTTGAGTACTAACTTCTAAATGTTTCATCTCTCATTGTTCTAAAGTTTGTCACATCTAGAGCTTGGGAGGCAAATTAAAGCCCATTTAATTTTAGATGGATTCTTTGCTATGCTAAAGACCAGATTTATTTTTATTACTTTTTTGGTTTAAGATTTTTATTCATTTCTGCAGCCAGAAACATTACGGAGTTGCAGAGGTGGGCAGCACAGTTATGTGAATGGCTCAGGTTACTTGTTATGGGAAGTGTGCTTTGTATATAGACTAAGATGGGGGGGGGTTTAACTTCAGTCTAACTTTGTTTCAGTGGAGCTGAGTTTAAAGTGTGATGGACACAGTACTGCTGGAATTCCTGTTCATGCAAAACATGTGCCCATAGATATCATCAAGCTAACTTGCTACCTGTTTTCTTTGTTCCACTGCAACAGTAGCAGGTCTACATCTTTTAGGGGTTTTTTAGTTCAATGAATCAAGCACATCTGTTGCTTGGCATGTGAACCCCAGCCATATCTTGAAGACATTCCTGAACACAAAAATAAGATCATGATTGGGAATAGTCAGCATGGATCCATTGCTTTCTCTGATGAAATGACTACAGCTGTGGATGAGGGGCTTGCAGATATTGTCTACTGTGACTTCTGCAAAATTTTTGATGTGGTCTGTTGTGGCACCCTTGTGTTCCACTTGGGATGTTAGTGTAGACAGGTGAAATACTGAGTGGGTGCAAAATCAGTTGGACTATTGGGCTCAGAGGGTACAGGTTAACAGTTGATACAAGTTACCAGTGTAGTTCCTGAGTCTGTTCTTGGGCCTACCTATCTAATATCCTATTTAATATCTTTATTGATGAGCTGGAGAAGGAAATGCAATGCATCTTGGTTAAATTTTCATTACACCAAATTGGACTGAGCAGTCAATACACATAAGGGTAGCATCACTGTTCAGAACATCAAAGATAGCCTGAAGGCATGGACCAGAACCTCATGAAATTCAGCATGTCTTACACCTGAGCCAGATTGACCTCACTCATTGAATGACTGACTGGATAGCAGCTCTTCTGAACAGGATCAGGAGTTCTGGTGAGTTAAACATGAGCCAGCAGTGTCCTGGGCTGTGTCACCAGGAACATAAGCAGGAGATTGAGGGAAGTGATTCCCCTTTATGCACCACTCACTCAAGACCCCATCCTGATTTTTTGATTTGGGTTTTTTTGGTTTGGTTTTTTTTTTGAGGTGCTCTCTTGATGAATACAGCCATGGAACATCTGGTAAACTTAGAATGTAAGGGCAATACATTTACATTTTAGTAACTGATCCAGCTTGGATAAGTTTTCACAATGCATTAGTCATTACTGTGTGAATTAAGGTGGAGAGAAATAATGGAGGTAAGTGTAGATTCAATGAATGTAGACATGGTGTCTGATTGTATGAATGACTAGCGATACCCAAGAGAAAAACTGCCTGAGCACATTCTCTGGTGAGCTCTTGGATGTAATTATTTTGTACAGTGAGTAGGTATGTTCTAGCTTCCCGTTAAACATGCCAAAGGAAGTATTTAGTAGATATAACCACAGGAGAAAATCCTCTTTGCAGTTTAAATCTTCTTACGTGACCAGTTGTTTCCCTAAAAATACTTAAACAATATCTTTCCTTCCTAAAATTCTTCCTCTGAGCACTACTAAACGTATTTTTCATGTCATAAGTTTCAGTCAAGCTTTCCTCCTGGTTATGATGGTATATTGTCACTGAGTTTAATAGGACCACATGGGTATAATTGAGAGCAGATTCATTTCTTTAATCTTCCTGCATAAGTAATCTATTTCCCTAATCGTTTTTTTTTCCCCTGCTTGGAATTTCTTCAAATTTGTCAACATCTTCAGGGTAAGGAGGTTCTTCTAACAGCACCTGAATTCTTTTTGAAGCACAGAACATGTTTCCGCAGGCATGTTATTAATTATGGATAATTCCCTGATTTTACTTCTCTGACTATTGTCCAACACTTCACATCTGCCTATCCACATCTGGGACAAATAAAAAAAGGTTTTGTGCTTTTCATATCAAGCATGTACTAATGACCATTTTGCTTTTGTTCTTATTTTTTAATCGAAGTTAGTGAATCCCTTTAATAAAATATCTTAAGCTTTATAATATTGCACAGGACGAGGCAGATTTTTTATATTTTACTTAGCTATATTTATTTTCTTGCTTCTGGACAGCTAGTGATTTGAGATCTGAGACCTTTTTATCATTTCCCTTTTGAGTACTTGCTCCATTTGGAGCTAGCAAACCCATAACCAGAATCAACAAAGTCATGCAAAATGTCTTCATAAGAGAGATGAGTTGGAATAAAAACCACTTGTGGGCTGCAGAGGCTGTGATGATGTGTTTTATGCCTGTGTTTCTTTACACTTGAGCAGCTCAATGCAAATTATTTTCTGTAAGCAATGGGAACATTAAGAGGCGTTGTAGAGTTAATGGTCAAATTACTTTGTAAGAGATGTAATTTTCCCTGTTCCTCCTTCCAGCCAACACACATAAACGTGTATGTGCACATAGCTATCTAAATTGCTACTTGTGCCAATCTCATAATTGCATTTGTACATACAGGTCTGGAGATTTGAGCTATTACAGCCCTGGCGTAACTTCCCAGTACAGTCCTCCTCTTCTCAGACTGTGGTTTCCTAACACAGGCAAGAACAGCCATGGCTCCCTTTTCCCTATTTACTTGCTAACCCAGGTTGCTGTCAAAGCATGCTATGGGAATAAATGTTGTTCTTTTCTTTTTGCATTAACCATTTTGATGGAGAGGGAGAAATTTCTATGATGGCTCCTTTTTACAGAGGAGAAAGAACAACAGCAGCTCATCTGAATGACCCTGTCATATTCCCAGCTTTGTGTTTGGGACAAAAGGTTTTATTTGGGAAAATACAATGAAATGAGAAGGATTTTCTCAAGAAAAATCCCAGTATGATATGTGTAATAAAGAATTATACAGATCTCTTAAAGATTTCTAGATATAAACACTGACTACAGCTCCATCAGTGTAGAAAGCATGGGGAGGGTTATTGATGTGAAAATAATTTTGCCCCATGAATACCTCTGTAAGGTCTAAGTGGCTTTACTTTGCAGAGGTTAAGTGTCATTCAGAAAGATGTGTTGAAGCCTGACTCCATGAAGACTTGGCTGTCCACCTTTGGCTAGAACAACCAAGCTCATCAGCAGTGCTGCTGAACTAAGTAGCATTCAAAGACATCTGGAAAACCAGAGCACAGTAGGGTTATGAAACAGAGCTCCCATGGCTTTCATCCAATTACTCATTTTCTTAATGGCATAAGAATCTTTGATAAGAATCAGCTTTAATATGTCTGAACTATCCTGCTCTAAAACACTTCCAAGCATTGTTGGATTAAGTACATACTCCTAATATATCCAGTGCTGTACTTAGAATTCTTGTTTTGTCAATCACTAAAACAAAAACATGCTACAAATGCAGACACAAAACTCGGGATGCTTAAAAACCTGGAATATGGATTACTGAATGGACTGTACTGGAATCACCTTGTTTTGTTTTAAAACCTAACAATCGCCAGGGACCGATGAGATTTATATACCAGGGCTTTTTAAAAAGCAAATTATCTGTACACCCATGGCATTAGGAGGCACCCAAAATATGTTCAAGTGAGTCCATCGTTTGTTTAACTGACTCATGTAGTTCTTCTAAACTCAAGCAAGAACTCAATTTCTTCTAAACTCAACTTCTGCAAGCCAATGCAGAACATATCCAGGCAGTTGTCATGAGCAGTCAGTAGGTACATTGACTTTGTGATAAAGAAAACAGGGTTTTTTATATTTAAGTACTGATTAAACATAAGAGAATGGCTTGCAACCAAACTGTGGTAATGCTACAGTTTGCTGGAAGACACAGCTTTTAAGTTATATGTGCTTCTACCTGACATGTATCTGCTTCCACTAGGACACTTCCCATGTACTGTTACAATCCCGCAGTGTTTTAAAATCTAAAATATAATAAAAATTAAAATATTGAACTGTTCACCTATGTGACTTCTGTGGAGTGTTGATGGTAAATGAAAAATACAGGGCAGGAGTCTTAATCGGCAGCCATAATTCCACACAAATGCTTAGGGTCAAATTAATGGTTTACAAAGCTACTTAACTACTGAAAATGATTATAATATAAACACTTATGAATGGGAACAAATGTAGTTGTGTAAATAAAACATAGGCAACATAGAAACCCAGATATCCATTGTGAGTAATGCAAACCAGATGTATTTAGGTACCAGCCTGTGTGTGTATCAGCAGTGCATATACAGCCACTGAAGTAATAAATATCTTAGGTATTGTGTTCTGGGGAAGGTATTGACAAATAAGAGCTTATGAATAAAAACTAGGGCAGGAAAGAAAGTCTGTTCCAGCCCTAAATACTAATACACCTGTAATAGGAAATACTTGCCTCAAATTGTAGTGTGGTTCCCAAGCGATGAAGTCTATAATCTCTCTGGGTTATTTGTTACATGTTCAGTTGCTCCTTAAATAGGAAGCTTTTCTTAACATTTAATTCATATGCTGCAACCAAGCCCATTTGTCCCAGAATGGATGTGGAAGACACATGACTGTAGTAGTCTTCCCACATTCTTCTACTTAACTTTTTTTGTGCATGCTCCCTTAGTTTTCTAATATCTAGCCAACTCTTTTTACTTTTTCTCATAAATTATGTATCCAAGGCAAATCTTTGTATTTGCTGGTGATCTCTGAGCTTGCTCTGGTTGGTTCACACCCCTCCCACCCACCCTTGTGTATGAGTTGGGGTTTGCCAGGCATATCAGTAAAGTATCATAATGAATAATATCCAATATAAATTTTGAAACATTAAGAATTTTTTTCTTCACATCTAAAGAGGGAAAATCTGAACCATCCACTTATTTACAGTCTATTTGAGTAGATGCTGGTGTTAAATATAGAACTTATCCACGATCAGCATTCCTTATTAATTTCTTTCCTTCGGTAGAAGGAAGAAAAAGTTGATGAGATGCATTCATGTGTGAAGGAATTTCAGATTTGCTTATTACAGAGCAATGATCCATCGGAACTACTGCTGACTTGGAAGGATAAACACAGATTTTTCTCTGTGCCTGGTGCCCTCATGTGGCTTTGATGTTCAGCTTCTAGTGAATTAATTAAACACTTCACTGCATGGCTGACACTTCTGCTGTGTGAAAGCTGGAGAATACTTTGCCTTTTAGGATTGTATGTTCTGTGAATACAGCATCTGCTCGAAAGCCAAAATCTGCTGTTTGCCATATGCCAGCTAGATTTAGATATGCAAACTCCTTGAGTTTCCTAATTAAACCAAGAACATTTCTCAGAGACTTCACGTATTGATGTATGTGATTCAGACCTTACGCCTCCAAGGACTGTTACAGCTTAAAAGGATTTTTGCTGGTGTCCCTACCTTCTTTAGTGAAACTTAAAAATGACACCGTAGATCTACTGGTGCTTTCAAAGAACTACTTTCTTGTTTGTTTTAGCTCTAATATTAGGTCAAATTTTTATACTGTATATTGAGCTAAAATATCAAGGATTAGTTCTATCAGGAAAGAGTTTAAAATGTACTTGTTCAGCTACCTTAAAATTGTCCCATTTCTCTTCCAGCTATTTCTGTGGTATGGCAAAGAAATTTCTGTATTTAATGCTGTAAAATATGCACAGGGCAAATGTTTCTTTGCAAAGCACTTCTGAATCTGTTATTAGATTAGTTCTGAATTACTGATCTAGAAATTCCACTCTAAAATAAATCATTTACTCAGAAACCTTATGCAAAGAACTTATATAGGATATTCATCACATGTCCATGAATTGCAACAATAAAACTCTTGCACAAGCAAGAAGTGAATATAGCTGCTCTGAAAGTTTGATCCAGTGGCTTCCTTGTACTGTGCAATCTGAAGGTGCCTGTCAAAGCTTTTCTTTACAGTTGGATCAGATTTCACAGAAATTTTTCATTAGCTCTATAAGACTATGCATTTTTAGGACACTTTGCATAAATTTGAAAAATTTGATATATTACTTTGTCATATTTTTTAATGGAACAGGCAAGAAATGAAAATTATTATTAAAAATTGAAAATTCTGATAATTCTGATTAATTGAAAAAAAAACCCACCCTGTCATCCCTACTACCTTTAAAAAAGATATACATGGAGTTTTATCTTTCATGGTCCATTCTTGGAAAGAGTAGATTTTTTTCCTCAGTTCTTTCTTCATCCATTAGAATTAAAAATTGGCATAAAATTTTTATAATGATTTTTTCTGCACTAACAATAAATTAATGAATATAATTAGAGCCTAAAGTTGCAACTCCATGGACAAGCTCATCTTACCCTGTAAGACATCTTTTCAGGTAGGAATGCATGGGACTTAGCACTTGTTGGTTTATCTCTGTTACCTGGTTAGGCATCTTTTTTCACATATACATTTATTTTTCTCATATAGTATAGTAGGTTTCTCTGAGAGTATGATCTATATAAGCTACCTGTGCATGGTTATAGTAAAAGCAATTGCAAATATCCCACATAGGTTAATCCCTAAAAGCCAATATAAGAACAGTAGAGGCTTAAGTATAGAATTTGACTGTAATGTAGAAGTGGAATGCTTTTCATGTTCATCATTTTAATGAAGCAAGTGAATACACTAGGTCAAATTAAATATTCAATTATTTATTCACATAGAAACCAGTAAACTTTAGGGTTCATAGCACAAAACTTCTTGTTAAAAAAAGAAAACAAGCTATGCCATATAGCTCTTTTACTGTCAATAAAATAGCATCATTACAGTTAAATTTAAGATTACAATAAAAAAACAGATTACATCAGTTGGGGCATAATGTGACAACTATAATGAGAAAATCCTTGTCATAAATTTTACCACAAGGAAATACCAATAGCTAACACCCATATTCTCCAACTAGAAATCAAGAATATTTGTGTATATTTTGGCATAAAAGGCACAAAACACAAAGCAAAGCATGCTTGTGTCATTTGTTACAAAGAAGCATTGACATTTGTGCAACATGGAAAAAGTTCAGCATTTTTCCAGACTTTTCCAAAACCACAGATACTTGAGGAACAGAGCTTCCCCTTTAATGCCAGTGTATCACTTCCAGTACAGATGGCAGGAACTACAAGAAGAGTATATAGAGGACAATACATCCATACACTTCCAGGAAATTTTACCTCATGTATTGTGGAAGCTGCTGCTATAGTATTGTTAGTAGTAAAGAAATACACCGCAGCCTTTTAATACAAAGACAACAACTGGCAGATAGCACTTGTGGGAATTATGTAAGACTGGTAAGAATGTTAACAATGCTGGAAACCCCTCCTAAACACAGCTTCTCCACTTGCATTTAAATGCATGATGCCTGCTCCCTGTTTGCTTCAAATAAGCTTTTTAAAAAACTTTGTGCCCTTGAAACAAAGGACTCATCAGAAGGGAATGCTGCTATTGCACAGAGGAATTGCTTTCCTGATTTTAAGGTGCTTCAGAAATACAAATCAAACATCTGTACTATTTTCTTCTGTAGTGACCTCCATACAAGCATGTTGTTAGCAGCCTATTTGCTATATTTCTATAACAAGTCTATCTTCATCATCACTGCTAGTGTCATCATGCTCAACTCTGGTTTGCTTCCTCATCATCTCTAAACCTCTCTTTTTGTATGTCTCAGAAGGTTCTGCAGAGTAAGTCTCAAACTTGGGCGACCTGAGATTAATTGAGGGCTTCCTTAATGTAGTAGTAGATGCCCCATGTGGCCTTCCAGAACTGTTTGGCTGCAGGGGGGCTCCATTCTTTTCTGCTCTTCTACGAAAGTCAAGAATTTTTTGAGAGAAGTTTGCCCACTCTGTGTATTCTAAACTGGGTAATTTAGCCCTTGACACTGTGTGAGGAAGAGGCTCTGCTTTTGAGCCAAATAAACATGAGCATCCAGGCTGGGAACTGGGAGCTGAGTTTTCTTTTGGAGATGAATGTGTGGTTTCTTCAGTTGGTGGTTTTTCCTTTCCTGAGGCCTGGATCACCAGGCCACGTGTACAATATCTTTGACCCACTGAGTCTACATTTAATATGTTTTCCTGGGATGCTTCTGGATGTAAGGGAAGAGGACCAGTAGTCCCTGATTTGGTTCTGTCAGGTAGGTCACTTGTGCCTGTAATTGTAAAATCAGAAGGGGCAGACAAAACAGAAGATGCCATTGAGTCACTCTGAATGTTTGGCTGTGACTCCCCTGGGACTGATTGCTGAAGCACAAATGATTGTGTCACTAAACAGCAGATTTCCACATCACCACTGACTTGCTGCATGGCTGTATCAACTGTGGATGAAAAGGAATGAGCTGTCATAGTTGTTTCCAGAGGCGCTGAAATGTTCTGTAAAGAGAAGTTTGTTCTTGTGTGTTCCCTGATTTGCCCAAAAATGTCCTGTAGAAATTTAAAAAATAAATTTACATTTCATATTTTCAAAGCATTCCATTCTTTATAAAATGAACTGATAACTAAGTTCACTACACTGGCAGAAACATTTACCTCTGCTGTAATGCATATCAACTGAGTAAGTGAGTATAATGTCAACCTTCACTTATACAACTGTGATTATATTTGTGCTCTTTTTTTTTTTCATTACTGCAGACAAAGTTACTCATCCCTCTCTTGATGAGAAAACTTTTTTTTTTCCTCCCAGTGAAGGCTGTGGGAGGTGTGTAGTATTTTTTTCCTCAAGTGGATTATTTTTTTCTTTGCTTAGGTGACAGATCATGCTAATCCGTTGTGTATGATAGAGGTTGGGGGTTTCCAGCTGCATTCTTATGTACTGTCTAGGATGATGTTCTTTTCATTAGGACATTTTCCTATAAATACTGCATGATGTTTGTGCAATGTCAGGGGGGAAGGTTTTCGATGAGTCTGTAGGAAATACGTGTAGCAAATAAATTTACTTAGTAAGAAACATTTTAGGGACTAGTTTCCTAAATAAAATACTGCTTACACTACATGAAGAACCAGTGCTCATGATACATAACAGCAGTCTGGCTCAGTAGCTTATCTTTAAGTGTAGCCATCAGAAGCCTAGGGAAAAGTACCCGAATTAGGATAATAATTAAGAATTAGTCAATAAACTTTCATTATATTTCAAACACAAAAATACCCATAGCATATTTTTAAGCCAAATCTGTGATATACGGTAGTCTCAACATGAACTTTAAAACAGCTGAATATAATTCAAGTTTTAATTACCAGTACCTTTTTGTTTGTTTAATAATAAGTAATACATGAATTAAGGTACAATACCTACTTTTTTATCCATTTTGTGTTTTTGTTTAACATGATTCAGATTTTCAGTATGGGAAAATACTCCTGACTTATTCTTTCCCTGTTTCTTCTTTCTGCAAAGCGGCTTCTCTGAAGTGGGAAAAGATGTGTCTTTCAGCTCTTGTAGGTGATTTTCTATTGAAAAGAGATTGGAGAAACTTTTACTTCGATTTTATTCCCCCACGTGCTAGACCTTACAAAATTTCTCATCATATCACTGAAGTGACTTCTGGTTTTACTATTTCATGTAAATACTTATACTAAGATTGATACATTTTCTCACTGATGTGTTTGAGTTTTGATCTTTTTCATTGGCCACTGCTCTCCTGAAAAGTCATTGCTATTTGAATCTGCTATGAATGAAATGAATGAACACGAGGTATTGCCCCCACTTCCATGAGGGCAGTGGCATAAACATCATCTGCATCCATACTGATAATTAAATGGGGGGGGAGTGTCACTGACGCACAGACAAGTCAACACACCAAATTCATTTCACATTGCAAACATACCATCTCCTTTTAGAAACTGATAAAGTGTTTAGGCTTCTATTTTAAGGTTATTTTGAGGTTTTTCTCTTTAAATGCCTTCCTAATTGTCAGATTCATGAATGTAAGTATGTGTATGTCATGTGCTCCCTTCTGCAAGTGAGCTGTCTGAATTTCTCCTTGCAGAAGCTACTGAAGGACAGAAGTGGCTTTGCAGTTCCATGTGGAACAGGTGTATATCAGAGTTGTCACTAGCATTCATACTCTTCAAAAATAAACACTCAATACATTGAAAAATATTCAAAATACCTTGTTCCTTTGACTGGGGAGAATGGCACTTCTTATACTTATTAAATTTACAGAGTGGTGACAAACACCCCTTTCTCAAAGCATCCAGGGTTCTATTTAGAAGGCAGTTCCGCTTGCTTAGTTGGTTCAGCTGAGCATATCCATGCACATACCTCCCTCTGTACCTGCATTGCCAGTGGCATTGAAGGGGTTAAAAAAATACGTGCTATTTAAAACCAGAGTAGAATAATACCACATCATCACATAAATTTAAATCTAACAGCAGGTTACTGCTGTGAAGTAGATGTTCATTTATGTCAACTCAGAAAAAAAGGATTTTAGGCAAGAGGCCCACAATTATTTTATTAAATTTTTCTTCAGTAAGATTCAGAAATCCTTAGTTTACTAAGAGAAAAGGATTCAGGAATAACAGATTCTTTTTACTATATCTGGAATTTTAAGCCAACATACTCCATAGAGACTTGAATAGCACAGGAATGAGAATGCATAGTTGTTGGCTTTTTTACTTTTCATTTCACTTCTGTGTGCTACCTACTCATCATCACTTATTTGATATGGCCAAATAAATAAATTATTGTTAGGCCAGCAGGGAAAACAAAATAAAACAAAGCCACTAAAAAACAAACAAAAAAACCTAAAAAACAAACCAGAAAAATAAAAAATGTCCTAGAAGAATTTCACTGAACTGGTAACATAGACCCGAGTTTTCTATTTTTGTTCTTCTGATCCTTCAAAACTGCAGTGCTGTTTGCCAGACCAGACATGGTAATTAAGTTACTGGCACTGATCTGTCCACAAGGGACTCACTCTGTCTGATTTTGATCATGAAATAAAATCAGGGGGATGTATGCACACAATATGTGTTTCTTATTGACGCAATTTATCCGACATTCTGCTAGCCTACTCCCTTTAAAGATTAGAGGCTGAATCTTTTACTTGTATCAGCTCCCAGTATATACAGAGAAATTGTGCTGATTGATACAATGTGCCTGATATTTTTATACCCAAATTGTTTTATTTAAACTGAATGATCCTTTAAGCTATGGCTGGTTTTGTAAGTTTATGTTAGAAATTGGTATTCATTGTTCTGCATTCTGTGAATACAAGTTCAGGACATAGATCTGACAACTTTTAGCTTTTACAGAATTCAAAACTAAATTGCTTTGGTTCCCTTCAAATAAAGGAAAATGCTGACAATTTTGACAGGTAAAAGTAATTTCTGAAGCACAGTGAGAGTCAACTGACCAGTTACCATCTTTCTTTGGTATATGTAATTTCTGCTTAGAAAAGTCTGTTCCTCATAGTAAACAGCACAATGATATTTTTTTATAGATACCTCTATGGAATTGCTGCAGTTTAGCAGTAGCTCTTTCTGAGAAGTTTGGTTTTCACCCTGATTTTTGACAAGGTTGAATCTGGGGATGACTTTTTGTCTTCTCTGGACTTTTTACACACATTTTAGCAAAATTATGCATTTATCTAGGGAAGCTGAAAACCGTATTTCTTACCATTTTGGGGTGACTTTTATCTTTTTCTGTTTGTGGCTCCTCTTGAGTTTATGTGTTGAAATTTTTTCCTTTTTACAAACTATCGTTTTCTTCTTTTGCTCTGAAATATTTTTTAAAGCATCACCAGGAACTGCTGAGTTCAACTGTTGAGAATATTGGGAAAAAAAATAAGTACATGAAAATAATGACTTTCATTAACTGAGAGACTGGAAATCTATGTTTTTTTAAAATAACACTGAATAGAACAGTCAGTAATAGCACAACTCTCAATTCTTCCTAGAATTTTTATGGTTTTCTAATCACTTTGTCCAGCTACTTTTATAAAATAAAATTAAAACAACTCACTGCTTCTGTGGACCTTCTTTCATTTGCACATGTTCTTTCGTATTCTTCTTCCTATATAAAAAGTAAGCTTAGTCTCACAAAGCTGCTCCAGGAGCTGTACATATAAGCTTGTCTATCTTCACTTAGCTAAAAAAGAAAAGCTGTCAAGCCTTAAAGACTTTACAGGGTATATATGCAAGTTGGTTTTGTTGACATTTTGGTGTAAGTGATAGGAGACCTAGTACACAGTCTTTCTTTGAGCCCAAGTGTCTCCAGCTATAATAAAGTCTTGATATTAATGGTCTACTTAAGTCCTACTCTGATGCAAGCATTCATTTAATACATATGCTGTTACAGAATATGAAATACAAGGTTAAAAATCAAGAAGTAGAAACACTTTTGTCACCAGACAACATTCCTGCTGAAATTCCCAAGCGAAAAAAACTTAAGTATCCACATGAAAGTATGTATTTTTCATGCATCAAGTGAATATGTATCTTATAAAAATATCACTTGAAATTCTATATCAACAAATGCCTTTGAATATACTTTTGCTAAGGAAATATGATTATTAATATTACCTCCTGAATCTGTTCTTTGGTAAAGGATGAAACCAATGTTTTTAAACGCCTGTTTGTTAAGCCATATGCCACAGTCTTGCTAACGTTTTTCATCTTGAAAATAGAAATATCATATTTTGACAGTGTGCATTCATTGCTCGATTCCTTGTCACAGGTGTGCATGGAGGAATAAGCAGAGTCTGCATTCCCCTTCTGCTCAGCAGGAAGAGGAAAGCTTCTTGATAAACAACACCATGTTAATTGAGGTTCAGCATTTAGCGAGGGGAAGGCGCTCTTTGTGCTTGGTACTGTTAAACTTCTGGAGTAGCAAGTCAGATCATTGTGGGGTAGCACTGGGAATTTACAGTGAGTGGTGAGAGTGTGGCAATAAAAAGTGCCAACAGAATGGCAAAAATAAGTGGGGTTGTCTGTTGAACTCTGAGAATACTGCTTATCCTGCAATGTTGGTGAAATGTCCTTAAGAATGCATGGACCTTCACCTCTGTCCCATCCCCCAATAGCTGCCTCTGCACCCTTGCTAGAAGCTGACGTCATTATCAAAGAGTCACTTCCTGAGCAAGGGTTATGTAAAGCCTTTGTCTCTTCTTTGATGTCAGCTGATATGAAAAAACCACTTGTATACACAGAAGAAAAGCATATTTTCTTCTTTGGGGTCTGTGTAGAGGAAGTAGTTAGGCTCATCCACTTCTCTTCTGTTTGCCTTTGATAATTTAATTTATTTTTGTTCTGTTTGTTTTTCCAAGGATGTCTTATAATGTCCTGCTGCCTGAAATTTTGGTTATAAACGGTGTCATCTGCTGAAGTTAAGGAATATTTTGTTTCTGTTTCGCCAGAACTGAGCGGTGAACAAAATATTGGAGCTCCCCAGTTCGCATGTGCATTCCATTGCAGCTCTCCTTTGCTGGCTTTTTGTCTCACTTCAAATTTTAACGGGGACCAAACCAGATCCTTAGAATGAGAACCAAGTGATCCACTGTTGGAGGAGCAGGAGGGGCTGGTTAAGGTGTCTGTCACAGATGTGCAAGGTGTAATCTTCTGTTCTGATCTAAGCAAGAGTGACAGATCTGAGGCTCTCTTTTCTTGCGGCAATTTAAGGATATATTTTGGAGAAAAAGCATTTTGTTGTAGTACTGGAGTTAAATGACCAGATTGCAGATGGTGAATTTTAGAAGACTTGTCAGCAGCACAGGAATTGAAAAGTGGTCCTTTTGATCCTGTTTTCCCAAGACATGTTTTGACATCTTTATCTGTTTCACTATGCAAAGCAAAAGAATTGCAGTCTCTTCCCCTTAATTCAGACCCTAAAAATCCCACAAATGAAGCTTTTGAGATATCTGCTGAATGTGAAAGAAGGCTGGCCTCACTGTAATAAAGAACTTCAGTGGGGAATTCAACTGTTGTCATGTGCTCCACATTCTCTGTACCTCCAGTGGATTCATTAATTCCTGTGCTTAATTTTTGCTCCTCTTCTTTATTGGAGAATTTCACTGGTGCTATGGAAAGACACTGAGTGCTAGTGCAATAGACACGCTCCGCTTCATTTACTGCATTGTTTTCACTACTGGGACTAGGACAGGACTTTGAAATAATTTTTTGTGTCTTCTCCACTTCAAATTTCAGCTTTTTTCTTTCTGATGGCAAATTTTGGCACTTTCCTGTAGCTTTTCTGTTACTGTTGCAATGGACCCATGAGGGTGCCAGGGCATACTGGCCAGTATCCTTATTCCAGCTATGGTTTCCATAAGTGTATGAAGTGCTTTTACATTCTAATTCAGATGTACCAGATTCTTTCCCAGGGCTTGGGTTTTCCCAGTTGCTACTCTGTACTGGCAAGCAGTCACCACTCCTTCTGTTAGTACTCAGCTGGCAATGAGTATTTTGAAGCCTGAGCTCACAACTGCATGGAGCTAGTAATGTGCTCTTGCCATCTGTGTCACTACCATGGAGGTCCTGGGAAGTTTTGCTCGTTGCAGTTTCTGTACTAGCCTTTACTGAGTGTGACATCTCCATTACATAAATTACACTGTCTGCAGTTTTCTCAGAGGACACATGCTGTAGAATAGTGTTACCATTAGTACTGGTTTCTGATTTAGCAGTGTTTAAACCTGTTGTCATGAGAGAGGAAAGACTGTCGCTTACAGAGCTCCTGCCATCTCTTTCCTCAGTAATTTCAGTACTGCTGATGGATTCCTTTGAATCATGACTGAAGCTTGTAATATCTGTAACCTTACTCCCCCCTTTTTTAATTTTCTTGGCATTTTGAGCGCTTTTCATTTTTTGGTAGATTTTCTTAAATGTTTCATCTCCATACATTTGCCATTTTTCTTGAGAGAACATCTTTAACTTCCTTTGATTGTGTTTCTTATTTTTAGCACTGATTACTTCTCCAGCCCCAAGCTTTTTATTCCCTTGCAGTTCCTCCAGCAGAGGAGGATGATCAACCACATTACTTTGTGGCAAATCATCCACTGCTGTTTGTCTGACTAGAGTTCGGGGATGGCTATTAGGCAAATCCACTGAATTTGCAGCAAGATTGTTGCTAGGCAGCAAACTAGCAGTGCCTGTGTTTACAGACTGCTTAGTAAGAGAAAGTGGTTCTGAGCAACCTGCTTTGTCATGTACCATTCTTGTGCCCTCCACAAACGGCAAGGAGTTGCTTCGTGTAACAGGCACGGTGTCTGCCACTGTGGAGAACTGGGTGGGAACTGAGTGAAAAAGCATTGGCTTGCATTTTTCTAGGGGTGTCAAGGTAGATTTTGCTGAACAAAGGGAAAGATTTTTTTTTCTATTTGCATCACAAGTTCTGATGTCAAAATGGAAAGAGTCTTTGTATGTATAAGGCATTGGCAGATCAATGCTTCCCTGTTTAGAGAGGACAGTTTTTCTGGGCCTAACGTTGTCTAACTGGGTATCATCCACCACACTTTTGTTATGAGATATAAGCTTTGAAATGTGTTCTTCCAGCCTCTTTTTCTCTAGCATCAGGGCTGTAGCTTTCTCAGCTGCATCGAGCTTTGCAGTGCTTCCAGAGGTACACCTTAGGCTGCTGAAGGCAGTTTCATTTTCCAGTTCTGTGCTATGTTCACACAGACTGTGCAATGGGCTGGATGATGCCATCTGTTGTTCTGTACTATCAGAGCGTGACAGATACCCTGAGTCAGTGCTCTCACACTTCTTTAGCTTGCAGTCAAATGGCTTGTAATCCCACTGTTTTTCTGAAGAGGTTGCTTGCTGCCTTTGCAACTGAATATGCTTAGTGACAGTTGGAGTTCTTTGCTCCTGTATCTTCTTTCTCTGGCACTGACCATTTGTCAAAGCTCCTGGAGTTGATAAAATTTGAGGTTCTCTTTCAGGAATCCCCTTTGAACTAAAGGACTGATTTGATGTTTCTTGATTTTCTGAAGTAAATGAGTTGCTTGTTGGTGGCAGTGAAAGGTCATGAAGAAATTTCTTAGTGTCTGTTACAGCACTGGTCTCTGAGCTTACTTGTTTCAGCTGTATTCCCTTGTCTTCGCAGGTGCTACTGGGTAGTTTGCTGCCTTGATGTGAAGTGATGCTCTCTGCTGATTTCTCATTTTGCTCCAATATGCCACTGCTGGCAGAGTCTGAGGGCAGTCTGGTGTTGTTGACATGTGTTTGAGTTCTTCTGTGTTTGTACAAATTGCTCTGAGTTTTAAATGCAATGCCACAAGCTGTGCACGGGAAGGGCCTCTCTCCTGTGTGAGAGCGAATATGTTTCTCTAGGACACTTGGCTTCAAACAATCTCGTCCACAGTGTTTACAGATGTATTTCCCAGCTTTTTTTGATTTTCCTGGGCTTCCATTTGATGCATTTACGCAGGAATTTGGCGATGATAAAATTGGTAAAGTGCTCACTATGCTCAATGTTAAAGTTTGCCCGAGTTGTTTCTGAAAAACTGACTGAGGCTGATCTGTGCCTTCTGAATGAACAATTGGATTCAAGATGAGAGGAATGTTACTGCTGTCCAGATTTACACAGGTCCTGCCAGTCAGCAGCTGACTGTTGGGCTGAAAGCATCCTGCCTGGACAGGCTGATAGAGTGGTATGGTAAGGGCTTTGAGATACACAGGCTGAGACAGGGCAGGAATGGCATTGCCTTGGCTGAGATCTGCAGAACCCCGTGCAGGATGAGGAGAAGAGATTGGAACCGCTTGATCTGGCAGTGCAACTGTAAGACCAGGCTGCTTCTGTGCCTCCATTTCAAAGGCTGTCTTCCATATGCTCATGTAGCTGTGAGGGAAAAAAAACAAGTAGGAATCTTCAAGATAGCAAAATAAAATAAACACCTTCAATTGCTGGACTGGGAAAGTTAGCAATTAAGAATATCACAAATCTTACATACGAGCATTATTCAGGCAATAATGACTTCATTTCCCTATTAAATTGATTCCTCTTTCTTTCTTAGATAGGAATTAAAGTTGGGTGTAAAGAAGATAGAATGATGCACTTAAAACCTACAGTAAGTGCCCAAATTACTGGAAGTAAATCTAAGTATCAGATTTGCAAATGGAGGCTCTCAGCATCCCAGAAATAATACAGTCTTAATTCTCTGGAACCATATGCCCATTACATAAATGTTTTTTTTATTTTAAGTTTTTACATTAATAAATGTTATTGTAGAAAAACAGAACAACTAAGGTTAGGAGGGACCTCAGGAGACCTCTAGTCCAAGCATCTGCTCAAAGCAGAGTTAGCTCTGAGGTCAGATGAAGTTGCTCAGGGTGTTATCCAGTCTGGTTTCAGAAACCTCTGAGTTTAAAAAGTGCACGGCTTCTTTGGGCAACCTCTTCTAAATGTAGAACATCAAACATTGCTGCATGTTATCTGTATTTACCCATCACTTTAATAAGCATCTTAAGAAACAGACTGGATTCAGGTAGTTTTCATATTAAATGTATGCACCATTGAAATGGAAAGATCAATCAGCCCTCTTTGTTACCAGTCTTCTGCAAAGGAAAAGGTTTTGCATATTTGGATATTGCCTTTAATCCCAAAGGTTATTTCATCCCTATTTGTAGCTCACAATGCAGCTGTGAACACTTGTCTCCTTGAGCAACAGAAAACTAATGTACTAAGAACCTGGTACGCATTACTCTGCTCTTCTCACTCTGCGCCACTTCTGGAAATTCTGGTGCTGGCTGGCAACTATGTTCCATAGACAAGGCTCTTTCAGTTTCTCTCTGATCTACTTTGCTTCTTAAAAGAATTGGAAAAGTGTAGGGGAAAAAAAAGCAATGCCATTTCTGGGATGCATTCTCTGACTTTTCTTCTGGTCATGAGCAGGGCTGTTTGCTTCCCTACACACATTACATGCATCAACAAAACATTTCTACATAGGACAATCACTTAAGTGACTTTGCAATATAGGTATTGGCTACATTGTTAAAGGAATGTTAAAAGAAAATGGTCTGTTAAAGGAACTAAGTTGTTATTCATATTCTGCATGATGAAAGTGTGTTTTTCTAGTTTGCAGAATGAGGTTATAGACATTTCAAGTTCATTTAATGTGGTTCTTAAGCTATGCAGTCACCTTTCTTTATAGCAACTTAAGCACACCATACAATAAGAACAGCAGCAAGAGGTAATACGTGAGCCAATGGTACTCATGAACTAAGCATGTGGTAGTTTTTTCAAAGATGTGAAAATAAGGAAAAGTCGAGGGGGAAAAATGTGCTGCAGAGACAAGTCTCAAAGAAGAAAAGTAAAGTCTGAATTCCATGTAGCTAGAACATCTGCCACATTAGAAGGAAGAAATCAATGGTATCTATGCTCCCATCTTCCCCTGGAGAGAAGTGTGGAAATGCAGAATTTACATTTTCACTCTGATTAGCCTGCTCCAATGTCACAAACTGTGTTCTCTTTGTTAACAACCTCACATCCATGCATAGCTGATGGCCTCTTCAAGGCAACCTTGTAAATTAGAACTTGGGGTGGACAAATGTTTTCAATATGAAACCTGTAGTTCTAAGGTACCAGACTCTGTGTGATTTCATGTATTCTGTTAACTTTCTGAAGCCCAAAGTACAATGTAATTCTGAGAATAATTTCAGTGCTCCATAATGTTCTACAAGGAAAATATTTACATGATCACAGAAAATCTAAAGTTTTAACTAATGCTAAACAGTTAAACTGAATGGCAATGCACAATCTCATTAGCTTCAAGAGTTTAATAATACATTTCTACCATTTCTACTGTGTTTCACAGCAAACAAAAGATATTTCTTCCAAAGTGAAACTTCTGTGGCTTGTATTCAACTGTGATGAACATGATCACGTTTTTCACATCTGTCATTTATATACAAAAAAGCCACTATATTTTTTTTTACAGTGACAAAAAAACCCCCCAACTTATCTCAAAGTCTTCCTGCCCAAAGGCTGATTCTGGGTATTTGTTGCCTGAAACAGAAAAACTTTTTTCTTGATTATCCCCCAGGCTCTGTTACTAACATCTACCTGTAACCAGTAGCATTGAACTGTTAGTAGAAAAATTTGATCCTAATTAGATAAGGTAAAGCCTAATTTGGTCTACAGATATAGTCTGGTGACATGATAGAGTTAATTTATCTTTGTAACCACACAGAAGCAGCTTTTCAACATTCTGAATGTGCATAATATACCACACTACACTTGAAGGTTTTTGCCCCTGTTAAAAGCCACTGGTGATCCCTACCTTAAATGTAATACCAGAGAACATACAGAACTGGAATCCTCTTTCAGTCTGTAAATAACTTTAGCTTACATACCTTTTATTGAGCCAGGCATTTCAGCAAAAGAAGTCTCATTTCTTCCAATACTTGATGCAAGCAGAAACAAGGACAAAGACTTCAAACAGATTAAAAGTAGGAAGTTGGTTTGTTCTGTGGGTTTGTTTTTTTTTTAAATTGGTGTCACAGTAACAACCTTCGGAAAACAGGAAGAGGCGAAACAGAAGAAAATGAAGTAGCATTTCAGTCTCTTTGTATCCTTTATCATTATTCATGTGGGAACCTATAAACAGAATAATGTATTCCAAATATAAGCATTTTGTACACTGCATTCAAATGTACCGTTCAGTGAAACACACTGACACAATATCAGATTTTTTTCCTTATTAGCCCTAAAGGTAATTTGCTTATAACTTCACAGTAAAGATCTTTCTTAAAATGCATTGGAAAAGAATGGTGGAGAGAAAACATGTACTACATATGAAATGCTAAACTCATCCAGTTTGGGTATTATCCACCAGATTCTACTAATGGTGCTCTATAGTAGGATGGAAAGCAGAAAGCAGGAGAGAAAACACTTAAAAGAATTCTGAGTTTAGATCATGCTCAAAAAACATCCCTGGGACTTGTGAAAAGCTGTAGGGGAACAGGATAGGGGACAGTGAAGAGCTCAGATTTTGTTTGTGGGTTGGCTTCAAAGAGTCCTCAGATAATGCAGTCAGCAGAGCCAAGGTGTTCTGTTAGGGGGACAGCTGTCCTCTCCACAAACACTCACCAAACACAGACTGGAATGGCCATTTCCTTCAACTTCTATCAGACTGAGTAAACCCCAAAGTGGAATATGCATTCCCTATAATGGTAGAAAATCAGCATAGCTGGCCTGTAAACATTCCTTAGGAACACTGTAATCTGAAAGATGTAGCTTTGAATCTGGTTATAACTTACTGTGATGAGCATCTGCCCAATTCAGATAGCTGCAGTCTGCATATCTTGCAAAGTGGATAGCGGTGAACATGTAACATGATTATTTGTCTAATACCTACATTAGTAGAAGCTCTTTTTTTTGTAATTCAGATGATAAGACTTATCATGGGGGTGTCAGTGGTTTTCCATTCTACACAGCGTTACTGATCTTGCAGAGTTTTGCCTGTTGTTTGGCTTGCTTTATTTCTGGACCTTGTATTAGCAGGCCTCTAATTTTGGAAGTGGAGAAATATTTCTAAGTTTTTCTACCTTTCTCTACTGTCATTTAGTTTTTCAGGGGGTTTTAATGCTATTAACAGGGACTAATATTGTTTCTTAAAATCCTTCTAGTTTCTAATATACCTTAAAATGCTCCCAGTACTTGGTAATGGCACTGCACATGCTTAAAATCAGTGAATCTTGAGAACTACTTGACACTGTGAACTGACTTACAATGACTCATGCTTCTGAACTACAGATTCATTCTGTCCATATGGATGAAACTACATGCAGCAATTAGATTCAGCTCTGCTGGGAGATACCTTCCTAAAGGAATGGATTCTCACATATAAGTGAGATCTTCTGGAGGATTATTGCATGCTACAGTCAACAAGCTAACAGAGAAAAAAAGATGCACATCTTATAATAGAATACTGGTATGAATCAAATCATACAAAGATTATTATGGGTATTTTGCATAACAGTCAAAATCAGTTCTTTTTCAGTTTTATCACATATAAGAAGTCCTTTATATTTTATTCCCCTTTGACACTATTATTAAGATTAGTTTGTTAAGACTGCTTAAGATTTTAAGTTAAGAACATATTTAAAGAGGATACTTACTTTAAAAAATCCTAGTAATTCCAGCAGTATGCTGCAAGTAGTAACAAGTCTACAACATACAAGCTTTTAAAATTTGTTATTTGGAACACTCAGTAGCATATCAAATTCTAAGTGCTAAAACTGCAAACTTCTTATCCTGAGAGACTTAAAGAAATAAAATAATTAAATAAAGCCAGTCACAACTAAGGCAAGTGACTGCATGGAAGTCTGCCACCATCACACAGGTTTCAGGGCTGAGCAAAATCTTTTGAAGCTTAATCTGAAATCTCTAAACCTTGAATAAGTGACTCTGGAATTGGACTGACTGCACAGCATCCTGGATTCTTCACACTGATATGGAGTACATATTGCTGTAGTGCCTTGAAGTAATCTGAACTGTATTTTTTCTTTTTTACACAATCTATTTTTGGGTGTCACATTTTAAGTTGGATTCTCTATGCAAGATTACTAGATTCATTTAGGGTCAAAACATTAGCCTGCTCCAAGAAACCTAATTGACTTCAGTTAGCCCAATATACAGCAAAATGTCTATTTAACTGTGTATAATGCTAAGCTTACTGTCGGGTACTACACAGCATGTGGTGCTATACTGCACTTCACTCTTAATTCATGTCTTAATCAGGACTTGAGGAGAGAGACCCACATCCCATTGATCTTCATCTCTAGGTTCCAAGAATCTGTGGAAAGGGCTCTTTCCCAAGGGTGTGAATCCCTGTATCCTTTAAAGACATCTACAGGGTTTTAGTCAAAGATGTGATCAAGTGAAAATAGCACTAAGCACACTACAGACACTAATAAAGAAATAGATTTCCAAGATCCTACCAACTATGCATTTTCAAGTACTTTACAAACTTAAATAAAAAGAAAGTATCTTACAGGACTGTTAACTGCTCATTTTTCTTGTTATTACAATGATTCTGAGAACATCGCGCAGCATCTTACTGTCACCAGAAGGCACAGATCGTGGAATTATCTTTTCCAGTTGCTAGTCTACCACTGATGGCTAGCACAAGGTGCTAGTGCTTATGAACAACTCCCTTTATTGACTAGACAAAACTTTTACTTGAGTATAATAAAGTTATAGTGAACCAAAGAGTCTGAAATAAATTTTGTGCAGACACTTTGATGGAAAAGTTTATTGAGTGCACCCTAATTCTGGTACTTTCTAGACCTCAATTCACACTAGCAAAATAGAACTGATATATTTCCTGGGTAGTCCAGAAATTACTAGGCTTTTACTTTGAAAGTGTTTCTGCCTCTGGTCTTTTCTCAGTTTGACTTTATACCTAGAAACGGCTCAGAACAGAAGTACTGATTTCACCTTTTCACTTGTTCTTAAGGGATGTATCTGATCTTACAAGACTTCAAGTTCCACCTGCAGTGTGCTGACTGCTTATAACCTTATGAACAAAGTTGAGAGCCTCAGTGCCCTGCAGAATTAGGATGAAAATGGTTAATTCCTGAAATTCCCAAAATCTGCAATGATAACATTCCTTGCTAAAATTCTGTCTCTGGGAAATCTTGCTATTGCTAAGAAGTCATTGTTTCTGAAGTTTTGCCCTGCTTCATATGCAGTACATAAAAGTACATAAAAGTACAAAGCAACTAGAAAACATGCTGCTTTGACACTGAAATTCTTGTACTGTATCCTAAGGACAAACAGTTTTGACACAGTACTTCATAACTGTATAATGTCAGCAAAATTGTTTTATTTTTTTATTTTTGCAAACACTGTACCAGAATACAGTACTAAAGCATTCTAACAAGAACGTGATCTGTAATACTTTTCCATTCTAGAACAGCACCATTTTGATCATTATTATACATACAGTCTTCTATCTTTTTGATTCTCCTTTTCATGACTACCCACAAAGAAAAAATTTAAAAGGCTTAAATAAATTAGTATTAGCTAAAGCATGTTTTAGTAAGCAAACACTTTTTTTTCCTTTTGATCCCTTCATGCAATTTGTATCAGAGAATATTTCCTACTCTGTCTCTTATGCTACTTTTCTTAGCTCCAGTCATAAGAAATGCTTTCTACTTTATTATATATCTTCATCTTAAATTTATACCTCTTTTTTTCTAAGAAGAAACCTATTTAACACATCTGTTGGCTTTGTAACACTGTTGGTGTGTTCAAAATGAAAAAAAAATATTGGTAGTGCTTATAAAAAGAAAATTTAAAAACCCCAAAAGATTTAAATTCTTTTGTTCTTTCATCAAATTCACTCCTGTGCATATCCCTTGTTAGGAAAGAGTTAATAACCTCCAGCCAGCAGTCTGTAATCAACAGGTTGCTCTAACAGAAAAAATAATAAGCCTAATCAATCTTTTAAAGTTTAGGAGGTTGGAATACATGATGAAAAAATACTCTTAAAAACAGAAGTAGGGCCAGTATTAAATGCTTTGTGTTTTAAGAAAATATCATTCTCACTGCTAAGTGAAAGAACCATCAGATTTTTTAAAAATGTCACTTTAAAATTTCTGCCTTACCATCTAGAATTAATTATATCTCTGTCTATACAAATGGTAACAAAACACTTGCTAACCTTTAGGTGGCCAATTCACAGGCAGGTGGAGAGGTTCAGGTCTCTCTGGAATATCGCTGAAACAAAAGAAGCATCCTGTTTTCTTTTTTCAGTGTCTTTCTCTTCTCTTTTTTGGGTGGTGGAGTGTGTGCAAGAAGAGGAGGGGGTGAAGTCAGCCCACGCTTGGTGTAGGAAGAGTTTTAATGGCCGATGCTGGTAATGTGGTTTGCCTGCTACAGTGTCTGCACTACTGCAGCTCTGTGTGTGGGCGTAAAGAAATGACACGACTGGGTTTCAAACCATTACACTGAAGATTTGCAAACAGCTTAAAAAAAAAAAAAAAAAGCACATTCCCATCAGGCAGAAATGAAAAATTTTTTTTTTTTTCATTTATCTTTTCCTATGTTTTGGGGGGTTGCTTTGGTTTGGTTTGGCTTTTTAACTTAACAGATGTAATCCAGTCAAGTTTCTTCCTTGAAATGTAAATTAAAAAAGGTAAATTAACTCTTTTAGGAAGGTTTTTGATTTTACACAGTGTGAATATTTTGTTGCGATTTTAGCTGCTATTTTTAAAATAACGTACAAGAGCTTGTATTCCAAAAGGCATCCAGATTTCCACAGTGAAAGTGTTCAGATACTTATAGGCACCCAAGTATTGGTAGCACCGAGAAGGGTGATATGATAGACGGAGTAGCCACTGTGAGACTGCCAGGTAGGAAATCCCAGCCCCTGACTATTCCCTTGAATACTCCACAGAACAGGGCCAAGAAAAAAAGTGATATCCTGGCAGCCCATTTTTGTTCAGTAGTCTAGCAATGCATCAGACTGACCCAAATCGGACAGAAAACAGGCATGAATATTTGAATGTTTGTTGTAGCTAGTGCATACAGAGAGACCAGCAGGAGTGAGAAAAAGGAGCTGTTCTCTATAGTATCATGGGCAATTATATTTAATGATATCACAACAAAAATGCTATTTAAGGTACAACATAATTGGTGGCACAAATAAAAGTGAATATAAATGGTTATGAGTACACTGTTACTGGGAAAGACAGGTGAAAGGTTTTTGTCAAACACATGTGAACACTTCTTCAAACAGTTTTGTCCACAAAGCGTGAAACGGAGAGAAGAGAGTTTTAGAAGGGAGCTTGAAAACTTCAAGGAACCTTTATGACTTGTCTGCTCTGTGACAGTAAGGGACTAGCACTTGTGAAATGCATTAAGGCACAGATGCTCTAGGGTGTAATGGTATAGGTGTGTATTTTTCAGATATGCAAATAAGCCCAAATTTGAGCCCAAATTCAAACAGGACTTCTACTGCATTTGGTATGCTGCTGACAACAACAGTGACATGTGGATGCCTAGGCAAAGGGGGATGGAAAGAGAGACACTACATGATGTCCACCAGCAGTTCTTCACCCCATCTCCTGGCCACAGTGTTCAGCAAGCAGCTGAAACCTCCTGGTATGAAGGATCCCAAGCTGAATGCCCCATCAGCAGGATCCAGTGCATGAGTAAAGACAGCAAGACTGGACTTGAGGACTTCAGACTACTAATATCAACCTTTAACAAAAACCTGATAGGGGTAGTGAAGTGATGAATTACACTACAGTGAATAAAAAACTATCTTCATTTCTATATCTATCTGATAAAACTGTCAAAACCCACTAATACACAGAAGTACAGCCTGACTTTGTATTAAGTAGGGTCTGGTGACTAGCCACAGTAGAAACTTAAATATTTCTTTCATGTGTAAGCTAACAGCTGGTCAGTTCCAGGAAAATTTTGCCAGGGAAATGCCTATGGCCTCAGCTGATAGAGAAAATTGCATGTTTAGAGAGAACAGAAATATGGCTCCCAGTAGGGTTGCATACAGTCATGCAGACTGAGTGCAATTGTACAACATTATGTAGATTGCAAACTGAAATTCCTGAAATCAGTTCTGTAAAATTAGTAATTTCCTTAGCATTGTAATTCATTTGTATATATAGAAGTAAAAAAGACAGATTTTTACCTTTTATACTATTTTGTCTTTCTCTAAACTCTAAATTAACCTGTGTACTGTCTGCTCAGTGAAGATATTTTTTGCCCAGTTAAACCCTGTGCATTTTTAGTGAGTAGTTTCATTTGAACCTTTTAATAGAATTCATATTTGTTTTAAAATGCTAGTTATGATTTTCTTGAGACAGGGTGAAAAGTGTAATAGCAAAATACACAGCCTGAAGCAGTAACCCTGAATTTGCTCATTTTGGTCACAGTATGTCATAGACAGCTGTGTATGGTGATGGTGTAGTAGTTGTACTTCTAAGCCACTGCAGCATTCATCTCTTCTGCCATGGCACTGGCCAGTTTGCTGCAGATTAAGTACTGTGGAGAGTCTCAGTGCACCTAATCCTCTTCTGAGGACTAATCCCCATGAAGAATCATTACATAATATTGCTGTTAGTGATGGCAAACAGCAATATTTCTTTTATAGATGTGAAGTCTTAAGTTTCAATGTACAAAAATCATGGTTGCCTACACAACTTTCATTAGACCAAAGGCACCTTTCCACTGTGGTACTTAACATGATTTTCTTTCACCAAAGATCCCAGCTCTGACAGAATCTTTGAAAGCAAATATTAAAAACATGGAAAATGTTGAATATTTAAAAATACTCAAAGCAGGGGGAATGAAAGCATAGTAAACTGGACAGCCAGCTATTATCCCCATATCAAAACTGTGTAGCAACCACTAAGATTCATATGGCACTGTTGTATATTTAGTCAAGACATCAAGAACTGCCAACATGAAGAGGAGTCTAACCCTCCCATATTGGTCAGTCAGTACAAAAAAAAAGTCCAAGAAAGAAGTATTTAAAGACAAAAAATGTGCTTGAACAGCAAAAGGGAGAGAGACAGCTTCATTAGAAGCAAACACAGGTCCAGTTGCCAAAGAAAAGCCAGTACAAGGAAAAATACTAAAATTCAAGGCAAATGTAATAGTTCCCATAGGGAAAAGACTCAAGGGCTGCTGAGAAAATGTTACGGCAATCACAAAAATGAAAACGTTCAGCTGGTTGTGCATACACCCAGCAGCAGGGCTGTACATGTAGGCACACACCCAAAGGGAGAAAAAAAAAACAACAAAACCCCACAACAACGAGAACAAAAAACTAGCCTCAAAGCATGTTCCATTAAAATTCCACAGACCTATTTTCCAAATTTAGATTTACTGTGTTCTAGGTAAGGCTCTAAATGCTGAATCATCATACAGGGGTGATTTGGGATTTTATTTGGTTTGGTTTTTTAGTATTAATTCAGCATATGTAAATCTGGTGAAGGACTGTTTTATGGATTAATTCACAAGGACAGTTACAAACCAAGAAAAAATTCAGACATCTGAAATAAAAGGCAGGTGTGTGACTAACCTTGCTTCTAAAGGACCAGATGACCAGGTGGTAATGAAGGTAGCTCCAATTACTCCTCCTCACTCAGATCACTCTTTTGCTGACGATTAAAAGGTTAAAAAGCAGAGGACAGTATGGTGCCTCTTCTACAAAACATGTTTTGCATGAGGAAGATCAAGGGTCTGGAATAATGTGTTACATCACACCATAAATATGAGTAATTACAATTATGATGCACTTAAAAGCAATGTGTCTTTCAGAGGAGCAGTTGCTCCAGCTCAAACAGTCCACAAGGTTAGCTGCTTTTTACCCATGTACAGTCATACTGATTTTTCCATCTGTTTCTTATTTGTCATTTAACAAAAAAAACCCCAGATAACTGCAGAACTTCTGATAGCATTCAGCAATGTTCTAAAAACGACCAGCTACACTAACATAAATATATGTCACAGAACATGAGACTAGAATTTGATCAGGTCATTGATCATCTGTACCAACTTTCAGATCAGTGTCAAAAACAGTAAAAGGAAGCACCAGTAACTAGAACTGCAGAAACACAGAACTCCCATCACCATCACCCCAGACCAGTACCAGCCATATAGGGAAACCTGAGTTCCAAAACATCTATGTAACACAACTGATTTCTTTTTTGTTTTCTCCACAAGCTTTTATGTAGTTGTTTTTTTTTCTCAACATGTTGTCAAGGAAACCCTACGTTCTTGTAGCTTAGTATCCAGCTCTTTATTGCTATAGACACAAAACAATTTAGAATTTTGAACTGGTTGATGTACTTCCCACTATGAAGGGATGCTCTTAATACCATAAACTTGATAGAGTTGAAGGAAGACTATTCTGAAGATTCAGTTCTATCAAAATGCCTGTGGGAAATTTGCCAATTAACACTTCTATTTACTAATTTTAATAAATTATTTTACTTATCAGTATTCCATTATGCTGTATGATATCCTGTAATCTTACTGGTGTCCATCACAATTCCCCTCTTATTCTATTGCCTTTGAAATTTTGTCAGAGTTTGTATGGCAAAAATATTTTTTAATTTTGTGAGAGCTGCCAGCTAAATTTCAAGTGATAGTAACTAAGTTAAAGTTGCACACTTCTTTTATCCCTTTCTGCATCAGAAAGTTACCTAATATTTATGCAGGTTTTAAATGGGAAAAAAGGTATAGTATATGTATATGTACACAGATTTTATGATGCACTCGAGGAGAAGCTGCTCTTCAACACCTGGCTGTGAAATAGTCATGTCCACTTTGCCTGTGGTTAGCTTTCTGTAGAGCACACTGCTCACACCCACACTGCCAAGGCACTGGCTCAGTCTCAGGTTTGCACCTATTGTTAGTGTCTCGTGGTCTCATGCCTGTTGTCTGAAAAGTTCTTTCAGCAGGCTATAAACAAGACTCACCTACTCCATGCATGTCACAAAAGTGTTCTAGTTCTTATCACAGGCTTTAAAATGCTGTTTTATGTCTTACTCTTATGAAGATGACCACTGAAACAGACAGAATGATTCATGCAACTGGATAACTTCAATATAAAGATGCAAAGTGGTTGTGTGAAATGATACTTGAAGCTTCCTGGTAGAGTGAAGTATATGATTGCACTGGACTTGTATTTCAGTTGTATGTCATGGTTAAAGGTATTTCTGTCATTCTTTCCTTTGGGTTTCATGGAGCTATGCTTTTATCTGTTGTCAAGGAAACACCAGGTTTTTTTCCCCCCTTGCTCATTAATGTCTGCATTTTTGTTTCCATAGCTACAGAGGAACCTTAGTGTTTTAAAATAGCAGTAATTGGATTACCAAGCCTTCTGGTAATTTATTGACACCGTTAATGGCTCTGATTTTCAAAAGCAGACACCAAGACTGTATCAGCAGTTTCTCAGCTATTAACATTTGTTATCTGCTTGTCCTGAAATACTGGGTACGTGCTGAGAAAAGTCTTCAGCATCCAAACACTCACTGCACCCAGAATCAGACTCCATGCATAGTACTCTAAAGCTACTGAGTTCAAGCAGGAATGGGCAATCTGCTGTTATATTTAAATGTAGTTTTCTTTCCATGCTATTAAGTTACACACCAAACTAGGGAGATTTAATCTGCTTGTTCTTCTTTTACAAGTTAGTATTGGTTCCTTAAATAACCACAATGAAATGTGACAGCTAACTTTTATTTAGAAGTTTCCCTGACCATGCTATGCTTCTAAAGTACCAGGAGATAGGGTGGTAATAAAGAGAGCTCCAATTACTCTATACTGAAAGAGCATCTATTTAGCACAAGCTGAATTCCAAACACCTATTGCAAAATGCCTTCATCTTGGCACAAGATACAAGCTGCCACTACTGAAAATAGTCTTTTTTTCAGTTGTAATAGTTGTAATTTCTGATGGATACCTGCAAAGAAGTGCAGAGTTTCTATAGCCAACTTGCTAGGTGTTAAGCCCAACATCTAATCTGTTACTGCCTCTTTGTAAAACTGGCCCCAGAACAATAATGTGGAAGAACTTTTACAGCCAAATATCTAACATATTCTGGATACAGGAACATGGAAAAAGCAAAAATAATTGAGAGCACCAGTGTTGCTATGAACTGGTTTTACTTGGCAGGGGGCAAGTTTTCTGAAGACAAAAACTGCAACTCTGTGACAGGTTGATCTGCCTAGATCAGGCTTCTACCACACTGAAATTGTTACCATGCCATCTTCTAACACTTCTGACTTATTTGCTACAATTTACTTGCCTATGTGATATGCCTAGAAAGCACCATAAATGTGTATTCTATGCCTTTACCCTTTCCTTCTGGTTACTTCCAATTCCTCCTGCCCTCAGCATCAGCACATCTTGTCCCACATCCCCTAACTGGGAGGCATCTGCACTTGTAGCTGCCTGGTCAAGCAGAAGACAACTGAACTCATGGTAGTACTTCCTACCAGTGGTGTCACCACTCTTCTGCACTCTGTCTGATGAGTCCCAGTCAGTAGACATGCACCAGTCAGTCTTGACTGATTAAAAATAACCATCAGTATAAAAAGTCACAGGAGGGGAAGAGACAGGATGACTTAACTAGCACCTGTTTCTTTAAAAAATCAAGCTAGAGACACCAGCCTGGAAAGTTTACACGTATAAGAAAAAGGTGACAAGTGGCTAGATACAGATAATAAAAGCAAGGAAGTGTCTTTAATCTAAAATACTTGTTCCTACTTTTCATAATGAATTTCTGTGCATCCTTGAGGCTAAGACATTCTATTACCATAGAAACAGTACCCTGTGTCATTGTGGACCTTACTGTAGATGAATGCTGTTATGGAAACACTCATCTTAAGAGCTGTCCTCATGCTATAGATTTTCAATTATTGTCTTTGAAAAGATCCATTACTAAACTATCCTTTCAGGATTAATTTTAATAAAAACTAAGTCTCCAAAGTATTTAGCAATTTAATAAACACCTCAAGGCTGCTCCAAATTAAAAATACATCATTAGAAATAAATATATATTAAAATTACAGTGCTCTTTCAGTAATTACCTACCTTTCCCAATCTGCATCTACAAAGTTTTGGGGAAAAAGATGGCCTGTCCACCACAGCATTGTTAGTAAAAAACTACTTCAAGAAAGCAAATTCTTAAGCCATGTGTTGTATGAAATAACTCCTTTCCACATACAGCCTATGTGTATATGCATGCAAATTAAAAAAAAACACCATAATGATCTGAGAAAATGCGCCTTAGTTGACTGAACTGGGAACTAGGAATTCTTACATTTTAATCCAATGAACCATTCTTTTGTCTTGGAAAAGCCATCTAAGACAGATCTTTTAAGAGATATGCGTGAGTTGGAAGCTCAACTCCCACTGCTTTTTTCCAGGGAATTAAGTCCTTAGCTGATCCTAGAGCACTGAGAAAATCTCCTCAACATTTTCATATTTGTAATATCTAAGATACTACTACTTACTTTTTTCACTTGAGTTCTGTGGGCATAAGTATTTCTGAATTTTCTTGAAGAAAGACATTGAAGAATCTGTGACACAAACACCATTTTTTATTTTGTCACTTGTCAGACATAAATAGTTTCCTGCATAATTATATTGATTATACTAGTTGGTTACTCCAGTTGATGACTGTAAATGCACAATTTTTATCTTTTCTCTCTCTTTTTTTAGAATCAAAATAATCTTTATCAAGCAGCTTATATCCTACCTCTTTATTCCTACACAAAATACTAGATACTATGGCTTGTAATGGGAACATTTCCTAACTGAAAAGGAGCTGAAAATCTGAAACTGAAAATCTGAAAAGACATGAAATACAAATAGCATTTTAACATATAAAGAAAGCATACAAACATAATGATTTCATTGGTAATACTTAAGTACCTCCACTGAGCTTCAGGAAAGCAGGTACACATAAGGCCAGTGATGCAGTCATACCTCAGCAATAGTCTTATCAGCATTTAAATAAACAGAATGATGGGGGGTTTTAAATGTACTTCTAATTTAGCCTTGAATTTGACTCCTTAGACACTCTTCGCTTCTTTAACCAAACTACTGAAGACTGTGCCCCTGAATCCATCTTAAAAACATGAAAAAATTGTCCTTCAAATCTCAGTCCCAAAAACAGTTTTAAAATTAAAACTCACACTGCCTGTCTGGCACAGGCAGGGCTGTCTACAGTCCAACAGTGCAGTCACAGAAATGAGGTGCTGTTGGGTCTGGTGCAGCTGATAGGACAATGCCAAACTCACAGGAAAACTGTTGGTGAGAAACTTGTTGGCACTCTAATTTTAGGATATATAATGGACTAGTTAAGATGTCAACACAGAAAATCAGGCTTTTTTTCCATCAAAATATTTACAGCCTCTTTAATAGTAGTAAATTAATGTGACAAAACCTGGAAAATGTTTAAGTAGATTTCAGTCAAGTGAAAAGGAATGTTGGCTATTTTCAGGACAAGCAATTGCCAGGTACTTTCATACTTTTCCCCTGAAAAATCAATATAGCAAAAATAAAGTACTGAATATCTTTTTTCTTAACATTTTATTTAATTGTTTAGATTCTGCAAGCTTTGTTGTTTGTGAAATGTGTCATAATATATTTTGTTCTTATATCCACAACTGGCAAAGAGTTTGTTATCCAGATAGTTACCTGTGAAAGATTCGATCTTCTCAGTGCTGGTATTCCCCAGTGGCTCAGTAAGCAGTCTCTATGAACTCTCAGAGCTCTCAGTGCTTTCTCTTATTATTTCTGAAAAGACAGAATAAATTGATGTGCTCAGTTTAACTACCCAAGCTGACAGGTATAATCCCATTTTGTGCATCTTCCAAAAATTGTGAGCATTTTAGTGGGGCTAACAGATGTTCTCCATCTCTCCATTTATAGCCATATTTTTCAGGAAATTAATTCCCTGGTATTTATTTTTCAGCACTGCAGTTTTTGGAATGCATGCCATGGCTGACTAGATTCTCCAAGAGACAAGAAAAAACAGAGTAATCAAAAAACAGCGTATCATACTGTCAATATAGGCCTTCAAAAAAAGACTACAAGTAGATAAGGTAAGAATTAGTTTTCGAAGAAATTAGAAAAGTGAGCATAGAAGCAAGTCAACATCTGCAGACTTTTTCTTCACGGTTTTGATCCTCACAATTATTTAAATAGTCAGATGAATAATTATTGAACTATAAAGAATATTCACTATCACTTTTCTATGGGAGGGCCTTTCTTAAAGGTAGTTACAGTTAACTTTTGTTTAAATCACTGCAGATCCCTTGTATGTGTTCAGATGGTTTTGAAAGTCTCCTCCAATTTTAAGTACATCAGAAAGGATTAAGATACATATGATGCATTAAAATAAACATTTATAAAAGCAACAAATGCTGATTTTGGTATAACAAGTTGAGGTTTTAGTTGCTGCTGGCATTTGGTTGTCTCCAAGTTCCATATTTAATGAAGCTTTTGTCGAGGTTTTTTATTAATATCACAGTTTTACTTAAGACTGGCCTTGCCTGCTGCTTTCATTGCTAATGGATCTGGCAGCATCGGTTGCTGCTTGAGCCCATATGCTCAGGGGAGTGCTCAGCCACTCAGACAGTATTTGTTTTTCTGTTCCTATGATACTCATACCAGTGTACATTAGGGAGCCCCCTACTTAGAACACACATAGTATGCATATCTTGATTAAAAAGAAAAGCTTCTGTAGCTCCTATACTCTTGATCTTACCTTTTTATAGACCTTTATTTCTAGTAATTACTGATTTACAGTATTTATGTATTTCAGAGACCTGCTGTATGGTTGGAGTTTTTCACCAGTAGAAAGCATTTATAAAAACTGTTCCTGTTTCTGAGCATGAAAACCACAAACTGACACTAAACAGGGCCAAACTCCAGTTTTGCCATCTTATGATCCTTCTCAGGAAAACAAGCCATATCCTATTGATTCAGTGTGGTAGAACTGATATAATTATTATTTACTTCTGCAGCAACTTGAATGATTCAAATTTAGAGGAAAAAGATAGAAAGCTAATAATAAAACGCTTTAATGTACCCCATGCAATAACTAGATACGAAAAATTACATTTTAAAGTGTTGTTTTGTGAGACTAGTCATTGTTAAAACTACTTTTTGGAAGTAACTGTTTTCCAAATATTCTTAACTGTTAAAATTCTGGACTTTATACACATATAACAGAGAACATATGTAAATGCTGAAGAGATGGGTGGCATTAATCCAAGTTGGCTTAATCATACTATGGTAAGTTTGATGCTTTCTCAGTGCTTCAAATTTACATTTTTTTTCTCATATATGTTATTTATTCCTTTAATTACTGCTTTTGCTAAAACGCTAGGTTGAAGACAGATCAGTAAACAGCTCAGTTTCAGCAATGTATTAAGTGTAGGTAGTGAAATGATGGAAAAGCTTCGGTGTCCCAAAATGCTGCTAAAGTAACCATCACTAGAGAAGGTGCAAAACCCAGTAAAAACCATGGGGGCTAGGGAATGTCTAGTAGAGTCAAAGTTTCCGTGCTTAAATTCCATATCCAAGAACTGTCATATGCACCGAACACTTCTCTTCCTGGGAATGGAATGTCCAGGGTAAGATGCAACAGTATGGAGAAAAACAAGTGTATGATTTTGCAGGTATTCTATGTGCACAGGCAGGAGCTAATGCTCTGATGACATTAATTTGGTATTCTCCTGAAGTGCAATGCTTAAAGCACTGTATATGTCTTTCTAACAGCTCATATGTTCTTGTAATAGTCCAAAAATTCTTGGAACCTCTTTAAGTTGTTGCATAAATTTTACTCAGATTTTCTTATTCTGCATGTAACAAACCTGCTAAATGGGTTTGGCTTTGAATCAGGACAGTTCTAGAGAAGGTAGTGGAGTTCTTTCATAGAATTTCCAAGATTTTAACTTTTCCAATGGATTTCTTTCATTTTCCTTAAGTGCTATAATATGTCACAGTAAAGAAGGTAGAGAAACAGCCATTGCCTATAGCAAGTGTCAGACAGTGGTTACAGTACACTGCATATTCAGGCTTTTTATCTAGCTGTACTCTGCCACTTAATTTTGATCTTATCATCTTTTTGCCTATGATTTTCATTTTTCCTGAATGGAAATCTACTTTATTAGATTTGTTTATTAGTTTAAATGTTTGTTAGAGAATACCATGAAGGAAAATACTTTTACTTCAATTTTATAGAAATAGTATTCTGTTACTTAAATCCAGGATCTACCTGTTTTCTCTGGCCCACAAAACTTTGAACAAAAATTATTTCATGGCTTTGCCTTCATCTGCCTTTGGTCAGCCACTGGCAGACATAAGCTAGAGGATATCACGGTGTGCTTTTATAAGAAATGTTGTCATCTCTGGAGTTAAACAAGGATTAGATTTAGGGGAGAAGCACGAGCATTTCCAAACCACACAAAATCACCAGCAATTTCAAAGGACAAATACAAATTTGAGATTTTGTCTTTAGTTGTGCTGTTACTGTGCTTGCTCGTGTGTTGTGGGTAATAACATGTGATTATCATCTGCCTACGTGATCACATGCACATTTGTGATGCTTGAAACAAAAAACATTATCTGGCTGGTAACTGTCATATTATGCAGAGTTTAACAGACTGTTTCCCAGACAACAGACCAGTCGTATGGCATCCATGGACTGCATGCTGTCATGTATCCACACTGAAGTCAAACACCCAGTGGCAGCTGCTGCTCCCACTAATGACACCAACAAGATGGAACTGTTTGTATAGCCCTAATCAAACTCCCTGAACTGTGGAAGTCAAGGAAATTGCACAATTTATACAACCTGGTAAATAATGTTGATGAGTTAGTAATTTGACTGCTTTATAGAGTAAATGGAAACACCAGTATGGAGACCTCCTTCCTACAAACAAATCTCAGATGGCTTTCAAAAGACCATCTTATTTTATAGCTTAGGCAGCAATCTGAGAGCCAGACTGTTTTAAATGTTTCTGAGATGGAAATGAGCATAATTTGGAAACAGAAAATAGATCTGCAATGGTATTGTTAAGAAATTACATCCCTTCTTTTTTAGGTCCCTGTATCACCATACTAGAGAACAAGAGAACCTTTTGACCACAGCCTTTGTACAGCAGTTGTGCTTTCATACATATGCATGCATACATATGAAAGATTTAAGTGGTAGAAAAATAATCTAGATTTTTAAACTCCAGCAAGACCCCTTTTATGAAATCAATTTTGGAAAACTAATTCTGAATCTGCATGTAAATCTGCAGGAAAGAGCTAATAACCTAGCTTTTAGTCCTAAAGAGGGTTTTAGTCCTAAGAGGGAAGAAAGTTTATATCCCCTTTTCTATGATACAGGAAATATGGCAGCTAAGAATGAATGACTCTCATTATACAGTCTGTCTTTTGTGTCATCTTTTTTTCCCCAAAAAAGACAAAAAAGGCTGTCTGAGACAAATTTCTGTGTTACGGTTTGTACTCACTGCATTTCATTTCTGCAATAAGACCCGTATGTGAGCAACAGTTGCCCTGTGAGCAATTGACTTCTCTGTCCTTTATTTCCATTTCACAGGTTTACATGTGATTGAAATTCCTGGCACAAAAGCATGGTTTGGAAACATTCTGGCCAGACAACCAGATGCTCTGAACCTTCAGTGTCTCACAGGATTCTTGCTGCCTATACTCCACTTCTCCTTGTGGTAAAGGCAAATGTTGAAGGTGAGCATACAAAGATGCTAGAAGATTGCTATGTATTTATGTTATTTGAAAACTTACGGGTTTTTTCAGCCCTTTGGGGAAGGCACTGTTGGAAGCAGTGGAATTTTGGATGTATGTGTTTATTACTCACCATATTTACTTTTTATTTATTACTAGTTTATTACTTATGTCAGAGATCAGATTACCCATTAATTACAGTCCCCTTTATCCTTTCACTGCCTGATAAGAAGTATAGACCACCAGCCTGTTGGAGGGATAGCATTTTCCTGTGGTGTAAAACACTAAGGTGTGGATGTGCAGGGCACTTAAGACAATACTTTCAGAAATAATTTAAACTGGTCTAAGATAATGCTGTTGTCAGAAGGCCATGCATTCCTGCCTCCTCTGTTTTCCTGCTGCTGAAGTAATGCACCTGAACAGCCTGTAGTATCAGTGCACTGGTCCAATCCAGACAAAAAAGATTCAACCTTTTTTGTAGGTTAAAATTTCTTCCAAAGTAACCAAACTTAACTAGAGGACATAAAGTGGAAAAAAAATATTATTATTTGGGAATGTGTCATTGCTTTTATATTGAGCTTTCATTAATATTTTTGAAATACTGAAAAAAAGGACCTGAATGTATTTTTCCTATTTGTTTCCATCCAGATAACATTTTAACATGGAAGCAGGGCAACAGTTTATTTCTGCAGAAAAAGTATTCTCTGGATTTAGGGGTGGGCAGCCCTTTGAGATGGGAGGCAGCAGAAGATTAGGAATCTTATCCCCTCTTGTATGGCGATGCTTAGAGCTGAGGATACTTGGAGGTGAGCTTCATAGCAAGACTGTAAGGGACAAGTGCTTCCCCTTTTGGAATTAACAAGCAGCAGGGCTTCACGTGGAGAACCTCATGGCAATCTACCTCCCTCTTGTGGTTTTTCCACACAGAAGGCATGAATCAATTCAACCTTCTTAATAAAAAACTGTATGGCTGCATCTCTCCTCTGAAAGTTGATACAGGTTACTGTTATTTCATCTCTTAGGGGATGCTATGTATTAGCCTCAGGATAGAAAATTATACCTTTTAAAAATTTTATTTGTACTTCATATGCAACCTGACAGCCACTTTGACCAGAACATGGCAGATTAGAAGAAAGTGATTTTTTGGCTAGTTCTGTAATCTTTCTTCAAAATAAGGGAGAAAAAGCCTTATATCCTAAAGGATATTTTAAAAATACTGCCCTGCTTGAATAATAAAGTACAGAAACAAATACGGGCATTTTGTTGTCTTAGTGATCTGTGTTCTGTTTTGGGTTGAACCAAATTGCATGATCCTAACAAATAGCAAGTCAGTGTTTGTTAGTGGATGAAGAACAAATGCACTGAACTTAGAAACCTGTTCAATATGTAGCTAAAACCAAGCTATGAGTCCTGCAGGCACTCTGACCACTTGCAAGCCCACCACCTCCTCTGCAATCCTAGCATGGCCTTTCTGTGATTTTTTCAGTTCCATGTATGGTTCAGAGTGCAGAAAACACAAATCCAGCTGCATTGTTCCCTTATAGCACTCATCCTGCCCGTATGAACAGCTTATTTCAGTGCAACACGAGGAGCAGCTTGACCAGGGAAGTAACAGACCTCACAGGACATCTGTTCCAGACAGCTTAAACAGGTCTGACAGACGTTGAGAAATCAGTTGTAGTTTGACAGCGCAGCTACCCTGGCTGAGGCAGGCAGCTGTAAGACAGTGCAGAGCTCAGTGGTCTTCAATGCTTTTTGCTGCATTCCTGTCCCTTCCCTCTGCCCTACGTCAAATGGTAAGTCCAGATCTCAGCTGTGACAAGGGATTTGAGACTACATCAGTTATGAAGGAAGGTGAAAGGTTCTGGAGTAAAAGACTAGCTTGCTGCAGCAATGGGAAGCAGCTGTAAAGACTCAACATCAGCATTGCAACTGCTAATGCCATGCAGAGGAGAAAGTTACTTGAACAAAGCTCCTGTTATAATAAAAGCAAAAATCAGAGAAGTTGGTACTGTCCTACACTGAGATATTGCTGGGCTTTCTTTCTGAAAAGAAGTGTGTTTGCTTATTAAAAGTACAATTTGAGGTAATCTTTTCATACAGAGATGTATAATGATGTGCGAGGCATTGAAAAAATTATTCTAGAGCACTGAAAAAAAAAGAACTTTGCAATCCAACAGAGCTTTTTTAAGAAAATGCAGGAAAATACGGCCAAGCACTAATAGCCTCAGATATTGAATTGGCTGCTGTTTATAGATGGGGCAGTCACTAAGAATTGTATAATAAAAGTCATTGGAGAGGTATGTCTGCAAAAGAAAATATGCACATCAATAAAATCATTTTTCTGCCAGTACAACTGCCAGACTGACAAAGGGAGTGGGAAGTTGTTTTTCCAGCTCAAGAAAAGATCCAAAACTTTTGAATGGGTTTCATTAACGCTGAATGTGAAAACCACTATTCCAAACACACCAAAACTTTTAATTTCAGATCAAGGAAGTGGTGCAGCATTATTGTAGTGTTAGCTGTATTTCAGAACATCATCAGGAAAAAACCACTAACAAATGAATTTTTCTTAAATGTATTTCAAAGCAAACTGGCCTAAGTTGTAACGTGAAAACTGATGTGTTGGGATACATGAGGCAGGGTAAGGACCCAGAGCTCATACCTGCACAGGGAAGTGCAGCAGTTAAATACAGAACTTCACCCACTTACTCTTCACTCTGTCAGTTGTCTGCCATCTCATCACTGTAAAAGTTGCTTCTGGTGATCCAATACGAATGCCACTTCTGTCCTGCACTGCTTTCATTCAGAAGTACAACTAGCACCACTGCTATTGTAACCAAACTCTTTTCAGTTTAACATTTAGTGACATTTTGTACAGCAGAATGGTCTATTTGATCTCTGGGATTAGGGCTCTGAACCAGGATGGGGTTTGCTTTTCTAAGTGTGGCATAATACCTGTATTTTTCTAACAGAAAGCTAAAACCAGAATCTGTAAGCCTAACACACCTCCCTGCTGGCAAATATGGGTCTGAAAATAGAAAATCACAATGCCTTATTCTGCAAATAATTTACTGACATCTCAGAACACTTTCATACACAATTCTGAGAGCAATTTCAAGTCTTTCTTAGTCATGCCAAGGACATTGCTCTGCCAAAATCGATATGAAATGTATTATCACAAGGCCTGTTTCATGCATCAGTTGCATTTGGCAGTCATAAAACATACATATGAACTAAGTAATCTCACCATGGGATTCCACAGATTTTTAAATATTCTTTTGTAGATGTCCAGTATGGTCTTTAATGGTCATCTTGGTAGTATCTGGGACGGGACATAACTGAGAGAATGTTTTCTCTGATTTCAGCTATTAGACAGATACTGTCAACATACAAGGGAAAAGATATCTGATTTTATAGTATTAAATTCTTGGCATAAAAATGGACACAACAGCCTCATGATTCTACATCACCAATGTAAAGAATTCTAACATTTAGGATGTGCAACTTTTTCCTCTGCAGTTACAAATTCGTTTTATTTTCTTAACGCCTGTCTTTATTAATATTATTCCTTCTAAAAGTCTGGTTTATAAGTAGTTCAGCCTTGATATCACTCAAATACAAAAACTTACTCGAACAAAACTCCTGTTAAAATTAACTGAAGCGCATATGAGCAAGAACTGTTGAGATCTAGCTCCTGATCCGCACCCTATGTTGGCATGCTTCCTTCTTGGAGATGGCATTTTGCTTTGCTTCCAGTAGTTAAAATATCTTCTACAGAAAAAAATCAGAGGCTACATATAATCCCAATGGACAGAAGACAAGTATCTGTTGAATTGCCAGTGCCTATTTAAGGGTCACCACCTTCTACAACTATGGATTGCATTCTGAGACCTCCCAAAATGCTTTGCATTTTTAACATCCTTTGCAAAGTTCTCTAGTTGCAAACATCACTCAGTGGGTGTTAGGACCAATTCACCATCTTACAGAAGTAAATTTGTACACATTACTAGCAGCTTAACAATGTTTAGGAATAGTCCCATAAGGTGGAAGAATCTGGGAAAATATCAAGATAGGTCTCTCCAGCAAAAATTTGTCTCCTGACAGCTCTCACTTATTTGCCACTGACTGATTCTGGTAGTTTACCATTAATAAGTAGCTTCTCCATGTAACAGCTTCTCTACCTTATATTCAGCGCAAACAACAAGAATGTGTGGGAATATTCACTGAATCTGAGTCTTTCTATAGACTGGCTAGGACTGCTGGCACTGCAGAAAGATGAAAGAAAGTTTGCTGTGTGAAATAACCTGTTTCTGGGAAATTTCCCTCTCGGCCTTTTCCAGCGAGACCATTACTGTGCAGTGATGAACAGCTAACAGCCACTTACTGATTGAGAGCTGTGTCCAGGAAATGCTGTCCTGCTCTCTCTTTTTGAAAAATAAACAATTTCTACACAACTCAGGGCACTTTCAACATTGCTAGCATGAGAATTTTGGAATAAATGCTTGATGATGTGCCATGAAATGCATGTGGGTTGAGATAACCCATTTCTTACAGCTTTATTAATTTTGTAAATCACATCAGTTTCCTTCCAAGGATGAACAATTCAGGACACTCCGTTGAAACCCTTCCATGCTGGAAGCCTGCCTGTTACAGAAGGTGCTTCTTAACACGGAAAACAGTAAAGGGGCTGTTTTGTAACTGTTATAAAATAACTTCCAGGCAGTGCACTTACAAAACAAGTTGCCTAAGGACACCAGTAAGCTGGCCGGGGTGGGGCATTGGTGTGCTTGCTCACGCATCAGTTAAGTAACACTCGGACGTGTCCTGTCTTTCATCCCAGCGCATGGCCCGGTCCCGCCAGCCAGACTCGGAGGGTCTCTGCGCCCTCTGGTGACGACACCCGTAGCGCTTCACCCCGAACAGTCCCAGGCGCAGTGTCGTCCCTGAGGTTGTACCTTTTTGCCCAAGGCAGACAAGGGCTCCTGAAGGTTCTGCCGTCAGTACGGAGCGCACATCAATTCCCGCTGTAACGGTTACAGCCTTACAAAAGCGAGCCGGCCGCAGTTAGCAGCCTCTTGCTCGGTACCTTCACCACCATATACTGAAATCAGCTAAAACATTCTTTCATCACAGAATGGTTTGGATTGGAATGGAAGGGACCTTACAGACCGCCAGTTCCAACCCTCAACTGCCCGTGCTGCCTGTCCGCTCCCGGGTACAGTTTTCGAATGTAACCAAAACCGGGTTCTGAGCTTGCGGGGCTCCCCAGTGCCACTTCAGCCGCTCCTCATGGGACGG